>JAJEJO010001838.1:17962-125488 GCA_020662805.1 Glaucomys volans | reverse complement strand
TTTTTTTTTTTTCATTTCATCTGCTTGGAATATTTTGTTGAAACTGTTCAGGTTTTTATTTCATCTTCATATCTGAAGCTTAATTTTTCTGAATATAAAATTCTTGGTTGGCATCCATTTTCTTTCGGAGCTTGGTGTATGTTATTCCAGGACCAGCTTTGAGAGTCTGGGCTGAGAAATCACCTGAGGTCCAAATTGGTTTCTCCCTGTATGTAATCTGATATTTTTCTCTTTAAAATTCTATCCTTATTCTGTATGTTAGGGATTTTTATTATGATGTGTCTTGGTGTGTGTCTGTTGTAATTTTGTACATTTGGGATATTGCAAGCCTCTTGTATTTGATTTTCCATTTTATTCTTTAGGTTTAGGAAATTTTCTTATATTATTTCATTGAAAAGATTGTACATTCCTTTGGTTTGTATCTTCATGCTTTTGTTTAGTCCAATAAATCTTAAATTTCATCTTTTCATGTTATCCCATGATTTTTGGAAGCTCTGTTCATGGTTTCTTAACATCTTCTCTCTGTGGTCAACTCTGTTTTCAAGATTATTTATTTTGTCTTCATTGCCTGAGGTGTTCTGTCTTCAGAGTGGTCTAGTCTGTTGGTGATGCTCTCAATTGAATTTTTAATTTGGTTTATTGATTCCTTCATTTCAAGAATTTCCTTGGGTTTGCTTTCTCCCCAGAATCTCTCCTAAGTGAAGTGAACTTTCACTTCCTTCATTTTCTCTCTGATTTCACTACTTATATCATCTTTACTTTGCAGATCAGTTTATGTACATTCTATACTCCTTCTCTGACATTTCCTCCACTGTAGTGTTGATGGATTCTGTTATTGGAGTATTCTGGTTTTTGGGGGTGATTTGTTCCTTTTTCATGTTGTTATGTGTCTACCCATTTAGGGGAAGACAAATAATAACAGCAACCAATGCAAACAATATACAATATACAGCTTTAAACCAAATCATTTCTACTATGATGTCTATAATGTTAATATCACAACAAACAGAAATGTAATCATTGTAGTTATTGTGTATAATAAAAACCACAAATTTGCAAAAGGGTTTACAATTTCACATGGTGGACAGGGAGAGAACAGAATTGATAGAGGATGTAATGATTATGAGGGAAGAGGAGAGAAGCTAGAAGTAAAAAACGAAAGGAAGAGTGAAAGAGAGAACAATAGAGATTGACTTTGCAGAAGAAAAGAGAGAAGCAAGGGATACAGGTAGGAGAAAAAAATATAAAGTAAAAGTTAAAAAGTTAAAAATGAAAACAGCAATATAAAACAAAACTAAAATATATGAATCAAATGTCCTAGTTCATAAAAAAGTAATCCATGAGAAATATCTGGCTTCAGGAGTGCTCGAAATGAGAAAAAACCAAAAATGAATATGTATAAATGTCCATGTACCATTAAGGTCACAAATTAAACAGAGAAAAACAATAAAAAACAAAACACAACAAAACAAAGATCTTGATGAAAAGTTAAAGAATTCTTTCCATTGGAGCTCAAAATATTCTCAGTTTTTCTTCTCAGCAGTTTTAGGTGGTTCAACTGCAGGGTGATGCTCCGCCCTCTGGATTGCTGGAGTGAAAGAGGTTATCCCATAGGCAGAATTCCTGGAGGTAGAATTCCTTAGGTGGACTCCAGGCTCTTGGCTGAATGCCAGTTGGTTTGGAGATTTTGAATCAGGGCACCTTCAGTGCCCAGTACCTGCTGGTTCACGCTGGAAGACTGGACCCCAGGGATATCTCCTGGGGTCCACTTGTGTGGACCCTACATTACCAAAGGACCTCAATCCTCCTGGTCTGGTGTTCAGTCTCCAAATAATCTCTCCTGCCCTTGTTTTCTGAGTTCCTGGCTAGATTCCATTCATTTACTTTCAAATTATTTGTGTGTTTGAATCTAAAATGTGTCTCTTGTCCATCATGTGGTTGGATCATATATTTTTTATTGCATTCTTACAATGTACACTTTTTAATTAGTGTTTAGTCCATTTGCATTAAATGGACCTATGGATAAGTTATTTACGTCTGCCATTTTTTGTTTTGTTTTGGTCTTTATTTTCTAAAGTACTATTTTATTTCTCTTGTTTCTTTGCCTATATATATATATATATACACACATATATATATACACATATATATATATTCAAGTTGTTTTATTAGAGGATTCTTTGGGACTAATGATTGACATTTTAACTCAAAACCATCTAGCTAAAAATTGGTTCACTGTAGTTGTATTTCCTCTACCGTTTGTGTTACTATTATTATATGAATTACTATATATATTATAAGCCTGTTAACATAGTTTTATAATTATTGCTTTATGCAGTTTTTAAAAATCAAATGGGAGAAAAAGAGAGTTGAAAAAATGCATTTATTCTGTACTGTGTATTGGAAAAACAAACTGTTTTCTCTATATTTTCACTCATAGTATTCAATATTTTCAAAACATTCCTGCATCATATGTTTGGTCTTCTTTTCCACAACAGTGAACTCACTTCAATTCTCCAGTGAACACTAACTGGGTATCCTGTAATTTAATTCAATTCTGACACTAGGTACCTAAAATTAGCATCAGTTCCCACTGCGCAAAGATTCAGTCCCACAAAACCATACCCCTTTCAGATGACAATCATAAGTACAGGTTGTCACCTGTGCTTCTGACCTGTCAGCTACAAATTGAAGGTTCCCCAAACCCCCTCTTAGGGATTGATCATTTGCTAAAGTGGACACAGATTTCAAGAAAACAATTTATTTTCTAGATTATCATTACATAATAAGTTCTCCTGTGTTTTAGTCAGCTTTTTCGTTGCTATGACTGAAAGACCTAATGAGAACAATTCTAGAGAAGGAAAAGTTTATTTGGGGGCTCATGGTTTCAGAGGTCTCAGTCCATAGACAGCTGGTTCCATTCCTTAGGGATCAAGGTGAGGCAGAACATCATGGTGGAATAGTATGGCAGAAGGAAGCAGCTCACATGATGATCAGGAAGCAGAGAGAGACTCCACACACCAGATACTAAATATATATCTCAAACAATTAACATATTCAGTATACATTTTGAAGTATTTAAATAAAATTGGCTGTAGTTCATTTAAATATATATATATATATGTATATATATCTCAGTGGCACACCTCCAATGACCAACCTTCTCTAGTCACACCCTGCCTACCTTCAGTTACCACTCAGTTAATCCCATCATGGGATTAATTCACTGATTGGGCTAAGGCTCTCATAAACCTTCTTGCATTGTTTCACACATGAGTTTTGGGGGAACATCTCACATCCCAACCATAATACCCTGGCAACCACCTCCTGTTCTAAGGTTATTCAGGAGCCCAGTCATTAGGAATCTTATCAAAATACAAAAAGATACTTTTCACATTAAAGAATCCAGGGGTTTCAAGGGTTGTGTACCAGGAAGTGGAGACAAGAACCAAATATAAATTTATTAAAAATCACAAAGTCACTTTTTTAAAACTTACCTATGTACTTATGTTCTTTATTTCTTTCTGTATTTTCAAGTCACTATCTAGTGTCCTTTCATTCAGCCTGAAGAATCCTTTTACTATTTGTTGTAGGGTAGGCCTGATAGCAATTAATCCTCTCAGGTTTTATTTAAGAATGTATTAATTTCTCCTTATTTCTAAAGGAAAGTTTTGCTGTATAGAATTTTTGTGTTGAGTCCTTTTTTTTTTTTTTTTTTTTTTTTTTGGTTGGAATAAAAGACAGGGGCACTACACCACTGAGCCACATCCCCAGCCCTATTTTGTATTTTATTTAGAGACAGGGTCTCACTGAGTTGCTTAGGGCCTCGCTAAGTTGCTGAGGCTGGCTTTGAACTCGAGATCCTCTTGCCTCAGCCTCCCAAGTGCTGGGATTACAGGTGTGTGCCACCTCGCCCGGCTTGTTGAGTCCTTTTCATTGAGCACTTTGAATATGTCATTCTTCCACTTTTTGGCCTCAAGTTTTTGATCATAATTAAGCTGTTCCTCTCATCAAAGATCTCTTGTATGTAATAAGTCATTTATTTTCTTGCTGTTTTTGAGACTCTCTTTTTATCTTTCAACAGTTTGACAATTATACATATAGGTGTCTATCTCTTTCAGTTTATTCCATTTAGAATCCTGCGACCTTTTGATGTATAAATTAATGTTAAATATATTCTTATCATATTTGGAACATTTTATGCCATTATTTCTTCAAATATTTTTTATATCCTTCCTTCTTCAGGAACTCGCATTATGTGTGTTGAGTATGTTTGAAGATGTCCCCCAAAACTCTTTAACTTTGTTCAATTTTCTTCATGCTTTTTTTTTTTCTTGCTGATCCATAATCTGGACAATACCAGTCTTGATTTACCCATCCTAAGTTCCAGATTATTTTGTCAATCCAAATCTGTAATCAAGCCTCTCTAGTTTATTTTTTTCCTCTTTTTTATGTTTTTTAAAATTGATTTATTTGTTATAATTTGTTGTACCTGAGAGTAGAATGCATTTATATATTTTTATAGATCATACATAAATGGAATGTAATCTCTCATTTCTTTCTTTCTTTTTTTTTTTTTTTTGGTGGAACCAGGGATTGAACTCAGGGACACTTGGCCACTGAGCCACATCCCCAGCCCTATTTTGTATTTTATTTAGAGACAGGGTCTCACTGAGTTGCTTAGGGCCTCGCTAAGTTGCTGAGGCTGGCTTTGAACTCATGATCCTCCTGCCTCAGCCTCCCGAGTCGCTTGGATTACAGGCGTGCGCCACTTCTCCCGGCTTCTCATTTCTTTTAATTATACATATTGTAGGATCACATGGGTCATGCAGTCATACATGTACATGATGTAATAATGGCTGTTTCACTCTACTATCATTCTTACCCTCATATCCCTCCCTTCACTCCTTTCTATCTAATATAAAGTGACTCTAATTCTTCCCTATCCCCCTCTAATTGTGAATTAGCATCCACATATAAGAAAAAACATTCAGCCTTTGGTTTTTTGGGTTTGGCTTATTTCACTTAGCATGATATTCTCTACCTCCATCCATTTATAAAGAAAATGTAGTATATATATGTAGTTGAGTACTACTCAGCTTTAAAGAAGAATGAAATTATGGCATTTGTTGGCAAATGAATATTTTATTTTATTGCTAAGTACTTTTCAACTCTTGAATTCTTATTCTCTTTTGCATTTCTACCACTTAATTATTTCTAATTCTTTGTGATATTTTTCATGTAGTTGAAAATTACTATCATAATCTCCTTTAATTCTTCAGATATTTTTTCTACCTGTTCTTTGGACATATTTATAATAAATGATTTAAAAACTTTATCTACTAAGTCCAATATCTGGATTTTCTTAGGTACATTTTCTGTGTATGTGTGTGTGTGTGTGTGTGTGTGTGTGTGTTGCTAGTGATCAAACCCAGGGTCTTGCACATGGTGGGCAAGCACACTACCACTGAGCTATAGCGCCAGCTCTTTAGGTACATTTTCTGTTGACTGCTTTCATGTGTATGTAAGGAGCCATACCTTCCTGTTTTTGTGTTTTTTGGGTATGTGTATTTTTGATTTTTGGTAAATAATGGAAATTTAAAATAATGTAATACAGCAATTCTGGAAATCAAACTCCCTTCTCCTGTATTTTTTTTCTCTCTGTTGTTATCATTGCTGCTGTTATGTACTAGCTTTCCTAGATTAATTCTGTAAAATCTGTATTATTCATGATGTAAAGTCCCTGAAGTCTCTCCTTGTTTTGCTTAATTATCAGCAAAGATTAGACGGAAATTGCCTTAAATGTCTTTTATCAACAAATTTCACACCCTTTACTGGGAGGTTCTGTGCATGTGTTGGGACAGGCTTTCCATATCCTGGAAGTTTACAACTCTGCCTTAGCTATTTCTTTCTGTGTGTGTAGATCTTTTAGTTCAGCCAGAGTTGAGAGAATATATCTTTAAAAATATCTTTCTTGTACATGTATGATTACGTGAATGTTATGAATGTACATCACGCATGAAAAGTTGTATCCCATTTGTGTACAAGGAATCAAAATGAAGTCTATAAAAATTAAAAAATGAATAAACAAAATAAAAATGTCTTTCTTGGGGATGCTTATGGGCTTAAATGCTTATATTCTTTTAGATTCCCAGGAATATGTTGAAACTTTTCAAAATCTACATAGATATCTTATTCCCCAGATTTTCCCCTTAGTTTCCTGATCAGCTTCTTAGTTGCTCCAACTGGAATCCATGCCAAAGGCCACTACAGTTTTAAACAATCACCAGATCATTTCAATAGATGTCCCAGATATGATAGGGTTTTGCTCACTGTGTGAACTTTAAGTCAGGGCAAATAATGAACCTTATGAATAGGTTTTTTAAAGGGATCTGCCAGACAGATCAAATAGTGAGATTCTCTAGGGATGGAGTTTTGGGGGAAGGCCCATCAGTGGCTGCTAGGTTGCTGGTTTCATAGCTCCCCTAATTCTACGACTGCAGAATTTCAAGATTATTGTGGTAAGGGCCTTCTTGGCTGCATCACAACAAGGAAAAGAGTAGAAAGGGAAATGACTGTGTATAGAAGAGGGCAGGTGCATGGAGTGACCATGCTTTATAATAACTTGCACATTGGGAAGTAACTGGAGCCTTCTAATCCTTTCCGAGATAAATGCCCAGTGATCTAATCACCTCCCAGTAGGCCCCCCCTCTTAAGGGTTCTACCACCTCCCAGTAACACCACACTGGACACCAAGCCCCCAACACAGGAAACTTTGGGGGACACACTCAAGCCATTTCCAAACTATAGAGTGGATACTTTGGCAGACTGCTTAGTATTTTCCTGGATTTCCAAGAAAACGTTTTACTTTCTTAGTTTTTAATTTATAGCTTCCTCCAGAGTCAATTCCATGTTATCAATGTTTTATTAATGTTCAATTCCATTTGCTGAGTAACTATTAAATAGGAGTAGTAGTCTTTGACCCCTCTTATTGATTCTTCTTGATTTTTCCAAAATATTGGGACCAATAATTACATGAGTATATGTATGATTATATTATATGTGAAATAGAAATATAGGTAGTCATTAAGGAGTATAACTTTAGTGACTAGGGCAGGAGATGGGAAGAAGATGGAGAGAAGAAAGTAAGAAAAATATGGTCAATCTCATGAGGAAAGCAAATACAAAGGTCAAATTGGGTCAGCAAGAATGAGTATATGAAATAAAGATGAACAGACAGGGGATGGGGAGTGTATAGGGTAGGGGTGAAAGATGGAGTCCTGAATAAAAGGGCAAGAAAGGAGAAAAGGGTACGAATCTTGGGTCTTAAAAGGATGGTTTACAAAATAGAGGGTCAAATGATCAAAATGGATGAAGATTGGGGGAAAAAGAGTCACAGTGACCAGAAAGAGAAAAGATGAGGCTATGCCCTTGACGCTCGGTCTGTGTGAAGGGAAGCTGAAAGTATGGATTCCTTAGGTTTTGAAGTGAGCTGAAGGCCTGTCCAAGGAAGGAGATCGAGGGTACCTGGTGTTGATTTCTAGTACAGTTCTTTTGCGGTTTCTGTTTTTTTCAAGGATTCACTTTCTTCCTGCTTTGTTTTGTTACAGAGCGTAATAGAACAGTAGGGTCCTTGTGGGAGAGAGTACCTTGTAGGAGTAACATATCCCACCTATAGATCCCCGGGCTCACAGCACCCGAGGAGAATTATATCACAAAAATCACAAGACAAAAACCTGTGCACCCTTCTTAAAGTGCTTTCTTGCGTCCCATCTCTTCACTCTTCATCTCATACATGTACATAAACAGGAAAAACCTGATCAAATTCTCAAGTGATCTGTCACCCATATTACCTGCTAGAGGAAGACTACTGTGTTTTCTTTGAACAACAAATATTCGTGAAAGTCACTTAATTGGGTTGGAGTTGTGGCTCAGTGGTAGAGCACTTGCCTAGCAAGTGTGAGACACTGGGTTCAATCCTTAGCATGATATAAAAATAAAATAAAGTTATTTTAAAAAGTCAATTTACTGTGTGTTAGATATATACTACAGGCCCTTGAATACTGTGAGAATATTATTCATCTCTTCTGACTGGTGCCTTTTTGTGTACACTCATTTGGGGGACAAGGAAGGGATTGTGGTGGTGCCAGTGCTGGTGAAGACCACAGGACTGTCTCAGGGACAGCCTAATTAATCCCACATTATAATAAGGCCTGAGTTAAAAGACTTCTTAGCTGGCAAAATTCTAAATGGCAGCTATAACTTTGCTGTCCTTAGGACCCATGTGTGGTGGGGTGCCTACCCTATGAATGCTGGCATGGAGCAGTAGCAAGGGGAATCACAGAAGGGGACGTGGGAATGACCCTGGAAGAGCCCAAATTACTCATCTGTCCTCAGCACATTAACTCCCCTCTTCCACCTGTGCTCAGATAAGGCCGGTTTGCTTCACCTGACTCCTGCTCTAATGCTAGTAGATAAGGGACAGGGTGCAGGACATGTGTGCGTGTATGTGTATAGTGCACATCCCCCTTTTCTCCCCTTTGAATTCCAATGCTTGCATTATTAACTAGGCTGATTGTGACTGTCCTTGGTGTTCACTTAAATAAGATCAAGTCTTTTAAGAAGAAACTTAGCTTAGTACTTGGCACTAAGGATACTTAATTTGGTGCCTATGTATACAATACTAAAGGGCATATAATGCATGACTTTTCATGACTTTTACGTTCTCAGCAGACCTCCTCCCTCCCAAGCCTCAGCTGAGGCCCAAGGGTAAGAGATTTGCTTTCTGTGACATTTGCTATTTGTTGCTGGCTCACTGTTTCGGTGGAGGAGGTGTCATGCTAGTCTGTAGGGGCAGTAGACCGTGCACTTTTTGACACTATGACTCATCTCTCATGGAGAATGTCACCTAATGTTACTTCCCCCATTTTCTGGCGTATTGGAGCTGGCTAAGCCCTTGTTGTCTCTCATGCAGCAAGCAGCAAACTTCACAGCCCCAGAGACAGCGGGGGAAGGTCCTGCCTTCTCTCCTTTTAGTGTTTCTGTGTTGATGTGAGCCTTTCAGCTTTTGTGTCCCTTGAGGAGACTGACAAACTTGTTTTGCGCCAAGCTTTATGATGGGAAACCTTTGCTTCTTTGAAATATTTGAGAATCTTGCTGGGTTGGAGGGCTCTAGAAGGGGAACTCATCACAGAAGTGTCTGTTGGTTTCAGTTTCTGCCCATCACCATGTGAAACCAAGGCACAGGGTAAACTTTCTCAGTTTTGTTTTCTCGTGTTCCAAGGCCTTCATATCTTTCCCTCAACATTTTAATGTACAGAGGACCTTCCAGCTGAACTTTGAGTTTAAATTTAAACTAAGTATTTCTGTTAGATTGAGAAGGACCTTGGACAGACCCTTGTGCTGGGGTGTGCCTCCTCGTTGCAGACTCACTTTTCCTATAGGTCGGTTGACAAAGGCATCTCTGGTCAAGTTTGTCTGTGGAACTCTGCATAAACAATGTTGCAGCTTCCTGCGGGGGTCACTGTATTGCTGAGTCTCTTTCCACAGGCGGGCACTGTGTGGGGGCTGCAGTAGTAAGTCCTTGCACATCTCTAAGAACACTGACCTCCTTTTGTTATGTAACATCCATTAGGCTTGGGGTGCTGAGGAATACACTTTGGGAAAGACTGTGTAGGTGAAGAAGATCTAATCTATTTTTAAAAAATTCCAGAAGGAGATTCTTAATACTTCCCATATTTCATGCACAGAAGCTTGTTCTCTAGAAGACTTCAAGGTCTCATTACATCAAGAGCAGGTTAGGCTTGGGCAGCTAGGCAGGATTGTCAAGTGTAGAAGTGAATACATAGTTCTGACCCTGCCACTCCCTGCCTCGTTCTTCATGTGATCCAGGTTTGCACTGGCCTCACTGAGAGGCAGAGCAACATGTTGGCCAGAGTGCCAGCCTCAGACACACCCATTCAAAATTCTTGCTGCCCCTAATATACAGGCAACTGTATGTCCTTTGAGCAAATTACTTCTCTCTCTCAGCCTCAGAGTTATTTGCAAGAATAAGAAATAAAAATATTTTCAAAATTAGCAGTGTTCTTAACACATGGGCAATGCCCAATAAATGGTAGTTACTATTAAGAAAGGGCATTATGTTCATAAGAATAATCCAGATTTTACAGTCCATCACTCCACTCATCTGCTTATTGGGGACCTTGATCTTTTGCAGACTCTCTTCCTCCTTCCTCCTCCTCCTCTTCCTCAACACATGATATTTATTAAGCACTTACATCATGAGCACTGTTTAGAATATTTATTTACACTGTTATGTAATCTTTCAGTCCTGTAAGTCTCTGTTCAATTGTTTTCTTTGCAATAAAGCCTAATTTAATTGCATTATTTAAAATTGCAAATTGTCTCTCCTAAACTCCTAATCCCCCTTAGGATTAGCTCTTCCTGCATGGGACTTACCTCCTAACATACTATATATTTACTATGTTTATTTATTTATTATCTAATTTTTGTTTACACTCCCCTTTTAGAGTATAAGTTCTACAAAATCAAGGAATTAAAAATTTTTTTTTAAATGATATAGCCCAGGTCTCAATACAGCATATGGCCAGAATAGATGCTCATTATGTATCTGTTCAGCAAATGACTGTCATTTATTCATCAAAAATATGTGTGACTGTAACAATGCTTATTTTGAAGTTAAGGAAAATAAATTCTAATGTATAATAATAATATTGTGAAGGATATTGTGAAGGGAATAGCTAGTAGGTTTTGGAGTCTGAGCTTCACTTACCTGACTTGACAGCCCAGCTCTTGATTTATCTTCATCATTCTGTCACCTAATTCAGCTTGGGGTTTTTCAAGGGTTGTTTCCTATGTGCTCACAAAAAAATCCCACTTGTCAGGCAGCACAACTGATGCCCTGTGAGCCCTTAAATGGCAGAGCTGGGTGGTCAGGGTAATGTGGAGGAGACAGCTTCTGTTGTTTTTGTGAGCTCTTTTAGAAGAGCTCCAGAGAGTGTTGTCTGTGTCTTTATGTTTCTCAGAGTGTTACCTAAGTCTTCAGGGTCATGTAGGTAGAGCCATGAGCACATAGGCCAGGTATGATTGGAGCATCTTTGCTTTTTATCTTCGACAACTAAGCCTTTTAGTTCAACACTTCCGTGTGAATCCTTAAACAGTACGTTGTGTTGCTTTTGGAAATCTCAGCAGTAAGCAAAGACTGTGAATAGAAAGTGCAATATTTTCCCTGTTATCTGTTCCTAGGAGATGACAAGCTGAATAGTCTCTGGGCTGGAGTCTGGTTTTAATTTTGTTGAGAGTTGATAAGAGTCTCTTGTGGGAAGTCAGTGGGCAAGATTGTGAGCAAGAAACGGGAGTCAGCACCATTGGTATAAATGACAGGCTCTGCTGGGTGAACAGACTGGGTGTCTCATATACATGTGATCAAAATTCCTGCTACTTATCTCAACAGCACCTACCTGTAGCCCTTAAGTGTAGGGTTTTTTGGTATGACAAAATGTCTTCAGCTGGCCTGTGCTGGAAGGTATGGAGGAGATCCTAGAAACTTCTGTCAACCCAGGAGCAGGACAAGCCAAGGACAGGTAAGAATCTGTACCTGGCCTATTAGCATATTCTATACTCAAGTTAAAAAGATGACTCAACAGAGGTGAGGGCCTTAGTAAGGGTAGTCCTTGTCACATCAGTCTTGAATTACATTGCTTCAATTCAGACTGATGTCTAGACTCTAACTTCCTGTCTGGAGGGTAAGCGCCTATCTGCCAGTGTTCTGGAAGCAGAGACAGATGGCAAGAGTTTGATGCACTTAGCATTCCTTGTGCACATTCCCTTCCTCCCCATGTTGGGTCAGGTACCTGTGCCCACAATGTACCTGCTGTTCCCCCAGATCCAGAATTCATCTGTGTTGCCCTTTTCTGAGAAAAATCTTCAGACTTTTGCCAAGATGAAGAAGGGAATTGTGGAGAAGATGAAGGAATCTCGTATTCACTTGTTGCACCTTATTTCAGATAGCCTTTTTACTTCTAGTTCTAGCTGTTACTAGCTTCCAAGATGTGTTACTGTGGTATCTTCTCCTAGTCTAACCGTTGTTTGTGAGTTCATGTCTTATGAAAACTCCCTTTACTGTAATTCTGGTTTTAGGAAAGATTGAAAAGAGAAGCATGCATTAAATCTGTCACCTTAACCTGAAACCTCTGAGAAAATAATGTCTTTCTTTTGTCCAGAGTCAACTGCAACTTCTTCAGGAGGAGGATTACCTCCTGAAGTTGTTGATTACCAGGGGGAATAAAAATCATAGTGTTCATCATGTTTTAAATTAGCTCAATCTGATAATTTAATCAGTCACTTTAAGTAGTGCTCAGTCTCTCTAGGGGAAAAAACTAGATTTCTCTAATTGGTTTTCCTTCTTCCCATGTTTCTCCCAGAAAGTATAACTTCTGGGAGACCTCTGAGTAAGGAGGTATGAGCAGAAGACTTTGGATGCATTTTCTCTGGAACTCAGGTGATGTTTATATTTTCTTGGCTGTTCCTTCCCTTGCTAGCATGTTATATGAAGTTGTCAGCTGGTATTTTGTTCTGGCTTGCTCAGAACCTGTTAGTACCCCTTTTGCTGGCCTGACTCTCACTGGCTACCATCCCTGGGGTCTTCACCATGCCCTTCAACTAATTCTCTGGTCCACAGGTCCACCTCAGCCTTTGCAATAAGGCTACTGCCACTTTGGAACCAATGGCTGATCAGTGGGATCCGACAGGATTGCTTTTGGAAGCTAAACTTAAGAAATCTCCTCCACACTGGGCTTCTTACCTGATGTCATCATACATAGTGCTGATGTGATTATTCCGCATGTGCCTCAGTAAGGAGCAGGCACTATGGAACCCCTCCTGCTCTCCATGTCACACCTACGTGGGTTAAGGCCTGAAATGCAGTTGGGACACACATGGCTAATAGTCTTGTGCGCCTGTCTCCCACCTTTCTCTCTTTTATTAAAAAAGGGAGAGGAATGGTGTTTGTGTTCACAGCCAGAGTCATGTCTGCCCTTATCTTTGAGCAGGCAGTCTCAATGGGGTTCACCATTGGGCCCAGGGCTCTGTATCTCCACACTGAAGGCCATCTCTTGGAAGGGGCTGCTGGATGTGGAGTACAACAGGGTTTGGAAAGAATATTGTCTTCTGAATATTTCTATATTGTATTTCAGAGGCTGAATGCTAGCTCATTTTTCTCTTTGCATTTTTTTGTAAAATATTCTAGTTTTTCCCTAAATGGACTCCTTATGTTGACCTATTCAAAAAAGACAAAAGAAAGAAGCTATATAATTTTTCAAAATATTTTCCACTGTACTTAGAATGTAATTACAGGGATGCAGTTTGGAAAGAATAAGAAAGCCTGGGGCAAACTAATCATTGAGTACCTGAAAGTGTTTTGGACTACAGATTCTGGTTACTGAAGCTGGCATAATTCTAAGGTTTGGGGCAGATGTTCACTATCTACATATTGGCTGTATGAAGTAGGGTCAGTTTTTAACTACCATTCATTTGTAAAGTAGACTTGCTAAGATTAAATGAGAGTATTGTAAAACATATAAGAGCTTCATAAATTTTCACCATATTAATAGTTACTTTTAATACAACATTCAGGAGTCCATTGCCTCGATTTGAAACGTATAAAAAGTCTAGGGTGTTCTGGTTTTCTGATTTAGAGTGCTTCCATTCAAATTGTACAGAATTTACTGGAAACATTCTTGGACTGGCAGATGAAGAGATGCAGGGAGGAGCCAGTGCACTAAGGAACTTAAGAAGTAATTAGAGACAACATTAGTTAACAAGTGAGTGGCCTGACTGAAGATACCACCCTGGACAAAGGTTGCCCAAACCTTGTCAACTTCGCTCTGTTTTAACCATTGGACGTTTATTTAAAATTCCAGAGTTGGTGACTATTTTTGGCTAAGTGGGATTAAAATAAAGAGTAAAATGATTTTTATAAATATGAGAAATATTTTTAAAATCTTTATTCAGTAGAATTAATAAAAAGTAATCTTTAACTTAAAGCTTTTAGTTTTGAAAATTAAATGTTTTGAAGGTGCAAAACTATTAAAAAGATTACTTTTGATATATTGGATTTTGAGTGATGTTTTTGCCTTTTATTCCCCATAAAACCTCTACTTTTTAAAAACTGATATGTTACTTTTATAATCAGAAAAAAGAAAATGTGATAAAGAGGAAAGAAAAAGGACAGAAAGATATTATAGAACTAATTTTTATATCTTAAAACAATAAACATTCTAATTATCGCCTTAGATTTGACTCTTAGTAGGCATGTTTCCTATTTCACCATTTCATTTGAACTTGCATACGTAGAAATTTAAAAAAAAATTGAAATGAAAATAAAACCTTAATCTCATGGCAGGATGGTGGTTGGTAAATGTTACTTTGGGAATGATGATGTCTGTACATTGCCACATTTCGTACACATGATGGACTTACACTGCTGTCTGACAGGATGCTACCTTTGGGTTTGAGTAAAAATGTGAAGTTTCTTTGTGTTTTGTGTTGTTTCCTTTTTAGATGTGTAACTACTCACATATGCATAAGATATCCATGAACAAGTTAAAATAAGAACAATTGGGGAAGTCACCTCTGTTCTCCTTGTCTGTAACATTTGGAGATGGTTTCTGATGGCTCTGAACAGCAGATGTCTCTGCGATCCATCACAGTAGCCAGCTAGAGGACCTTGAGGAAAAGTGCTGATTTCCAGAGTGGCCACATGGTGGTGCAGTGACACCTCACAAGAGTGGTGCTCAGCCTCCCTGCAAGCAAGTGCATTATTCAAGAACTCGGGAGACACCTGAGCCAAAGGAAGAGCAAGCAGCTCCCTGTGCTTTTGGCTCCCAGGGAGAACAGAAACTTCCCACTTTTCTGGGTAAAAAAGTGTGGTTAGAACTCTACCAAAGGCAGTGCTTGAGACTTTCTATTCCCTTCTTTTGTCTGAAAGAGATATTTGAATATTAACCTGTATACCTGTAGGCTTTCTCTTGTTTTCTTTAAAGCAATGTATTTAAATGAAGACTACCAGCTCACGGTGTGCCTCTGCTGGCCCGGAGGCTGAGTTGTTCCACTTGACGGTAATTCATCTGCTCTTCAGCTTGTCACATCCTGAGCCCACGCTCATTGGTGAGCTTTATACTGCCAAATCCAGGACGGCTTCCTCAGTCCTCATCTTGTGCCCCATCTTAAAATCTCTGGTTTACTTTGCTGATTCCAATCTGCCCTGGCATTCCTTCTACTTTAGTCACTCTTTCCTGGACTTTCTGGGTCCTTCCTTTTCTGTGTATCCATTAACCACCGGTGGACCTCAGGGTATATCCCTGCCTTCCTTTCTTTAACATACTTTACTTGGGGATTCTCATCACTAACATTTTCAAGGGGACAAAAGGTGTGAGCAGGGAATAACAATGAAGACAGATATGTTAAGTTTGAGATTTGTATGGAATATATGAAACTAAAGATCACATATGAGGTCAAGGTTAAAGATAAAGTTTGGCAGTGATTATCATCACTGGCATCACCATCTAGTTGTCCAAACAAGACAGAGGTATCATGTGAAACATGTTTTCCTGAAACTCCTATGTCTACAAAATCAGAAGATCTAATGACTTTAGTTCTCATGTATATTTTCAAATCTGTCTTCAGACCCATCTGTGATGGTGTTCCTGTGTAGGCCCTTATCCTCTCTCGCCTGGAATGTTGCAATACGCAGTCTCCTTTATCCTGAGTTACCTTGTATGCGGTCTCTACAATGTAGAGAAAATACTTTCTCTAAAAGCAAGACCCAATCATTTAACTTCCTTAGTTCAACATTTTTTATGGTTCCTCTTCATTTATAGATCATAGTGCAAAGTTTTAAAATACAGTTTATAAAACCTTGCATGCCTGGCTTATTCCTTCTGGTCATGTCCCATCTCATCTCTCACCAGTTCTTGTTTTACAACATTAATTATCTAATGATACTCAGCTGCTTCTAGTCCGTCAACCGCCTCCCCCATCCATAGTATTTATCTCTCTAGTTTTACTTATTTTATTTCTTTTGTCTCAAATTCCCTTTCCTCCTTTGTCTTGATAGCTCTTTCTTATCTTTTAACATTCTCATAACATGATATCTCTTCTAAGAAGATTCCTTTAACCCCTAACTGGACTAAATGCCCTCTATACTCACTTTCACAGCACTGTATTTACCTCCATCTCGGAACTTCCCATATTTGAATTAAATGACATGTGTATGTGTCCTATTATGTAGATGATATTGTATGTATTATTCCAGAATCCCTTCAAAGGAGAGATTGCATCCATTCATTTTCTATGTCCCCAGTTCCTAGCACAGGACTTAATGCATAATGAGTGATCATAGCTTTTTGTGAACAACATTTTACATTTTTTGAGGTTCAGAGTCCTTAAGGGTGCTCAGTGAGATCTACTGCAGTTCTGAGAAGAATAACCAAGATTTTAACTGTGGCCAATTTCCTGGAAAAGACTTGGGTTAACAGGGTTTGGACTAATAGAAAGAAATGAGAGGTATAATCAAACAATTAGATAAGTGAAGGTAAGAAGCCTTGTGTGCCGGACCATGCAGAAATGATGTTGAACATAGAATTTCTAAAACAGAGTAGTGGATAAGAGTTAAGATAGGTAGAATCCAGAGTATTAAAATCCTCTGATGAGGGACCGGTAGATTGGGGGCCCATTTCTATAGGCAGAAGGAACCATTTAGGGATTCTCAGAGGAATGATATGAAAATGGGAGATGGATGGGAATCAGTGAGACTAATAGGAGGTGATGGCAGTTGAGATGTCACTTGATGAGATCTGAGACCAAAATGGCAGCTGGGTGTGAAAAAAGAAAGTGTTGTTGTTTTTCTTGTTGAGCCACTAGAAGGAAAATTAACAGAGCCTGATGGCATGTGGTCATAACAGAGAGAAGAGTCTTGAAATTTTAAGATAAAACATCTCCTTTAAAACAAAAGGAAAAATTAGAAATGGAGGAATGGCTTGTGGGGTAGCAGGTGACTTTGGTTTGAAACCTTTAAATTTGAGATGAAGCTTTACAAGACTTCATTTTTACCAGGTATGCTTAAGAGACACTCTGTGTTTGAGCTGGTGGATGAATGAATGAAATCTTAATGGAAGGGTCTGTCAGGCAAACAAAACTGAGTTAGGGACAGTGATAAAAATGTAGAGATTGTAAGCTCAGAGGTGTGAAAACTGCAAGTGCATGAACTCATGACAACAGGAGTGTAGGGGTGCAAGCCTTGGGGGCATCTACTTTTTAGTGGAATAGTCACTGAAGGCCAGTCAGTGCAAAGGGGGTGGGTACAGGTCTGTTGCTCTGAGTCTTAGTAGACATAACTCAGTTGCTGGCCTCTCAAATAGATACGAGCTATTTAACCCAATTAGAAAACTAATTTCCAATCACAAATATGTTTTAGCATATATGTTGTATCAATAGCCAGAATATATGAAAGCTTTCTGTCACAAAGAGAAAAATGAATTTTCTAGTAGAAAAATGGCAGAGAGCATAAGCAGGAGTTTCTAAAACAAATACTTAACCAAGAAACATGCTAAAAGGTATTAAACTTCCCTGGGGAAAAAACCCACAAAATAATACGATTTTGTTGCTTAGCAAATTGGAAAACTTTAAGCTAAAAAACAATACTCAGAGTTAGTTTGGTGTGGGAAACAGGTGTTTGGTAGAAAAGCAAACTCATACAAACCCTCTGGATAACAATTTGGTGATATTTATCTTTGACTCAGGGCTTTGTGGTTCAGTAAGTTCTGGAAAAGTATCTTAAACAAATAATTGCTTAGCACCAATACGTAAACATAAAGGTGTTTATTTCAGTTTTATTTATTTGTTATGTAAAGTATAACAAACTCTAGCTGATTTTAATAGCTGTCACAAAATTGTTATGTGTAGTGAATTGTGTTTACTTGGTTTCCTAAATATCTCACATTGCAGATGTCGTAATCGTAGCTTATTTCTTCTCTCATATTCTTATTATTGAATACTTTCATCTGGTATTTCTCTTGATTAATCTATGACTGTCTTCACTTACAATTACTTCCCTTCTTTCTGACTTCTTGGCCGGCAGAGTCTCATTTTGATGTGGTAGACTGTCTGGTCTCTTCTCTGTTTTACCAACTTATTTTTCACAGAGAGTGAAACATTTTCCTCAGAGTGTCTTGCATTTCTATTGATTGTACATGCATCAATCATTGTTACACTTCTTTAAACTCTAAAGCTTTGAAAACATTAAACAGTGGTTTACAGAACTACATGGAAGATATATATATATCTACTGTCAGATATATACTCAATTTTTGCAAACCTGTTGTTAAAATAGGCAACTTTATTTTAAATTTTATTTGTTCTTTTTACATATACATGGAAGTAGAGTATATTTTGACATATCCTTATTCTAATTAGGACCTCATTCTTAACTATATAAGGTATAGAATTCTAAATCTAGTTTTATAAAATATTAAGTAAATGCATGCTTAGAGGCTTGTGCTACATCTATATATAGTATATGAATTTATCAACTACCATAACTTGTAATTATAAATAGACTAGTTAATACTAGTGAAATGACTCTAGCATTTTTACTTCTTGGAGGACCATTTCAAACTTCCTTCTGACCTTTGGGAAGTAGTTGTAAATGTCTTCTAGATAATGATAGGTAGATAGATAGATAGATGATAAATAGCAAATATGTGAAAACAATGGAAGATTGGTTAAATAAAATATACAATATGTTATTTTACTTTCCTAACAAGCTTGAATGGCTTCACTGCACTATTGGCCATTGCCTGTTTCATCATACTTTCTTTGATATTGCCAAGAGCAAGGAGGGAAATAAGAGGTGTCATCATCAGTCATTGGACATGTTTGAACTTGTTTCGTGTTGAGGTTCAGTTTAAGTTTATATGAAGTGCTTCTCATTTTTACTAAACCTGTTTTCTCTCCCTAGGGCAATGGCGTGGGTTTAGTGTATTGCTAAATGTGCCTTAAGACAACTGAACAACACAGCTTTATTATTTTGTACTGGGAAGGAGGGGAACATGCAGTTATTTACCAATCTTATTTGAACTGTTCCCTTACAACTTATGGAAACATGTTGTATCTCATAAGTGGGCTAAGGCAGAGAAAAGATTGACAACCCGTCATCTGATGTCAAAAGGACAATGCATTGGACAGTCCTAGTCATGTGTGGTAGAGGCCTATAAGTGTTTGTTGTAGGAAACACCTTAAAGAACTTATTCCCAGGACTGTCCTGTCTCTCATAGAAATGGAGTAAAGACCTTCACTCACAGTTAGTTACTTTCCTATCTGTAAATGACATGTTCGTTCTGTTGTATTTGTCATGTAGATAATTTTGATATTTTGGCCAGAGATCAGAGTTAAAAATCCTTGAATTACGGAGTCCTTGAATTCTTTTGGGATGGTCTTAAAAGAAATATACCTGTAGAGGAATGGGTAATACAAATCATATTCCATATTCTACATTCTACACAAACCTTGGTCCAAAACCCTACAGAGTTATTTTTTGAGTCCATCAGACTTCTCTTGGCCTTAATCCCAAAACCAAAGTGAACTCTGGTCTCCTGCATTTTTTCCAGCCCTATCTAGCATTGGTTTCTGTCTCTTTTCATTATCAAGATCAGAGGAAGGAAGTCCAAGAAGGTGCAAACTAGAGATCTTTTTAGGATCTAGCATGCCTATGGTTTAATCTGAAAAACCCAGGAAAGGATTCTAAGCCATGTGGGGAGAGTCTCCTACAGAGGATTGGGGCTTTAATCTCTTTATTATATAAAAAATTCTAGTTTCTGGCACTTTACATCTATTAATGAGTTTGAGCTTAACTCCCAAAATAGAGGGGAAGAGTCAATACGTTACAATCACTGAGTGACAAGATGGAGGCAATATAGCATAGCTGTCGAGAGGACAGGCACTAGTGCCACACTGCTGGGTTAGTGTTTTGTTTCTGTCACATCATACCTCAGTCAAGTTACTTAATGTCTTTGTGTCTGTTTTCCATCTGTGACGTGAGGATAATATGACTCTCTAAGAATTACTTAATAGAGGCAAACTGCTGTTGGGACGCACTGAGTGCTGAATAGATGCTGTCATCCAGGGTGCTATGTGGTAGCTTCGTCAGAACCTCACAGAACAGTGCTTCTAGGAAGTGGCCAAGAATGTTAAAAGAAAGTTAATAGTTTGTTGTTCACAGTTTACTCAAGTAGACTTCTTTGTCCTAACCACACTCACCTCCCCCTGGTTATGAAAATAACCAGTATATTAAGTTATGATGGAAGGTACAATAGCCTTGTGAACTAAAATGTTTTTTCCTCATTGATTGATCAGTTCTCTCCATGTAGAAAACTACATGAGATATGAAGTCTAGTTATCAGAAAATTAAATGGAAAACATAAAATTCAGTTATGAGAAGATTATGTGCGCACTCAGTTTTCTTAATCAAATGTGCCTATTATGTCTAAGAGTAAATATACAGATTGGTAGGTCAAAGGGCATCTTGACTGAACAGTGAAGACATAAGGAAACAATGCTTTTTGGGTTTCTCTTTTTTAGACTCCAAGAAGTCTGTTTCTCTAATAATATAGTTCACTTTCAAGGAGAGTCAGCTAAAGGGGTTAGGTTTTCAGATACATTAGTTGCAATCATATCTAGTCTTATTTTCAGGAATCTATATGTCATTTGTCCTGATCAATATGGAAGTCCCCAAATCTCAGTCATACAATTAGAGATAATCTTATAGGGAAGTATTTCTCAAATGTTAATGTATATAGGAAGCACTTGTATATCTTGTTGAACTGAAGACTATGACTCAGTGGGTCTGGGGTGTGACCTGAGATTCCACATTTCTAAGCTGGAAGTGATGTCAGTCCTACCAGATCATGCCTGCATTGAGTAGCAAATTTGTTTCTGGTATGATCCTAATGCTAGTCATTGCCTACATTTTTTCTATGGTTCTACTTTTGGAGAAACATATAGTCTCTCAACTCTGGGAGTACCATCTAGAAAGTAGTAATGGAAAGAGAAGTGGGAAGGGAGAGTAATTTACTGTTGCACACAGGGAACTTACTTTTCTGTGCAATAAGGCAAATCACAGAGAGCTTGTGGTAGGATGTTTGTGAGGCCATGTAAACTGAATAATTACCCCATGTAGGTGGCTTGCTATGCACAAACTGCTCTATTTTATTTTTATGAAGTAACACATAGTATTGAACATGTCTTTTATATTTGATGGAAAACTGCTTTGCTATTTTCAACTGCTGGAGTAGTAAATAGTATTTACTTAATTTACATATATTAATGATATACATTTACATATATTAATTTTTATTTATTTGTAGTCCTGGGGATTGAACCCAGGGGTGCTCTACCAAGAAGCTATCTCCAGCCCTTTTTATTTTGAGACAGGAAGAACTTGGGATCCTCTTGCTCAGTCTCCGAAGTGGTGGAATTTAGAGGCATGCACCACCATGCCCAATGAATTAATTGCTTCTTAATGAATAAATTCTGCTAGTTCCTTACTACTTAGAATATGCATGTGGAAAGAAACTGTATAGCAAACTAATGCTTATAATTTAGAGCATCTGTGTTTGTCTTTTGATATGGACTCTTTTTTAACATCATATATAATGGAGTGTAATTTCTCATGATGTAGAATACCATCAATCACATAGTCATATATGTACATGGGGTAATAATGTACCCCATGTACATTATCTCTGCCATCCCCAGGGTCTGCTCTGCCATCCCCAGGGTCACCATGTTGCATTCTTACCAGTGCTGCCTTGATAATATATCTGTGGGAACCATCAAGATAGCTGATAGTGAGATCAGGGAAGGTACACAGTGGTGCAGAAAGTCCCCAGTTATCACCACAGCAAGTTCCTGGAAACTGTGTCATAAAGCAGACCATTATGAGGTGGATAATATTTTGTCAAATAAACAAGGCTACATGTTGAGTGCAGGTTGTGTTACTAAATATCAAGTCAAATATTTGTGAATTTTGATAATAAGGATATATAACCTATAAACTCCTATTATAATTTAAAAGCAGTAGTGCCAAATTCTATACTTGATATAATAGGCATAAACATAAAAGTTTGAATCTGAAGGGGATTTTAATAAAGTATAGCACATAAATTACTTCTCTATTGCCTTATAAACCCAAAACATAATCGCCTACTTATAATGATTAATGATTTTATTTGCAACGTTGAAATGTAAAATTTTGTTACGATGTCCAGGTGGTTCAAGTCTCTTTAGGAACTTGTCTGAGGAAGTCTAAGGTGTGTGTGTGTGTATGTGTATACACACACATATTTACCTTCTGCAAAGTTCCCAATATTAAATATGCATTTTCAGAATCATCTCATGGATTTATTAGTTACTGAGTTAAGGATGGAGATAGATGTGTATCAGGAAACTGTTCCCCTAACTACAATAGGTGAAACGTGCTTAGCTACAGTATAGGCTTCTGTTTATAATAGGGGATGTCTACAATTTGGAAATGGCAAGAATTGGCCCTGGGCTTAAAGACAGTTCAACAAAATTGATAAATTCTTGCCTTTATCTTGGCAGCAACATGTATGAGACAGATCTTGTTTGAATCAGTATGTCCCATTTCCCTCATAATTCATAATAAATGTTCTACTGACTCAGATATTTTCATGTGAAACTGCACTCGCTAATGACCCAGAAATTCTACTCCTAGATACATAACCAAGAGACATGCAGTGTTATATCCTCACAACAATGTTCGTGAATGTTCCTGTTAGCATTACTCATAATAGCCCAAAGTGAAGACTACCTAAATATTCATTGTGCTATAGCCACATAGTAGGAAGTTATTTTTCTATCAAAAGGAATGAAGATTTGATTCATATTATAACCTGAATCTTGAAAGCATTATGCTAAGTAATGATAGTGTAGCAAGGTCAGACACAAAGGCCTGAATGTTGTAATGATTCCACTTATGTGAAAAGTCCAGAATAGGCAAATCTGTGGAGACAGAAAGCAGATGTGTGGTTGCCACAGGCTGGGGATGGGATGAATGGAACTGGAAATAAAGGAGAAGAGATGTGAGATTTTTTCTTTGAAGTAATGAAAATATTCTAAAAATGTATCGAGGATGCCAGTTGCACAAATTGGTGAACCACTGGATTGTAAACTTTGAATTGTAGGGTGTATGAATAATATCTAGATAAAGCTGTTAAAATAAGACCAACAACAATTCCACCTGCTAGATAACTCACCACTCCAAGGAGCTGTACAGAAATCCTTTTTATATTATATATCCTGATTTCAGGCACAAAAAGATGGCCTTTGGAACAGCATTCCTGACTCTGGTGTGGGGAAGGGAATATGGATCAATGAGACAGTCTCAGCGACCCAGAGACTGTTGTGGAGGAGGCAAGACTTAAATCAAGGGACACTCAGCAAGTGGATTTCTTTTTTGGCTGTTGTTAGGTCAGATGGTCAGATTTGTCTCTTTTATCCAAGGCAAAACAATTTATGATATATTCATTTCATAGATATTTATAAGACTATGCTACATTCAAATTATTATAAAGGAGAACTCATTTTTCAACTTCAATTTTGCCCCAAAATATCATGATCCAGGGGAGTAAGGGTTAAGAAATTGAGACTATCACTTTCACTTGGAGATCCTGGTTGGTTTGGGCTTGATATCCACTGCCTTTGTTGTCTAGGACCAATCATGTATCTTTGAACCATATTTTGCCTTTCTGGAAAAAGCGGGGACTAAATTCTCTCTTGTCCCTTCCAAATCTGCATCCTAGTTATGTTGCATAGGATGTTGATATGGGTCCTTTTTTAGAAAGCATTTTCTTCTTCATGCTACCTTTAAGGAAAGAAAATGAATGCATCTTGAAAGGGAAACTTATTTTATAATTTCTTACATATGTGGTATGCATTTTCATGATGATCTGAAATCCCAAGTTCTTAAGGTGAACAGTTATTACCTCTCCTCTCACTTTCTTATGTGTGAGTGTGTCCCATGTGTAGCTGAGAAGTAAAGTTGGAAGGGCAGCTTCTCCCTACTCCCAGAAAGCAGCCTTTTCCAACTGTTCTACATTTATTTACAATTTTAGGAAGAAAATTAATAATGAAACTTAAATAATCACCCATAATGTTACTAGTTTCTGTACACCCCAAGATTCATTTATCTCTTGCCATCTGTTGGCATTTGATCAAAACCCAAAAGATGCAAAAATGAGTCATGGCTTGATGAGTCTCACTCTCTCCAAACCCTTTGTCTTCACAGCTGTGGGGAGAGAGAAGGTGTGGCATACCAAAGCCCATTCACAGTCACAGAGGGAAGCAAGGGAACTCTTGAAAGCCTGAGGCAAGAATGTGTGTGTATGTTTTGGTCCCCAGCTTGGAAAAGGAAAGCCTCAAGTTGTTTTTCTATGATAAACATTTTGATTCTCCAGTGTTATACTCCTAAGAGAGAAGGAAAAGCAATAAACAAGATGGTTTGTATAGAACATTCCCTGAGGCAGGGAGAAGCCTGCAAATTCCACGTTCTTGTGAACACTGACTTGTGGTGCCACTGGACAACGACCTGCTGTGAAAGGGAACTTAGGGGACTTTTTCTCATTCCTGCCTAAATAGCTACCAGGACTTCTGCTAAACTTGCTATTTTAAGTGGGACCCATTCCACAGCAAAGTAGTGACACAAAAGCAGTTTTAAAAATTTGAATCATAGATACCCAAATTTGGGAGGAAACCTAGAATTCATTTAGTATAATCCTTGTTTATATGGAAAGGCTGTCAAACAGGTGAAGTGACTTATTTCTCCAGGTCCCCAACCATTAACAGAGACATGTTCTGCACCTTGATCTCTTGAAGCTCAAGTTCATGTTAATTATAAGGCATTACTTAGAAGAGATCAGATAGTGGGTTCTTATATATTTTTAAATATCCAGATACTTTTCACATATAGAGCAAAAATTTTATTTTTTTGGACCAGTGATTGAACCTAGGGTCACTTAACCATTGAGCCACATTCCCAGAATCTTGCCAAGTTGCTCAGGGCCTCTTTAAGTTGCTGAGGCTGGCTTTGAACTTGTGATCCTCCTGCCTCAGCCTCCAAAGCTGCTGGGCTTACAGGTGTGTGCCACCACGCCCAGCAACAAAAAACTTTTTTTAACCTTGCCTTTCCTCTTTTCATTGCAGAGCAGTGTATTATACATGATAGTTACTCAATAATATTTACTGTTTTACTCTGTAAAACAGAGTTAGGAAAAGAACAATCCCTGCTTGATTCATGTAGAAATTAAAACAGACTCGTCTGATTCTACCAACTCTCTGTTCTCAATTGAAACTGGAGATGATAATACATTATCTCATAGGGTTATTAAGGCAGATTAAAGGTGGCCACAAATTGACACTTTTCCATCAAAAGTTGATGTTTATTTCTCCTCTCTGTGAATCTGGGCGGGGATGTGACTGCTTTAACCAACAGAGTAAAATGAAAGTGATGGTGTGTCAGCTCTGGACCTTGCGTGATGACCAGAAGTTTCCTCCTTGGTCTCAGACACTGAGCTTTCCTGTGAAAAATCCAGTTTCTCTCTGGTGACACCACATGGAGATGAAGAGGAGGAAAGGCCAGACCTCAGTCACTGCTGCCAAGGCACATGTCATGGAGTGAGGACATCTGGGACATTCCGAGGAGCTAGACTTCCAGTTGAAGACTACCATGTTTGCCATACAGAAGAGATCCGTGGTCCAGCCCAGCTCTGCCCAAACTCTTAAACTATGTAATTGTTAGATATGATAAAATGCTACTAAGATGTTTAATTCTACTGCAATAGATACCCTGAGGAGTTGTTATGTAAGTAAATGAGTCACACACAAAAGGCATGAGAACAGAGCACTCATTGGTAGCAGCGTTCTCTTGCTTCTCCCTCTTCCTTTCCTTCTCCTGCCTCCCCTCCCTTCTTCTCTTGTTCTTATTCTTTTCCACAACTTCTAAGATAAGTCAGCCACTGAGAAAACCCTGAAGTTCTAGGTCTCCAACATTCATTTTACCTTCCGTCCATGATACTATGCAAAATATTCTAGAAAGCATAACTCCTGACTTTAGTCATGGTAAGCCTGAGGCAGCCACAAATCAGTTTGATACACATGACTTCAAATTCCTAATTAGAATAAGTTATACTCCGTGTTTATATAAATATGTCAAAATAGACTCTACTGTCATGTATAACTAAAATGAACAAATTAAGAAGACTTCAAATTGGCACATTATTTGTGAAACAAACTTTTCACTTGGGTTTTCTCAATTTTCCTTAGATTAGCTTGATCCTTGATCCTTTGAGAAACACAGAACACCTATTAGCATTTCACAGAAGTATTGTTCACAAACCAACCTTAGGAAAACAGGGCTGACACCCCTTGCATAGCCACTTGTGCAGGTGACTCACACGGGCTGCTCCTGGTACAGCTGGATGAGGGATCCCTGAGTGTTTGTGATTCTATCAATCATGTAAATGGAATTTTATTTTTATTTTTTATTCATTCTAACTAATTATACATGACAGTAGAATGCAGTTTGATCCATCATACATAAATGGAGTAAAACTTCTCATTCTTCTGGTTGTACATGATGTAGAGTTACACTGGTCGTGTAATCATATATGCATATAGGGTAATGTCTGTTTCATTCTACTTGCCTTCCTTTCCTCATATCTCTTCCCCTCCCTTCACTCCCCTCTGTCTATCCAAAGTACCTCTATTCTTCCCTAGTTCCCCTCTATACCTTTATTGTGAATTAGCATCCACATATCAGAGAAAACATTCAGCCTTTGTTTCTTTGAGTTTGGCTTATTTCACTTAGCAGAATATTCTCCAGTTCCATCCTTTTAGATACAAATGCCATAATTTAATTCTTTTTTTTTTTTTTTTTTTTTTGGTACTGGGGATTGAACCCAGGGGCACTGGACCACTGAGCCCCATCCCCAGCCCTGTTTTGTATTTTATTTAGAGACAGGGTCTCACTGAGTTGCTTAGGGCCTCACTAAGTTGCTGAGGCTGGCTTTGAACTTGTGATCCTCCTGCCTCAGCCTCCCAGGTGCTGGGATTATAGGTGTGTGCCACCGTGACTGGCTTAATTTTTCTTAATGGTTCAGTAATATTCCATTGTGTAAATATACCACATTTTCTTTATCCATTCATCTGTTGAAGGGCACCTAAGTTGGTTCCATAGTTTAGCTATTGTGAATTGAGCTGCTATAAGCATCAATGTGACTGCATCACTGTAGTAGGCTGATTTTAAATCCTTAGGGTATATGCCAAGGAGTAGAATAAGTGAGTCAAATGGTGGTTCCATTCCAAGTTCTCTGAGGAATCTCCATGCTGCTTTCCATAGTAGTTGCCACCAATTTGCAGTCCCATCAGCAATGTATGAGTGAATCTTTTTCTCCACATCCTTGCCCACATTTACTGTGGCTTATATTGATAATTGTCATTTTGACTGGAGTGAGATGGAATCTCAGTGTAGTTTTAATTTGCATTTTTCTAATTGCTGGAGATGTTGAACATTTTTTTCATATATTTGTTGATAGATTGTATTTCTTCTTCGGTGAAGTGGCTACTCAGTTCCTTAGTCCATTTATTGATTGGGTTATTTGTTTTTTTTTGGTGTTAAGTTTTTTGAGTTCTTTATATATCCTGGAGATTAGTGCTCTATCTGAGGTGCATGTGGTAAAGATTTTCTCCTATTCTGTAGGCTCTCTTTTCATGTTATTGATTGTTTCCTTTGCCTTGAAGAAGCTTTTTAGTTTGACTCCATCCCATTTATTGATTCTTGATTTTATTTCTTGAGCTTTAGGAGTTCTGTTAAGGAAGTCAGTTCCTAAGTAGACATGGTGGAGATTTGGGCCTACTTTTTCTTCTATTAGACACAGGGTCTCTGTTCTAGTGCCTAAGTCTTTGATCCACTTTGAGTTGATTTTCGTACAGGGTGAGAAATAAGGATTTAATTTTGTTTTGCTACATATGGATTTCCAGTTTTCCCAGACCATTTGTTGATTAGGCTATCTTTTCTCCAATATATATTTTTGGCACCTTTGTCTAGTATGAGATAACCATATTTATGTGTCTTCTACTTGTACCAATGTCACTGTGCCTTCTCTTCTATAACATTGGTCTACATATCTGTTTTGGTGCCAATACCATGTTGCTTTTGTTATTATGACTCTGTAGTATTTAAGGTCTGGTATTATGATGCTTTACTTTTCTTGCTAAGGATTGCTTTGGCTATTCTGGTCCTCTTATTTTTCCAAATGAATTTCATGATTGCTTTTTCTAGTTCTATGAAGAATATCATTGGGATTTTAATAGGAAGTGCATTAAATCTATGTAAGGCTTTTGGTAGTATGGTGATCTTGACAGTGTTAATTCGGCCTATCTGAGAGCATGGGAGATCTTTCCATCTTCTAAGTTCTCCTTCTGTTTCTTTCTTAAGTTTACTCTAGTCTTCATTGTAGACATCTTTCACCTCTTTTGTTAGATTGATTCCCACATATTTTATTTTAATTTTTAGGATATTGTGAATGTGGTTTCCCTCATATCTCTTTCAGTGTATTCATCACTGATACACAGGATTTGATTTATGGGTGTTAATTTTATATCCTGCTAGTTTGCTGAATTCATTTATTAGTTCTAGAAGTTTTTTGGTGAATTTTTTTTTTTGATTTGTAGAATCAGGTCATTGGCAAATAGTGATAATTTTAGTTCTTTTCCTTAATATTCATTTAATTTCTCTCTTCTAACTGCTCTGACTAGAGTTTCAAGAACAATGTTGAATAAAACTATAGCATTAATATAGTTTTTGGGGGGAATGCTTTCAATTTTCTCCACTTAGAATGACATTGGTCTTAGGTTAGCATAAATAGCTTTTACAATGTTGAGGTATGATTCTTGTCTTTAAGTCAATTGATATGATGAATTACATTTATTGATTTCTGTATGTTGAACCAACCTTGTATTCCAGGGATGAACCCCACATGATCGTAGTGCACTATCTTTTCAATATGTTTTTGTATACAGTTTGCCAGAATTTTATTGAGAGTTTTTGCATCTGTGTTCATCAGGGATGTTGGTCTGAAGTTTTCTTTCCTTGATGTGTCTTTGTCTGGTTTTGGTATCAGAGTAATACTAGCTTCATTGAATGAGTTTGGAAGGGTTCCCTCCTTTTCTAGTTCATGGAATAATTTGAGGAGTATTGGTGTTAATTCTTCTTTGAAGGTCTTGTAGAACTTGGCTAAGATTCTGTGTGGTCCTGGGCTTTTCTTAATTGGTAGGCTTTTTATGGCATCTTTTATTTCATTGCTTAAAATTGATCTGTTTTAATCATGTATGTCCTCCTGATTCCGTTTGGTAGGTCATATGTCTCTAGAAGTTTGTCGATGTCTTCAAGATTTTCTATTTTATTTTATTTTATTTTTATTTTTTTGTTGCTATAGATGTACAGCATGCCTTTACTTTATTTATTATTATGTGGTGCTGAAGATGGAACCCAGTGCTTCACACAGCCAGGCAAGCACTCTGCCCCAGCCCCAAGATTCTTTGTTTTATTGGAGTATAAATTTTCAAAATAATTTCTGTTTATCTTCTGTATTTCAGTAGTGTCCATTGTGACATTTCCTTTGTTATCACAAATTTTAGTAATTTTAATTTGCTTTCTCTTTCTCTTCATTAGCATGGCTAAGAGTTTATCAATGTTATTTATTTCTTCAAAGAGCCAACTTTTTGTTTTGTCAACTTTTTGAATTGTTTCTTTTGTTTCAATTTCATTTATTTCAGCTCTGATTTTAATTACTTCCTGTCGTCTACTGCTTTTGGTGTTGATTTGTTTTTCTTTTTGTAGGACTGTGAGATGTGATGTTTTATTGGTTGACTTTTTATTCTCTTAAAGAATGGGATAAATGCAATGAATCTTCCCCTGAGCATTGCCTTCATAGTGTCTCAGAGATTTTGATATGTTGTATCACTATTATTATTTACCTGTAAGTATTTTTTTATTTCATCCCTGAATTCTTCTACTAATCCATTCATCATTCAATAGCATATTATTTAGTCTTCAGGTGTTAGAGAAGCTTCTATTTTTAATTCTGTCATTGATTTCTAATTTCATTCCATTATGATCTGATAGAATGCAGGGTATTATCTCTATTTTTTTTCGTTTTGCTGAGAGTTGCTTTGTGGCCTAAGATATGGTCTATTTTAGAGAAAAATTCATGTGCTGCTGAGAAGAAAGTTTATTTAGTCATTGATGAATGAAATATTCTATATATGTCTGTTAAGTCTAAATTTTTGATTTTATTATTTAGTTATGTAGTTTCTTTGTTTAGTTTTTGTTTGAAGGATCTACCAGTAGTGAGAGAGGTATGTTAAAGTCACCCAGTATTGTGTCATGGTTTATTCAATTTTTGAAATTGAAAAAGGTTTGTTTGATGTACATAGATGCTCCATTGTTCGCGACATTTACAATTTATGTTTATTTACAATTATGTTATGTCTCATTGATGTATAATTCCCTTAAGCAGTATGAAATGGCCTTCTTTGATCTTTCTGATTAACTTTGGCTTGAAGTCTGCTTTATTTGATATGAGGAGAGAAACCCCTGTTTGTTTACATGATCCCTGTAAATGATATGTTTTTTTTTCCCATCCTTCCACCTTCAGTCTGTAGATGTCTTTGTCTATGAGGTGAGTCTCTTGGAGACAGCATATTGTTGGATCTTATTTTTTAATCCAATCCCCCAGTCTATGTCTTTTGATTGATGAGTTTAGGCCATTTATGTTCAAGATTATTATTAAGATATAATTTTTATTCCCTGTCATTTTGATTAATTTCTGGTTTTTAATTTGAAGTTGTTTCTCCATTGAGTCACTCTTCTTTTAGTGTCCCTATGCTAGTTTTCACTTTTTTTATTTTTCATTTCCTCTTTATGGAATATTTTGTTGAGAATGTTCTGTATTGCAGGCTCTCAAGTTATGAATTCTTTTAACTTTTGTTTATCATGGAAGGTTTTTATTTCATCTTCAAATCTGAAGCTTAATTTTGTTGGATATAGGATTCTTGGTTGCTATACATATTCTTTCGTCCATGTGTCATTCCAGGACCTCCTAACTTTGAAGGTCTAGGTTAAGAAATCAACTCAGGTTCAAATTGGATTCCTCCTATATATAATCTGATATTTTTCTCTCACAGCCTTTAAAATTCTATCCTTATTCTGTATGTTAGACATTTTCGTTATAATGTGCTTTGGTGTGTGTCTGTTGTAAATTTGTACATTTGGGATACTGCAAGCCTTTTGTATTTGATTTTCCATTTTATTCTTTAGGTTTAGGAAATTTTCTTATATTATTCATTGAAAAGATTGTGCATTCCTTTGGTTTGTATCTTCATGCCTTTGTTTAGTCCAATAAATCTTAAATTTGATCTTTTCATGTTATTCTATGATTTTTGGAAGTTCTGTTCATGGTTTCTTAACATCTTCTCTCTATGGTCAAGTCTGTTTTCAAGATTAGATATTTTGTCTTCATTGCCTGAGGTTCTATCTTCAGAGTGGTCTAGTCTGTTGGTGATACTCTCAATTGAGTTTTTAATTTGGTTTATTGATTCCTTCATTTCGAGGATTTCTCCTTGGGGTTCCCTGCCCCCCAGAATCTCTATCTTTTTATTGAAGTGAACTTTCACTTTGTTTATTTTCTCTCTGATTTCACTACTTATACCATCCTTACTTTGCAGGTCAGTTTATGCACATTCTAAACACCTTCTCTGATATTTCCTCCACTGTGGTGTTGATGGATTCTGTTATTGGAATATCTTGGGTTTTTTGGGGGTGATTTGTCCCCTTCCTTTTCCATGTTGTTTATGTGTCTACCCATCTAGAAATATGGACCTGGGGCAGGAGAGTTTCTACCTTGTGAACTTAAACTGTCCCTGAAGGTTTTTAGTCTCTCACTGTTTAGGGAGAGACTAAAAATAACAGCAACCAATGCAAACAATATACAATATACAGCATTAAACCGAACAGTTCCTACTGTATGATGTCTATAATGTTAATATCACAATAAACAGAAATGTAGTCATTGTAGTCATTGCGTATAATAAAAACCACAAATTTGCAAAAAGGTTTACAATTTCAAATGGTGGACAGGGAGAGAACAGAATTGATATAGGGTGTGATGATTATGAGGGAAGAGGAGAGAAGCTAGAAGTAAAAAACGAAAGGAAGAGTGAAAGAGAGAACAATAGAGATTGGCTGTTAGCAGAAGGGAAACAGGAGAAAAAAATATAAAGTAAAAGTTAAAAAAATAAAAAATAAAAACAACAATATGAAATGAAACTAAAATATATGAATCAAACATCCTAGTTCACAAAAAAGTAATCCATGAAAAAATGTTTGACTTCAAAAATGCTTAAAATGAGAAAAAATAAATATGAATATGTATAAATGTCCATGTACCATTAAGGTCACAATTTAACAGAGAAAAAGAATGAAAAACAAAACACAACAAAACAAAGATCTTGATGAAAAGGAATTCTTTCCATTGGAGTTCAAAATATTCTCAGTTTTTCTTCTCAGCAGTTTTAGATGGTTCAACTGCAGTGTGATGCTACGCCCTCTGGATTGCTGGAGTGAGAGAGGTTATCCCATAGGCAAAATTCCTGGAGATGGGAATTAGGCTTACGTGGGCTCCAGGCTCTTGGCTGAATGCCAGTTGGTCTGGAGATTTTGAATCAGGGCACCTTCAGTGCCCAGTACCTGCTGGTTCACGCTGGAAGATTGGACCCCAGGGACATCTCCTGAGTTTTACTTTTGTGGTGGAGGAGCCAATTCTTTCCTGGTTTTGGGTTCAGCCTCCAAACTCAATCTCTTCTCCCCCTGCCCTTCCAAATTTCTGGCCAGATGCATGTCTCCCAGCCAGTCCTGCAAGCAGCTGGACTGGAGGGAGCAGTGTAGAACGGGTGGGTTTCCACGACCAGTTGCCCCGGTGTAAACTTCTCTCCACGTTTGATTTTCTCCTCGCTTAAGCACACTCTGTGTCATGCAGTATGAGTTTACTGGGCCTGTATTTCAGGCTAAACTTGGGTTTGCCAGGAATTAGCCCCCTTGCTGTGGCTGCAAAATGGTTCCTTCCTTTGTCCTTCACGACAACCTGCACGAGGATACTGTGCAGCATATCTTTCAGGTCTGTGGGGTCTGTAAAGGCTTGATCTCTAAAGGCTCTGTGCCCAGACATGCGTTGGGCTTCCTAATGGGTTCCTTTAATTCCCTTATCCCTCCACTGTGCTCATGGAGGAACCACTCTGGCTGTTGCTTCTGGCCCAGCCATGGCAGTGGCTATGCAGTTTGTTGTACCCAAAGAAAATAAAATCATCCAAGCCGTTCACGTAAAGCCAAAAGAAGCCTTAATTTTAGCTGGCCAGTGATGACCACCATTACGCCCAAAAGCAGGGTGCTGGGATAGCGCGTTAGTTCTTTCCCTGCCAACCTTTATAGGGCAGGAGAAGCGATTAGGGTGGGGCTATGGGGGGGGGGACTGGGGTGGGCCATAGGGAGGGGACTTGGGTTTGGGGTGGGTTATAGGGAGGGGATTTGGGATTGGGGTGGGGTTGACTCTCCAGATTGTGCTGGAGAATCTCCCTGGGGAACACAACATTTTAATCTGTTTTCTGTTGCTATAACATAGCTGTCAGGGATTTTTTCCTTATTTTATCATTTCCAACCACCTGTGTCACCAATCTGCTTTGAATGTCCAGTTTTAAATTCCAGTAGAGCTCCCCGACCCCACACCCCTGTTTTGGCTCACACATCTTTCAGAGAAGCTGCCTGTCTGCTTTCTTGGTTTCACACCATGGAGCATCTAGGAAAGAGACCTCCTCTATTCTGCCATCTTGAAAACCCCTCTGAGTGTGATTTTTATATCTGATAACAATTCAGTAGGTGATTCTGCAGAACCATTTCTGTTCCCAGATTCCCTATCAAAAAATTGTTTTAAAACCGGGATTGCTAAGGGCTGGGGGAGATTTTGTATTTAAACGAATGTATGTGTCATTTATAAAGAGAAAATATTTTTGGCATGAAGACCGTCAACCCTTTTTTTACTGAATTTAAAAATAATTCTTTAACTCAGTATATCTATTGGCTATTCTAATGGGAAAATTTGTCTCTGTCTAGAAGGCAAATTAGGGATAAGGAAGGTAAAGGCTGGGTATTGATCAGGATTCCTAGTCAATGCAGGAGGTGCCATGGAAATTGCTGCTCCTCTGTGTTCTTGCAAGTTTTGAAACTACTGCAAGCATTGTTATTTCTGATTTTTCTCCTTTATTAAAAATTAAGACATATGGACAGAAAGGACTACATCATAGGGTATGACAAATTCTATAGCTCTTATACTGCCAGAGGGCTGTCCAAAGTGGCTGAAGTAATTCATTATTTTATGTACAATTATGTCACATAAATATTTTAATTACTTCAGCCACTTTTGATAGTCCTGTCTCACATGTGTTTTAAATTGTATTGCATTTTAAAACATTTTAATTGGCACATTAATTATACAAAATTTTATGAAATACAATAATTATACAGAATTTATCGTGCTATATTTGTACATATGTGAAAACATATGCATTGTATTTCTTTTTTTCTTTTGATTCACTGTACACAAATGGAGTACAATTATCGTTTTTCTGGTTGTACACAAAGTAGAATCATACCTTTGCGTATTCATACATGTACATAAGGTAATGATGTTTGTCTCAATCTGTTATCTTCCTTCCCCACCCCTCCCACCCCTCATTTCAGTCTACACAATCTATCCTTCTTTCATTCTTTCCTTATCTCCCCCCACCTCCGTTATGTATCATTAACCACTATCAGAGAAATCATTAGGCCTTTGGTTTTTTGGAATTGGCTTATTTCACTTAGCATGATATTCTCCAACTCCATCCATTTACCTGCAAATGTTATAATTTTATTCTTCTTTATGACTGAATAATATTCCATTGTGGATATATCCCACAGCTTCTTTATCCATTCATCTATTGAAGGACATCTAGGTTGGTTCCACAATCTAGCTATTGTGAATTGAGCAGTTATGAACATTGATGTGGCTGCATCACTATACTATGCTGATTTTAAGTCCTTTGGGTCTAAATCAAGGAGTGGGATAACTGGGTCAAATGGTGGTTCCTTTCCAAGTGTTCTAAGGAATCTCCATACTGCTTTCCAGAGTGGCTGCACCAATTTGCAACCCCACCAGCAATGTATGAGCGTACCTTTTCCCCCACATCCTCACCAACACCTACTGTTTCTTATGTTCTTGAAAATAGATATTCTAATTGGGGTAAGATGAAATCTTAGGGTAGTTTTGATTTGCATGTCTCTTATTACTAGGGATGTTGAACATTTTTTCATATATCTATTGATTGCTTGTAGATCTTCTTCTGTGAAGTGTCTGCTCATTTCTTTAGCCCATTTATTGATTGGGTTATTTGTATTCTTGGTGTAAAGATTTTTGAGCTCTGTATGGATTTTGGATATTAATACTCTACCTGATGTGTGTGTGGCAAAGATTTTCTCCCACTCAGTAGGCTCTATCTTCACATTGTTCATTGTTTCCTTTGCTGAGAAAAAGCTTTTTAGTTTGAATCTATCCGAGTTGTTGATTCCTGCTTTTGTTTCTTGTGCTTTGGGAGTCATGTTAAGGAAGTTTGGTCCTAAGCCAGTATGATGAAGATTTGGACCTACTTTTTCTTCTATTAGGTGCAGGGTGTCTAGTCTAATTCCTAGGTTCTTGGTCCATTTTGAGTTGAGTTGTGTGCAGGGTGAGAGACAGAGGTTTAGTTTCATTTTGTTGCACATGGACTTCTAGTTTTCCCAGCACCATTTGTTGAAGAGGCTGTCTTTTATCCATTGTATATTTTTGGCACCTTTATCAAGTATGAGGTAACTGTATTTATGTGGGTTTGTCTCTGTGTCCTCTATTCTGTACCATTGGTCTATTTGCCTATTTTGGTGCCAATACCATGCTGTTTTCGGTACTATTGCTCTGTAGTATAGTTGAAGGTCTGGTATTGTGATACCCCCTGCTTCACTCTTCCTGCTAAGGATTGCTTTAGCTATTCTGGGTCTCTTTTTCTTCCAAATGAAGTTCATGATTGCTTTCTCTATTTCTAATGAGATATGTCATTGGGATTGGAATTGAAATCGCATTGAATATGTATAGCACTTTTGGTAGTATGACCATTTTGACAAAATTAATTCTGGCTATTCAAGAACATGGGAGATCTTTCCATCTTCTAAGGTTTTCTTTAATTTCTTTCTTTAGTGTTCTGTGGCTCTCATTGTAGAGGTCTTTCACCTCTTTGGTTAGATTGATTCCCAGGCATTTTATCTTTTTTGAGGCTATTATGAATGTGGTAGTTTTCCTAATTTCTCTTTCAGAGGATTCATCACTTATGAATAAGAATGCATTAAATTTATGAGTGTTGATTTTATATCCTGCTACATTACTGAATTCATTTATGAGTTCTAAAAGTTTTCTGGTGGAATTTTTCAGCTCCTCTAAATATGCAATCTTATCATCTGCAAATAGTGGTAGTTTGAATTATTCTTTTCCTATTCATATCCCTTTAATTTCTTTAGTCTGTTTAATTGCTCTGGCTAGAATTTCAAGGACAATGTTGAATAGAAGTGGTGAAAGAGGGCATCCCTGCCTTGTTCCAGTTTTGAGAGGGAATACTTTCAGTTTTTCTCCATTTAGAATGATGTTGGCTGTAGGCTTAGCATAGATAACCTTTACAATGTTGAGGTATGTTCCTACTATCCTTATTTTTTCTAGTGTTTTGAGCATGAAGGATGCTGTATTTTATTAAATGCTTTTTCTGCATCTATTGAAATAATCATGTGATTCTTAACTTTAAGTCTGTTGATGTGGTGAATTACATTTATGCATTTTCATATGTTGAACCACCCTTGCATCCCTGGGATGAAACCCACTTGATCATGGTGCACTATCTTTTTAATATGCTTTTGTATGTGATTTGCTAAAATTTTGTTAAGAATTTTTGCATCTATGTTCATTAGGGATATTGGTCTGAAATTTGCTTTCCTCCATGTGTCTTTGTCTGGTCTTGGTATCAGGGTGATATTAGTTTCATAGAATGAGTTTGGAAAAGTTCCTTCCTCTTCTATTTCATGGAATACTTTGAGGAGTATTGGAATGAGTTCTTCTTTGAAGGTCTTGTAGAACTCAGCTGAGAATCCATCTGGTTCTGGACTTTTCTTGGTAGATAGGCTTTTGATGACTTCTATTTTGTTGCTTGAAATTGATCTATTAAAATTGTGTATGTCCTCCAGATTCAGTTTGGGTGGATCATATGTCTCTGAAAACCTGTTGATGTCTTCAAGATTTTCTACTTTGTTGAAGTATAGATTTTCAAACTAGTTTCTAATTATGTTTTGTATTTCAATAGTGTATGTCATGATAGTTCCTTTTTCATCACAAATTTTAGTAATTTGAGTTTTCTCTCTCCTAAGGGTTTATCAATTTTGTTTATTTTTTCAAAGAACCAACTTTTTATTTTGTCAATTTTTTGAATTGTTTCTTTTGTTTCAATTTCATTGATTTCAGCTCTGATTTTAATTATTTCCTGTGTTCTACAACTTTTGGTGCTAATCTGTTTTTCTTTTTCTAGGGCTTTGAGCTATAATGTGAGGTAGTTTATTTGTTGACTTTGTATTCTTTTATTGAATGTGCTCCATGCAATGAATTTTCCTCTTAGTACTGCTTTTGTAGTGTCCCTGAGATTTTGATATGTTGTATGGTTGTTCTTGTTTACCTCTAAGAATTTTATTATTTTCCCCCTGATGTCTTCTGTTAATCATGCATCATTCAAGAGTGTATTATTTAACCTCCAGGTGTTGGAGTAGTTTCTGTTTTTTATTTTATTATTGATTTCTAATTTCATTTCATTATGATCTGATAGAATGCAAGGTAGTATCTCTATCTTTTTGTATTTGCTAAGAGTAATTTTGTGGCATAACATGTGGTCTCTTTTAGAGATGGATTCATGTGCTGCTGAGAAGAAAGTGTATTCATTCTTTTTTTTTTTTTTTGGAACCAGGGATTGAACTCAGGGACACTCGGCCACTGAGCCACGTCCCCAGCCCTATTTTGTATTTTATTTAGAGACAGGGTCTCACTGAGTTGCTAAGGGCCTCACTAAGTTGCTGAGGCTGGCTTTGAACTCGCCATCCTCCTGACTCAGCCTCCCAAGTTGCTTGGATTACAGACGTGCGCCACCACGCCCAGCTGTATTCACTCCTTGATGGATGGAATATTCCATATATGTCTGTTAAGACTAAATTATTGATTGTGTTATTGAGTTCTATGGTTTCTTTGTTCAATTTTTGTTTGGAAGATCTGTCCAATGGTGAGAGAGGTGTATTAAAGTCACCTATTATTGTGTTTTGGTCTATTTGGTTCCTGGAATTGAGAAGGATTTGTTTGATGTACATGGATGCACTATTGTTTGGGGCATAAATATTTATGACCGTTATATCTTGCTGATTTATGCTTCCTTTAAACAGTATGAAATATCCTTCTTTATCTCTTCTGACTAACTTTGGCTTGAAGTCCACTTTATCTGAAATGAGGATGGAAACCCCTGCTTTTACTGAGTCCATGTGCTGGTATGTTTTCTCCCAACCTTTCACCTTTAGTCTGTGGGCATCTTTTTCTATGAGATGAGTCTCTTAAAGGCAGCATATTGTTGGGTCTTTCTTTTTAATCCAATCTGCCAGTCTATGTCTTTTGATTGATGGGTTCAGGCCATTAACATTCAGGGTTATTATTGAGATATGACTTGTATTCCCGGTCATTTTGACTTATTTTTGGCTTTTAACTTGATTTGCTTTCTCCTTTAATTGGCTCCTCCTTTAGGGTAATTCCTCCCTTTTCTGGCTTACATTGTTTTTTTTCATTTCTTGGAATATTCTCTTGGAATATGTTGCTGAGAATGTTCTGTAGTGCAGACTTTCTATTTGTGAATTTTTTAGCTTGTGTTTATCATGTAATGATTTTATTTTATCATGAAATCTGAAGATAAGTTTTGTTGGGAATAAGATTCTTGGTTGGCATCCATTTTCTTTCAGCGCTTAAAACATGTTTTCTAGGCCCTTCTTACTTTTAGGGTCTGGGCTGAGAAATCTGCTGATATCCATATTGGTTTCCCCCTATATGTAATCTGATGCTTTTCTCTTGCAGCCTTTAAAATTCTATCTTTATTTTGTATGTTAGATATTTTCATTGTAATGTGCCTTGGTGTGAATCTGTTGTGATTTTGTGCATTTGGTTTCCTGTTAGCCTCTTGTATTTGATTTTCCATTTCCTTCATCAGATTTAGAAAATTTTCTGATATTAATTCATTGAACAGATTATTCATTCCTTTGGTTTGTATCTCTGTGCCTTCCTTAATCCCTATAATTCTTAAATTTGGTCTTTTCATTATATCCTATAATTCTTGGAAGTTCCATTCATGTTTCCTTATCATCTTCTCTGTTTGATTGACTTTGTTTTCAAGATTAAATATTTTGTCTTCATTGTCTAAGGTTCTGCCTTCCAAGTGATCTAGCCTATTGGTTATTCTTTCTATTGAGTTTTTAATTTGATTTATTGTTTCCTTCATTTCAAGGATTTGTTTGTTTTTTAGATTCTCTCTTTATTGAAATGATCTTTTGCTTCCTGCAATTGCTCTTTTAGCTGTTTATTGATGAGATCATTCATTGCCTACATTTGCTCTCTTATTTCATTGTTCGCTTCTCTCATCATTTTAATTTTGTACATTTTGAACTCCGTTTCTGACGTTTCTTCTGCCATATTGTCATTGGGTTCTTTTGATATAGCATCTAGGTTTGTTTGGAACACTTTCTTCCTTTGTTTTCTCATGTTCCTCATGTATCCTCCCCTCTAACAGTGTGAATCCTAGGTATTACAGTTTCCCCTTAAAGTTTTATAGTGTCCCTGCCAATTTCCAATATGTCACCTTGAAGAGAGAAATCAATATTAGCAGCACGCCATATAAACAATATGCATCCTTAATCCAGATAGTCCCTATTAAGATATTAATTGTTGTTTTAATGAACAGAGATGATTTCAAATTATTATCTACAGCATAACCATTAAGTTTGCAATAAGGACTGCAATTTCTAATGGTGGACAAAGAGGATGAGGAGGGCTGTAGGATATAACATTAATGAGATAAGAAGTGAGTCTTTAGGGATACTATGTCATAGGAATAGTGAAAGTGGAATTAAAAGAAATTGGTTGTTAGCATGAGAAAAGGAAGAAAGAGTCTCCAAGGAAACAGATATTTAAGAGGAAGATAGAGTGATAAGAATATTAATAAAAGAAAAAGTAGGAATATAGTAGGTATAATAGGGATAATTGTAATAATACAACTAATTAAAAAAATTCTGCAATAAAATCATACTGTACTGTTCAAACCTCCTATTTTTCAATAGCCTGATGCCTGAGAGGTGCTTGATAATGTGGTGACCCAAGAAGGGTGCTGTCCCACTACCTCTAGGTTGGGAATAATCAGTGCTTGTGGGCAGAGGTGACCTGGTGTTGATAGATGGTCAGTCTCAGCACCGGCGCAAGACTGGGGGCCAGGGTGTAGGTCTGGGCACTAGACCACAGACTGGGGCACAGACCTGCTTGGTGCTGGAGATGCTGGGCCTGATGGCGCAAGAGGGCCTGTGCTCTATGCTGGGGATTCAGGCAGCAGGCCTGTGCTTAGAACTGGCGATCCAAAGGCGCAGGCCTGTGCTCCGCGCTGGGGATTCCCACGGTGCGCCTGTTGGCAGGCCCGTGCTCAGTGCTGGAGATGCTGGGCCTGATGGTGTGGGCCACATTGTATTTCTTTAATTGGTTCAGTCTGAACCTTTCCCACAGGTTTTGTCACTGTTTGCTAGCTAATCTATAAATTCCTTCATTATTTTAATGTTTATAAACCTTAGCTATTTTTATGGAAAATTATCTAATAAACTGAAAAGATAGAGATGAAAGCTGAAAACAAATAGCTGTGCTTCTTGCTTGACAATAAATTATCTAGCTAACTGAACCTGATCAAGGCAGCTTGGCTGTCCTCTAGGCCCCACTCCAGCCTCTCACCTTTCACCAGGAAGATAAGAATCATGCCAGGTATGTTCATTTGCTATGTGCTCGTCACACAGTTGATAGTAAGTAAGTAATGGAAAAAAGAAAGAAGGGAGGGAGGGAAGGAAGGAGGGGCCTTGTGCTTCTTAGAAATTTCTAATAATAAACAGCATCTTTGAACTTTAGCACTTAACAACAGAGAATGTGTTGTAGTTCTTATTTTCTTACTTCCTTGATCAAGTCATATAAGTTCACTTGTCCTGTTTTATGAAGAACTGGAGGTCTTTAAGATTCTCTCATCTTGAAACAATCCTGTGATGTGGGAAATCAGATCCATGTAAAATATCAGACCAGAGAATGCTGGAGATAAAGTCTGTCTCCATCCTTGTCTCCTTTATTTTCCAATAGAGATAGGATCCTTATCAATCCTCCCCCCCACACACACTCACTGGCCCAGTAGTTCCTGCCTTAGAGTCTTCAGGGTGTTTCCCCTCCTAAAGCACCCTTGTTGCCCCTCTCCTCTCATGTGCCTCATTCCCAACCTTCAAGGCTTAAGTCAAATTTGAAGCCATAGAATCATGAAGCTGCTGCCTGGGCAATCTTCTTTGCTTCAGAGATTCTTATTACAAGCTTCTTCAACCTTCCAGTGAGCCCCTTAAGATCCCTAAGTGTGTGCTTTAGCCTCCTCCTGCCCTGGGATTGTGTCCCTGGCTGCCTCAGATGAAACTGTCAAACCCTGGACAGGTCCCTGGCTGTCCCCTGGGGCAGTCCCCCTGGCCTGGAGCTGACGTGGTTTGAAACTCCCACACAGAATGATCTTCTGCCCTACTTCTGGATTTTACTGTAACTTAGCAGCTGGAGGTGCTGAAATTGCAGAAAGGCTCTGTGGGTTTGCTTTTGATAATGTTCGAGCATTTCCTGCTCTTAGGAGCTCCTTTCTGGCTAATGCCTCTCCCCTGGCTCCATTCTCTTCTATCTTATCCTTTTTGACCCAACCCATTTCATTTCTTTGTCTCTCTTACCCCATGTACTCTTCCTCCCCCATCATCCAAATCTCCCCTGCCTCTCTTCCTTTTTTTCTTCACTGTCTCCCTTTGGCATCCAGTCATAGGTTTTGGCACTTATTTCTATTACTCAATAGCTTCTTAGGGGGAAAAATTCTAAGACATTTATTGGAATTTTGAAATTTTGGACCAATAAGTAATATTCTTCTTCCATTTCTATTTCCTACCTTCTCATGAATAATCCACTTCATTTCTGTGTTGATTGTTGACTTTACTCATTTTTATGCTCAGTAAATATTTGAGCACTTGGGTGGCAGGCAGTGAGGTAACTGGGGATACAGTGGTCAAATGTGCCAGTGTCCCTGCTCTCACAGTCTACAGTCTAGTGGGAGTCTGTGGTCAGTGGAGATTTGCATCTCTGATGGGGTCTCAGGGGATGCACATGCTGAGCTGCAGGAGCTGAGAGGATAGTGAAGTCAGTGCTGGAGTGGTCAAGAAATCAGAGTGGTAGGTCACTTCAGTTGCTCTTTTGAAAGTAAACTGAAGAAAGGCCAGGGAAGAAGAAGGAGGTTGTTACCATAAACTGGGTAAGATACCAAGGCACAACTGGACTAGAGTAGCGGCTGTGGTGGTAACAGGAAGTGGTCAGACTCTTGATGTGTGCAGCCATTTGGGTTACAGAGAATTTGATGGCTCATTGAATATGGGGTATGACAGAGATAGAAAAGGTGGGGATGACTGCAATTTTTTTTGATCCAAGGAATGAGAAAAATAAAATTGCCATATTCTGAGATATGGAAGATTTTTGAAAGAAGAGTAGGTAAGGCACATGTGGGGGTAGCAGATGTTCAGATTTGATCATTGTAGTTTGAAATATCTCATGTATATTCAAATCCAAATAACAGCTAAGAAACTGGCTAGATGAGTCTAAAGTTTTGGTAATCTATGGAAGGTGTAAATTTGTATTTATGAATCATTAGCATAGGGGTGGTATTTAAAAGTGTATCACTAAATGAGGTCACCAAGGCAGTGCTTATTGAACTTTTAGGACCACAAGCCACAGTAGGAAATTCATGTCACATTATGACATGGTACACACATACACACACACACACACACACACACACGTACGTGTGTGTGCACACAAGTGATTGAAAAATTTCAAAAACCAAAACTGACACCACACATTGTACTCACATTTTTAAATTTTATTTTATTTCACTAAAATTACTGGTCATGTTCTTCTAAATTGACTTTACATTTCATCAGTGGGTTGCAGCCCACATTTCGAAAATCTCTGGTCCAGGAAATGACGCTAAACAGAGAAGAAAGAGGTTTGAGGACTGAATTGTGGTACCCAATTAATGTTTAGAAACTGAGTTGGATCTAGCACAGATGAGACCAACAAGGTGTTGCCAGTGAAGCTGGAGGAGAAGCAATTCTCCCAGATACCACCTGGTCTGTGTTCCGGCCCTCAACCCCCAGCTCTTGTCCTCTCTCTTCTTGTTTCTCCTGTTGTTCTCTCTCTCCCTACCACTCATTCCATGGATGGAAGTGGGCACATTCCTTTCACTGTTCAGAGGCCATTATGTTTGATCTATATTGTAAACTTGGGAACATCGTGGTGAGATTACAACACTATGCAGAAACAACATTCAAGTCAACGTTACATGTATTCTTTTCTTAACATTCCTTACCAATCACAGCATAGCAAATTTCTGACTGGTCCCTCTTCTTGTTTAGGCCTCAGGTGACTTCAGATCACCTTTCTCAAACTACCTACCCCCTTCGCTCAAGATCTTGTTTTTGTCTTTTGTTCTGCATTCTCCTACTAGGAGACCCCAACAAAGTGTGCTTGTTTATTAAATAGGAAAGTTTAGCTCAACCTTAAGCCCTTTTTCAGACTAAACATGGGTTCTACTGTGACCTAAGTAAAGGCTTGGTGAAGTGTTCTCTCCTCCCAAATAACTCTGTGCTCCTCTAGAGGAAATCAGCCAGACTTAGAGCTTTCAAAAACACCACTTTTCCTGGTTTTCTACATGTCTGTTCAGCTGTACCATATCATTTGTTTCCAGTTACTACACCCCAAGAATTAAGCTAAAAAGAGAAATTAGCAGTGCTGGTAATTGCAAAATTTGGAAGATTGCCAGAATTAGTGTTAATAATGCTACTTCCATGGTACTTGGCAATTTTAATTTTGAAATTACTAATTATGCAATGTAGTTTATTATCAAAATGAGTGTTAAAAGAAAGTGTACTTATAACCAACTATTGACAAGTATATTTTAAAAATGCAAACCCACTTAACACTTTAAAAATAGGCATATTTAAACAGGAAACCTGGCATCCTGTCAATGTTACTTTAAGGAAACACCAGTTTGTTTTGGGAGCTCCTGCTCCCAGTACTATAATAAAAAAGCTTCTTATACAAGATGCTTCTTTTATCATAGAGTCTTGCTACAGGAATCAGTAATTGCACATTAAATTATGAAATAAAGTCATGTTTTAGGTCTTCAGTTTGGATGTTAAGCTGAACTTCATGTGGTTTGAATCTAAGGTTGTATGTATGTTTTAAAAAAATGAAGTGATTATGGAAAATGCTCTTGTTTAAAACAGGTTCATATGACTTCTGCCTGTTTTGAAATAAAGGTGTACTGGAACATAGCCACACCTGTTTAATGTTGTTTGCGACATTTTAATGCTATGACAGCTGAGTTGTACAGTTGTGTTTGATACCTGCTCACAGATGGCTAGGGCTGAAATATCTAGTACCTGCCCATTTCTAGGCAAAGCTTGCTGACCTCTCTTTAGTGGGCCAAAAGTTGTTGCTATCAAATTTTCTGTCTTGACATTATGATGTTTTTGCCCGGGTTCAAACATGAAAAATAATTCCAATCTTAAGATATTTTGAAGTGACATACTTGATAAGTTACTTCAGCAATTCACTGAGGCACAACATATATGGATTCTAATAAACGTTTTTGTAAATTACTAGAAAACTAGCAGTAATTGCTAGCCCTGATTGAATGAGATATATTTACAACATTTTATTTTACATATTTTGGTAGTCTGTGTGACATGTAAATTACAATAACATATTAGTATTTATAGTGTATGAGAGTAAACATAAAAATTGTGTAATGATTTGCCAAACAGTAGATAAGTAAATTTATTCTAGTCCAATAATAAAATCATGAGGCTAATGCTAGTTCTCAGAAGAATACTAATAAACTTAATGCATCACTATTTTCACAAACAGCTGAAGCTCTTTGTTGTTGTGTGGTGCTGGAGGCTCACCAGAGCCTTGTGCATGTGAACAGGTAGTCTGACACTGAGCTACACCCCAGACCTGTGTTTTAGAAACTCTTAACTCAGAAATTCAATTCTTTTATCCCCACATGATTTTGCCACTATTTTCTATGATGCCCTTTCCAAGGCTCATAAAAATATGTATGAGAACAAGTATGCTATTTATTTAGCATATACCACAAGTCTGTATTCTGGGAGAGTTAGAGAATAGGTCAGGACTCCTTCAACTTACTTTTTCTTTCCCTTCAAACTTATAGATGGGGAGTTTATCTCCTGTCTCAGGGAAGGTACCTTCTCTGAGGCTCACCATCCACTTGTGACTATTCTCCTTCGCTCTTGCTTCTGCAGAGTTCTTGCTCATTCATCAAGTCCCTTTGCCTTTGTCATTTTGATCAGGGCATCTTTACTACTTTTTCTGTCTTCAGATACCAGTTTCTTAATTTCTGCCCTTCCCTAAAATAAATCTCCACCTCAGAACGATCTACCTTCCAGTATAACTGCATCTCTATTCTTTTACCCTTTGCCACAGGGACTTCTTGAACCAGTAGTTTCCACCAGCTGTTTATATTATGGAAACCTAGGGGTTGCATTCAATCATCCTGCAGAAATTGCTAATATTCTACTAACTGCCAGATCCAGAGCTCTATCTTTATCTTCATACTGTTGGTCATTTTCTTCTTGCATTTTCTTGTCATCTCTCTCTTACTCTCTCTCTATGTCTGGTCAGTCCTTGAATCTTAATGTGCTCCAGGACTCTCCATTTTGTTCTTCACCATTTTCCTTTTTCCTTCATGTCCCCCAATTGGAATTTTCATGTGTCTCTCTCCCTTCATGCCTCTAACCTTTAGAGTTCCCAACATCCAGGCCCTTAAGCCAGCCCTCTTATCTAGTTCTCCCTCCTCATCTATCTGCCAAGACACCACCAGCATGCATCATGTCGGTTTTTCTCCTGACAGAAACCTCATCATCCTCCTTGCCTGTCCTTCTGCTACCCTTTCTTAAAATTTCGTGACATTGGAACTATCCAATGCACTGTTTTTTGTTTGTTTGTTTTGTTTTGTTCTGTTTTGTTTTGTTTTTTCTATCCTCTGGGCTGGAGAAAAATTACAACTGTATAATCTTCAAACTCAGATGAGCGTTGCTTGGCAATTTTTTTCTGTGGACTTGTTCTCCTCATTCTTGTGTTGCTCTAGGAGATCATTTTGTAACTTTTCCTTTTAAGCTTCTTTACACTTCACTAATTACTCTTATAGCCAGTAGGAAACTTGCTTTCCTGTGGGAAGCTCATAATTTGATATTTATTCAGTTTTCTTAATCTTGAGACTTCAGTATATCTGTATACATCAACTCCATTCCTGCTACTCTTGAAGAGGGGGGAGTCTGCCTTAAGGATTTGCATAAGGATAATTTTGCCACCTATATTCCAAATTTTCTTTCTGTCTTCTCCAGGACTAGAATATTTTCTTCCATTATTCATTTCTTCCTTATTTAGTGGTTTCAATACATTCTTCCCTATTGGTTAAATCTTCAAAGCCTGCAAGTTTGTTTAAATTCCCCAAATATTTTAAGCAACAACTTCAACTACACCCAATTCTTCTGGATTAAAACATCCTCTTATAAATGGCTCTGACTCTTACCTTCCTGGAGGTCAATTTGACAATCTGTAAATATTCTTAAAATATTTATTCTTTTAGGCCTATAGCTTTTCTGTACTCATAAAAATAACTTGAGAGAAAATCAGAAATTTCTACAGTTAAATAAAATTGCATGTCATCCTAAAGCCTAAATGTCAATGGGTGTTTGTTTAGTGAGTGATCATGAGCCTGGCTTGAAGAGATCCTTAGTCAGTTGGAAAAAGTATTACAGAGGGAAGCATCTTATCCAAATCTCCCTAAGCCATTGATGTTAGGTTTTATTTTATTGTTTGAGGCAGAGAATCTAAATCAAACCTGCCTACATATTTAAAAGCATTTATTTATTCACATAGCTAAGAATATCAGACCCAGGGTTGTTTCAGCTGAGACTGAGACAGTGGCTCAGACGATGAGCCTGTAGGCCTTGCTCCTTTCTGTCTTTCTGCTCCACTTCCACGGCATCATTTTTATTCTCAGGCCTCACAGCATTTCCCACCTGTCTTCCACATGCATCCCTGTTTATTTTGGTGGAAATCTCTTCAGAGAGCTCTCTGATAAGGAGTACATAAAAGAAAAGTTATTGGAGACCTCACATGTCTAAAAATTTTTATTCTTTCACATTCACCCAATTGACATTTAGGCTGATGTGGCCAAAATGGCTGGCTGCCACCAGCAATTTGTGCTTTTCCTGTCATTGAGAAGAATTGTTGACAGAAAGCTAATGACCATGTGGGGTCTGTGGGTTCCTGATTCTGGGCTTGTTGGAGACGGTACCAGGGGCATATGCAGGGAGGCAGTGCCTGTCACTTTCAGGTCCATGAACTTAAGAAGTCTTCCTTTCTTCTCCATTTTCTCTTTTTCCCATCTGCAAACCTGAATGTTGAGGACCCCGAATTCTTAGAGAAGGGTAAAACCATAGCATTTTAGGAGTCTGACTCTGAATCACCAAGTGCAAGGCTACCCACCAATCAGAACTGTCCTGTTGTATGAGCATGAAATAAACTTCTGTTGTATTAAACAACTACAGTTTGTTCTATTTGTTGTAATAGCTAGTATTACCCTTATAATTTTATTTGTATTAGATATAAAATTCCAGGTTATAAACCATTTTCCTTAAAAAAATTTGAAACAATTGCTTTATGTATTATCCTCTAGTTCTAGTTTTGCTATTGAAAGATGCAATGCTATTTTATTAGTTAATCACTGCTCGTAACCTATTTTTCCTCTTCTCTTTAGAAGCTTTTTGGATGTTCTTCATATAGAGTTTGAAATTTTATAACGATGATTCTTAATTTGGAATGACTCCTCTGTAATATTTGCTAAAAAAATAACAAGCCTGTTCAAATAGAAAACATGTCTCATTTTATGTGGACTCCCCAAAATTCTACAGACAGGAAACAGGTTGATAAAACTTCTCAACTGCAAACACATGCTACTTCATGATAAAGGAAGGATGACTCCAATGGCAGAATTCAAGACCAAAGGGCAGAGCCTCAAACCCAGAAATCAGAGCCATGAACAAGATGCTTTTTCCCATGCCTAGAAAACCAGTGCTTTTCCCCATCTAGATGAATAAAACCAAGCCCCACTCTAAGTTGAAATAGAACAAATAGATAAATTATGATTCTTTTAAATTAAATGATAGCACTAAAAGGAAATTATAAACCTACATGATTAGCATATAAAATATAGGATTTTTTTCCATATAAGAAAATGTTTATAAGAGGACACAACAAAATAAAAGAACAAAAGCAGAATAATTTCAACTTATTAAGTCAGTTGCCGATATAGTTTTCTTAAGTTCTAATATTAATTACTAAATACACAAGCTTGGTAACCTCATTATCACAACATCAATTATTACATTTTTATGGGAAAAATAATTTTTTCTTCAAAAAGAACTTTTAAGTAGTCAAAGAAAAATAACCCAGTGTAAAAGTTATTTTAAATATAGAAACCTCTGTAGGGTTTATCAAAATTTGAAATGGCCATTAAAAAGAGATTTTATAATTGAAAATATTATTTTTGGATATAAATGATTATTTTTTTTTCTGTTACTATAATTCCCAAATATCACTGGAAAGCTGTCAGAATTAAATAATTTCGTTCATTTTTAAAGAACATACTTTTTGTTAGGTTTACTGATATCAAAGTTCTAGGTACTCTCCAAACAAGCTGGTCATCTCTAGACATCAACCTAAACCTTAGTATTACACATGGGACTGTGTCACAAAAGGCCAACACCTTGGAATATTGTTGCATCAAGAGAAAATAGCGCTGGGTGCGGTGGCACACGCCTGTAATCCCAGCACTTGGGAGGCTGAGGGAGGAGGATCATGAGTTCAAAGCCAGCCTCAGCAACTTAGCGAGGCCCTAAACTACTCAGTGAGACCCTGTCTCTAAATAAAATACAAAGTAGGGCTGGGGATGTGGCTCAGTGGTCGAGTGCCCCTGAGTTCAATCCCCAGTACCAAAAAAAAAAAAAAAGGAGAGAGAGAAAATAGCCTGCAGTTTCCATCTTCTATTTTCCCATTGTTCAAGTAAAGGGATTATGACCTTACCAGTGCATAGGCATAAAACTTAGGGACACTCCCATATCTCAGAGTATCTCTGGATGCACTGTGGGAAGAAAAAGGTTGTGGCCCACTTACTGTTTCAAAAGCAACAGAACCCACTGATGGCTGAGCCAGCTTGCCCAGCATCTGCAGCATCTCCGTCTTGGCTAACAAAACTGGTCTTCCTTAGCTACTCCCTTAAATTGGAGTCCTGCAGGGTACTGGTCCCTAAGAGCCTTAGGCACCCACTGTTACTAATTTTTCTTTTCCCAAATTTGCCACATCACCAGGAATCTGAAAGTCATGTAAATACAGCCCCTCCATCTTCACTCACCTTGATGAACTTCCTATCTTTCTTCTTTTAGTTTCTCACATAGTCATTGCAAATAGTTCCATAACTGTCCTTCTTATGTCCTGCCTAATCTGTCTTTACTCTTAGCTCTCCTAGTTCTGTCGTTCAGCTACTATCCAGTTAGACAAATCCCAGGGAGGAGCTATGTCCAAGAGACCATGATGGAGCCAGGTGGAGTGTTAGAAGAGCTTTGCCAAAATTGCATTGTATCATGCTAACTGGTAAATGTTAATATTATGTCTAGAAGGGTAAAAGGCCTAAAATATCAATGATGCAATAGCAGTGATAAATGGTGTGACTCAGAACATGAAACATGGAATCAAATGAGGCAAAGGGTCACCATCTGGTGCAGGAGTTTTGAAGTATGTTGTAGGTGTGGAAGAAGGAGTAAGTTGCAAGGTGGAGCATATGTGCCCTGTGTGTGTGGTTTCTACAGGTAATATGGATCAGCTGGAAACCTCTTGAAGGCCAAATGGGCAGAGTTGCTAGATGGGAATTCTATAAGGCAAATCAGATTGTGTCGATTTCCCACTTAAAACTACCTCATTTTCTGAATGATGAAGTCCAAAATTCTTAGGGTGGTTCCCAAGACTTACTGAGATTTGACCCTTACTCAACTGCCTAGCCTGCTTTCTTTCCACTCCCTTATCATATATGAGCTGTTTAGTGAATGCATAGCATTTGATCCTTTAATGTAGACTGTTTTCCTACCTGGACTGTCAGTTTCCTGCCCAGTCTCCTTTTCTCTGGTTTATTCTTTGAGACCCAACCTAGCTCCTTTTTGAGTTTAAAAGCAGAGTTGGTTACCCCAATTTTGAGCCATCAATGTTCCTTGATTACACTTCTACTTGAGAATTACAACTTTTTGTCTCCCCCATTAATCTACAAATTCTGAGTGAAGGCTGTTAATTATCTGTGTAAACCCAATGATTTCCATATGGTAGATACAACATACATGTATATTAAATGAATTAACAAGTGTAGAAAGAGAAGTTTTAAGAACGCCTATAATCCTGGCTTGGGAGACTGAGGCAGGAGGATTGCAAATTCACAGCTGACCTCAGCAACCCCGAGCAATTTAGGGAGAACCTGTCTTTCAATTTAAAAAATTTAAAAAAATAAAAAGGGCTGGTGATGAGGCTCAGTGGTTGAACCTCTGGGTTCAATCCCTGGGACCAGAAAACAAAAACAAGAATGAATAAATAGCCGGGTGTGGTGGCACATTCCTGTAATTCCAGCAACTCAGGAGACCAAGGCAGGAGAATTGCAAGTTCAAGGTCAGCCTCAGTAATAGTAAGGCCCTAAGTAAATTAATGAGTCCCTATCTCAAAATAAAAAAAATAAAAGGGGATATGGTTCTGTGGTAAAGTTCCCCTGGGTTCAATCCCCATTACCAAAATTAAAAAAGAAAAAACAAAACAAAAGAATAAATAAATAAACCTAGTGTTAAGCAAGCAAAACTTTATAGGTGAAAATGAGCACAAATCAGTTGTTTCCTCAGACAGTGCCTTACTACATCATTGCTTCACTCTGAACTCTATCACGAGAACTTCTTATCAGCCAAGGTGCTTCAGAGACTAGTCAGTAAATAAGGACCAAAGGATGCAAGCCTGATTTGCTTCTTGAGCTTTTTCCCTTATGGCCAAGTTAGATAGTTTTCATTTTTCCTCTTAGTGGTGAAGACCCACCATGTGTTTTTAAGAAGGTCAGTGATATAGTCGAAGATGTATTTTAGAAAGATAAATCTGTTATTGCATAGAAAAGACAGGAAGGCAGAGAGACTGGTTATTCTTGGAATAAGCATGCAGTGAAGTAATGAGGCGGCGGCTAGAGACACATCTGCAAAAACTAAACTAACAAAGGCTGTGATTTATGATTACGATTGCATCAGAGCAGCTGTTTGAAAACATCTGTCTTATGTGTTTTTGTATTTATCCCCAACTCAGTAGCTAGTGACAAAGACATTTTAAGATCTATGACTGATGCTGGTATTCTTGCTTTTGGAGGTCCCACCTCCTGTCATGCCAAACACATTAAATTGCTATGGCATCCAACATTCAATATCACATAATGCTATGAAAATTGAATTTAGTTGTTGACTGTTGAAAAAGTCACATTTTATTGATATTGACATTAAATAGTAAGTTACCTATGGAATAGTTTTTCTTTTTTTCTGGGCAAAATGAAATGAGAAGTGAATAGACCAAAATCATCACGGCAAAACAAACAAACAAAAAACCAAAAAACAAACCCACAAAAGCCTTAATGAATATTAATTTCTAGTGCTTGCCTCACATGCACAAGGCCCTGGGTTCAATCCCCAGTACCACCAAAAAAAAAAAAAAAAAAAAAAAGAAATATTAATTTCTGCCACCAAGAATACTGTTAAAAAAAATCAGTGGCTTCCAGGATTCTAGATAATGTTTTACAATAATAAACAGAAAATTTATGAATGCTGAATAGTAGTTCTCATCCTCCACAGGCTCAGACTTTATTTACCTCCTTCCATTGTTTTTCAACTTTCTCAACAGACTTTGAAAATGAAACAGTATTTGGGCTGATAGGAATTTTTAATAATAAATTGTCATTGATTTTTTTTCCTATAGATCCTGATAGGTCTGAGCCTATAAGAACTTTAATATAGGCTCTGGGGACCCTGCCTATTTTTTTCATCCTTGATTGTGGGAATAATTGGAATCCATAACGAAGCTCTAATATCATACTGGAGCATTTAGCATTGAATCATAAAAAAAGTGACTCATGAAGCATTTATCTAAAATGATTGCAGTTCCTTTGTTTTTGATTAACTTCTTTTTTTAAAATGTTGATTGAGTCTCCAACTATGAGCACTACAAGGTCAAAGAAGATTTCCCTAGTGTTGTAAGAAAGAGAAAAATAAATATAACAACTTACTTTTATATCTTTATGAAACCAAAGTATACAAGATAACCAGGGCTTCCTTTTTTTTTTTTTTTTTTTTAAAGCTGAGAGAAAAGAATTTGCATTTCTTGTGGGAAGTTCTTAGAGACACCAGCACACTGTGGGTCACTTTCTGAAGTTGCAAATAGCATCAAACAATATCCTGCAAATACTGAGGATAGTGAAAGAAAAACTCCTACTGTCTCTCCAGGGAGATCACCAGTCAGAGGGAGAAATCTGGTCACCTATCTTACCTTTAAACCTATGAAGGGTGTCATTTGTAGAGGTACTTCAGTCTTTTAGCACCATTGGGAACTAAGTATCCTTTTAAAGTGAATTTCCATTTAATTGAAACTTGCTTTTTTTTTTTTTTTTTGGAACCAGGGATTGAACTCAGGGGCACTCAGCCACTGAGCCACATCTCCAGCCCTATTTTGTATTTTATTTAGAGACAGGGTCTCACTGAGCTGCTTAGGGCCTCGCTAAGTTGCTGAGGCTGGCTTTGAACTCATGATCCTCCTGCCTCAGCCTCCGAGTCGCTGGGATTATAGGCGTGCACTACGGCGCCTGGCTGAAACTTGCTCTTTTAAGTATCATAGTTTCTTTTATTTTTACTACTATTAATGACAAGATTTCCTTAAAACCACATGCTTTTCTTGCCTTATTTATTTTAAACAATGCACTGGATAGCAATTAATATCCTCTGAGTGACTTAGTCATCTAGGAATGACTAAACTACACTTATCTGAGAGGATTTTGAAATATGTATATAATATATGCCTCACTGTGTACTAAACCACCTTAGATACTCTAATTGCTCTTAAAACTCTGACTTTTTTTTGTGTGTGTGTGGACCTTAACTGTCACTTATTGCTATTGTATCTTTAAGAAATACCTTATTTTCAGAGAAATTGAAGAAATCTAAGTAAGTGGACAGATATATCTTGTTCATGGATCAGAAGACTCAGTATTTTTAAGACATCAATTATCTAAAGATTGATCTGTCAATCAGTACTATATCAATCCAAATCTTAGCAAGTTTTTTTTTTTTACAGAAATTGACAAGCTAATTCTAAAATTTACATGTAAGCATAAAAAAGCTAGAATAGCCAAGGCAATTTTTTAAAAAGAGAACAAAATTGGAGGACTCCTAATGCCTGAGTTTAAGAATTATATAGTTATTAAGCTATAATAATGAAGATAGAGAAGAATTAATCTAAAGAGAGATACATACATCAATGGAACAAACATGAGAAACTTAGAAAAATATACCTATTTACATACAGCAAATTTAATTTCAACAAAAGACACCAAGGAAATTAAAAAAAGGAAAAGCAAATCTTTTAAAATATATAGTCTAAGAGCAATTGGTTATTCTTATGTAAAAAGTGAAACTACTTCACACCATACAGAAAAAGTAACTTGAAATGGATCATAGACCTAAATGAAAGGGTTAAAATTTTAAAAACTAAAGAAAATATAAGGGAAAAATCTGCATGACCCTACATTTTGCAATAGCTTATACACGACACCAAAGTAACACCAAAAGCACAATCCATAAAAGAAAGAGTTAATAAATTAAACTTTAACAAAATCAGAATTTTTGTTTTGTGAAAAATACTGGTAAGCAAGTGAAAAGACAACCCATAGATCAGGAGAAATTATTCACAAATTAGGTATCTGACAAGTAACTAGACTATATAAAGAACTCTGAATTTCAATAATAAGAGAATATTCTAAAAAACAAAATGGCCAAAATATTTGAACATGCACTTCACCAAAGAAGTTTGTCACTAAACATAGAAAAAAGGTTCAATATAGTTAGTTATAAGAGAATTGCAAATCAAAACAATAATGTGCTACCTATTAAAATGTCTTTTTTTAAATTCACAATTTCAGATGTTAACAAAGATACAGAGCAATAGGAACTCTCATTCATCTGCTGGTGGGAATACAAAACTATACAGCCCCTTTGGAAATGTATGGAGTTCCTCATAAAGTTAAACATATATTTGCCTTTTGAACTAGCAATTCTCATCTCATTTGCCCAAGTAAATTGAAGAGAATATGTTTACACAAAAGTCTACAGGAAACAGGAAATGTTTTGTATTTTTGCTTTATTAATAATCTTTAAAATGGAAAATAATCAAGTCGTCTTTTATCAGGTGAATGGACAAACTGTGGTACACCCACAGAAGGGAATATTATTCAATTAAAATAATGAAGTATTGATTTGTGAACAATCAATTAAGATAAGCAAATCTTAATGAATTTTTCTAAGTTAAGGAAGCCAGAGTCCAGAACTGAATATTGTATGATTCCACTGAAACCTTTCATTCTTGAAAGGACAAAATCATAAACACAGAAAGCAAATTGCTGTCACAGTTTTGAAGAAGTGGGAAGGTTGACCAGAAACGGGCTGTACAGGGGAAGAATGGGGGTGATGTGCATGGTATTGTGGTGGTAGATACTACACTGTGCTTTTGCTAAAGCCATATATTACAGAGTGAACTTCACTATGTGCAAATCAATCAAAAAATCAAGAATATCCAGGGATGAATTTCAGATCATGTCAAAGGAGTCAAACTGTATTACAAATTTATGACACAGCCTTTGTCCAAGGTATGGAGAAGAGACAACCTGTCTTACAGCTAAGAGTCTAAGGAGACATGACAATGAAATGCAGTCGGGCATCCTGACTGGCTTCTGGAACAGCAGGAGACATTAATAGGAAAAAGATGTGAACTGAAAACCAAAATTCAAATTGTCTGAAATTTAGTCAATAGTGATGTGTCATTATTGAGTACTTAGTTTTGGCAAACACACCATGGTAATGTAAGATGATAGCATTAAAAGGAACTGAAATTCTACAAATTTACCACAAATTTAAAATTGTTTCTAGACAAAAAGTTTAATGTTAATAAATATCTGTAAGTATATAACATCTAGTTTTATAGGTACTAATTTAATATATGTTGATATAAATGAATAAACAAACGAGAATGGACAAATCTTCCTCACAGAAGATTTTTCAGATAATAAATATAGAAACCATGTAGGAAATACAAAATCATCACCAGAAAGCCAGAATAATAATTGTTGCAGGCAGGTCCACTGCATACTAGCATTTGTGTGAAAGACTTTAAACAGAAACAGAATATTTGCACAGCTTCAAACTCCTTTAATTATGAATTGGTGAGGTAGATTTAACTTCTGTCCACACATTCTTTGATCCTCCTTCCTCCAGGAGGTGTGGAGGTCGATTCCCAGACTTTGAGTGTAGAATGGACTTAGGGACTTGCTAATAGAGTGTGGACAGGTGGGAACAGTAGCTTTACAAAGGAGAAGTCTGGCAGTTATCATCTTAAGCAAATGATTGAGTGAATGTCACAGTACTAAATCATGTTGCTACCACGTACTGATATAATGTGATGTAAACGGGCTTCCCCTCCACCTTATTTTTCACCCCAAATTCATAACATCAGTATAATCATGACAAAATGCCCAACAAATTCAAACTGGAGGACTCTTAAATGTGTTTCCCAGTGAAGGAAGCGAGACCCTAAAGTCCACATATTGTATGGTTTCACTTACATAATGTGTCAGGAAAAGCAAAATTCTGCAAAAAACCTGAACAAGACTCTTCAAAACTGTCAAGGTCATGAAAAACAAAGGAAGTGTGAGATTGTTGCAGATTGGAGGAGATTAACAACTAAACTGACTGGATCTAGGAATCAGGAAAAGATATCAGTGGAAAAAAGTGAGAAACCTGAATAAAGGCTGTAGTTGATGGTGCTGAATTAATGTTAATTTCAGTTTTGATAAATGAAATGTGGTTATGTAACATATGACATTAAAGGAAACTGGAGGCGAGGCATGAGAACTCTTTGTACTACCTTTGCAACTGCAAAATAATCAACTTTTTGTAAAATCAACTTAAAAAATCACAGGAATGTTTTTAAAGCTATTGCTTCTGAATACTATTGCCCATTCTACTACCACATTATTAAAATTCACTGAATAAAATGGTGGTTTATGTATGGTATGTCAAAATACATTCTACCATCATGTATAACTAAAACAGAACAAATAAAAAAAAGTAAAAAAAAAATGGTGGGTTAGAGCTCTAAATTTTGACCCTCTGAAAGAAAATTCCAGTTCTGCCTTTTACTAGCTATGCAACTTGGGCAAGTTACTTAACTTTTCAAGACTCAATTTTCTTATCTGTAAAATTAGAGTAATATTATATAATCTATAGGTTTTGTGAGGATTAGAGAATATAACACATGGCATCTATATAACTGCTCAATAGATTTAGCTACTATTAAAATTTATGATTATCATTATTTAGACTGAGTAGTTACATTTTCTTAGAAGTAGCTAAATATCAATAAATGCCATCTTATGTACTGAGATTATTATCCATAGCTACAACTCTAGAGAGAACACAGTTTGAGTTGTCAGTGCTATTGGCAAAGGTACCTGCCACATGAGTGACTTAACTTGGAGGAGGGCTGGTTTTTGTGGGGGACTGGGACTTCAAACAAAGGATTAGTGGACTATGCCTCAGAAGCTGAAATTTCCTGCCAAATATTTAGAGCGAGAGTGGCAGAGGGATACACTGGGGCTCTCAACCATGCTGGTTTTATACACTGACTTCCCAGACCCTGCTGCCTGTTTCCATTAGGAAGGAAAAACACAAACAAGGAAACTGGTATCAGCTCCTTTCAATTGTGCCTATCATTCTCACCCAGGTGGAGACTCCCATGATTCTAAAGAGACATGGTAACATGTAGGGGTAGCAAAACCAAATGGCCATAGTACCAATTCTGAAAAGGCTGATACAGCCAAGTTGACATCAGGGATATGATAAGGTTGGATGCAGTCCATGCAGTCCTGTATTCTGCCCCTTTCTCAGTCCTCACTGGACAGTTCTGTGGATATCTGTGCCCAAATGAGTAATTTCCGTGCCCACATAATTAAAACCAACAAAACCAGTGTTATTGCCCCAATAACCAGTGTTATTGCCAAAACCTCACTTTGCTGTTCCTTCAGTAGATACGCTTAGATACATACATCTTGAATACAAATAGGTTTTGCCATGAGCAAAGCAATATATTTCACAGAGCATTGGATTTTAAATTTGAGATCCTGTGGGCAGTAGAACACTTGGTATTTTTCCTCCTCCACTTTCTCTAATGCGCCCTCCTTCTCCTTATCTTCTATTTCTTCTCAGAGCAGGGTCATTTGCTCCCTAGAACTGCCTCATCTCCACAACTTTGCCATTTTAAGACCTCACGTGTCACTTACAAAGTACCAGGCACAGTTCTAAGCAGCAACTCCTAATCCTCCAATAACTCCACGAGGTAGAGAGTATGATGAAACTGGTGGTAGAGCTAGGAAGATTTGGTTTGTAAAAGATACCCTTCCTACAGCATTAATCTTACAGCTCCCTTCCCGTCCTTGTTCCATGTTCCACCAAATGACCCCCATCTGTCACACAGCTGAACAACTCAAGTAGACATTTGTGCCTTTGCACCAAAATATTGTCTCTGCACATATGCTCACTTAAAATAAAAATACTAACCAGGGGTATTAGCATTTCAACTCTTGTGCCAGCCTTTTGAAGGCAGGGAGTTTATCCCAGGTATCTTTTGAATTTTTCCTATAGATTTAGTGTATGGTAAATGTCATGACTGAGTAGTTAGAATTTAGAATACCCCTGCCGTGGGTCAAGGCAGGGGTATACAATGGGCTCCTGAGAACACTGGACCAGAATAGGTTCAGAAGGCTACAAGAAGCAGGGAAAGGACGATCTATGTGTTGTGAGGACAGGACACAACCATTCTGACTGGAGTTTACACAGCACCCCATCATTTGATGCTCATGGCAACCAGTGAGGTGAGAAGGAAGAATTCTCAAAGGGGCCAAGACCAAACCAGGTTCTAACTCTTCAAACCCAGGGTTGATCCCCACTAGTAGAGCCTAACCTACATGAGATGGGTTCAAGAAGGAAGAGCCTGTATAAAACAATCTACATCGAAACAGTCATACTCATTACTTTACCTGATGAATCAGAACCAGAAAGCTTTGCTCTGTACACACAGACAGGCCACTCCTCATCCCAGGTGGAGTAGTGTGTGCTGGGAGATGGACAGTGAGGACGATGCTTCCAACATCTGGTGTCCTGTCCTACTGCATCACCAGGCAGACTCCACTTAAGCCCTGTATAATTAGACCCTTATCAGTTCAGCACATACAGTATGACTAATTCACCATTGATTGTTATCTTTTACATTTTGAAACTATCTCAAACTTACAGAAAAGTTGTAAGACTCATGTTTTTCTGAAACATCTGAAAGTTGTTGACACTACATCTGAAAACTTCAGTGTGTATTCTTAACAAGTAAGGACATTCTCCTACATAACAACAGAACAATCATCAAAATCAAGAAACTAACATTGGCACATTTCTACCACCCTGTCCTAATCCCCACTGAAGGTTTAGCAGTCATCCCAGTGATGTCCTTTATAGGAAAAACATTCCGCTTAGACTCACAGATTCCATTTAGTTGTACCTATATTCCATCCTTAGTCTTCTCTCCTTGGCCCTCATGACCTTGGCATGTTTGAAGAGTGCTGGCTTGTTATTTTGTGGAGTCCCATCACGTTGGTTTTGTCTGATGGTTCAGCTATTCTTTGGCAGGCATAGAGCAGGCACAGAAGTAATGCTGTGTTCACATGGCATACGAGTTTGATTTGTTGCATTACTGATGATGTTAATTTGATCATTTAATTAAGGTGGTATTGTCCAGGCTTGTTCATTGTAATGTTTCTATTTTTCCCTTTGAAATTTACATGTGGATAGTGGGAAGATACTTCGAGACTATATAAGTATTCCATTCCTTATCAAACTTTTTATTTTTACATTTATTTGCATCAGCATAGATTCATGGATTTATTTAATTCTATAGGGTATAAATACATGGCTACCGTTTTTTTTTGGATGTTCAAATTGTAAGTAATTTGACTTTTGGGAGCACTTCAGTCTTGCTTCTGTGTCCTTTTGGCACATTTTCATCCTTTTTTTTTTTTTTCTTTTTTTTAGCATTTCTTGCTTTTTGGTGTAACAGGATGTTCTGAATTTCCTTTATATTTGCCTACCCCATCTATGAAATCTGCTATTTTTTCAAGGTGTCTTGGTCCCTTTGAGTAAAGAATGACGCTTAGAACCTACTACTTGGGGGCTGGATGTGCCCCCAGGATATCACTGCTTCCAGGCCCTCTCCATACAGAGCTAGTGAGGAATAAATGTATTTGCATACATGTACATGTTTTCACCACATTTATTTCTTTGTCTATCTCTCTATATAATTTATATTTGCATATTTGCATGTCAGTACCTCTAACTGCTACTCAACATCACATACTTCATTCTAATTTTTTCTTTCCTATTTATAACTCTTTTCCAACAGTAAGAAACCAGTCTCCCATTATCCTGAATATCTTCTTACTTGATCAGCCTCCCTGCTTATAATCAATCTCCCGGTGCCACAGCCCAGTCTCTAAATGGACCCTGCCTGACACCATCTGAACCCTGATGCATCTTCAAGCTGACGCGCTCTGTGCCCTTGTTTGGGTTTAGCATTCAACACTGGGATGCCCTGATTCATCCTCCTTGGGCATAGACATACTTCGTATGACCTCCCAACATAGGCAAGCTTTCATCAACTGCTTAGACTCCAATAAACACCCACTGAGGCTGTCTTCCCATAAAGACCCTCTCCTTATCCATCACTTGGGCTCCAACACCCCACACTACACTACCTCTGTGTTGATGGCCTTTGCAACTGCTAATGTGCTAATGGGTTCTGGCACATCATGACCTTCCTCCCAGCTCCCTGAAAAGACTTCTGGTTTATAAACTCATGAGGGCAGCCTTCTCTTCTGGGCCACCTTGAGCCACCCTCCATTGTAGAAGCCTTACAAATACTATTCAGGTGCCAGCACCTGCACTAGGTCACCCTTCTTCCTAGATGTTCTCCTCATCTTTCTTGGGCTATGACACCTATGTGAACTCCATCCTTGACCTCACTGACTCCAGTGCCATGCATCAAGATATTCCCCCTGTGTCCTGACATGTGCATGCCTGACTCAGACCTACCTGATGACTTTTGGCCCATGCTTCTCAGGAAGGAAAGAGAATTAAGAAGAGGAAAAGGACTATTTTTATTTAGGAATTTTATTTTTACTATTTCCTATGTTAAGGATCCATTGCTACAGAAAAATATCTAGACTCCATTCTGAGAGGCAACAGAGCATAAAATCAAAGTAAATGTATCATTACAGTTTTTAAATAATGGGGAAGGAAAGTAGAATTGAGTTAAAGGTTAAAGTAAATTGACCTTTTAAAAAATTCTTCAAAGATATCAGCTTTCCAGTATTTTGTAAGATGGACAAGATCCAATTTATTTCTTCAAGTTCCTTATGATATGTTGATAGTGTACTCTACCTGTTAAAATAGTTTAACTTTCCAAAGCAAATTTAGGTGTCAGGTTCTCCAGAAAAACCTTCTTTATTTATTTTGGCTCCTGAATCTCTTCATTGTGGCTATTCAAATCAAGAATTCCGAATCATTCGATTATAACTGATCTTTGGTGATAACATTTCCTCGTTTCCTAATTGTTTTCCACGTGTAATAATACACTGCTCCACAGGTTTATGGAATTTTGTTTGAATCTCTTTATAGGGTCTAACAAAGGCTTAGGTTCACAAATAATGCCCACTAAACTGGACTTGATGCAGACGGATACCTCAGAGAAAAAAAGCTGTCCCCAAAGTCAGGAAGGAACTGTCATTCTTTCTCTTTCCCCACTCTACCATTATGACCTTGCTGGTCATGGGCCTGCTTCCAGGCCCTCTCCATACAGAACTAGTGAGCCTTCACCTTCACCTACATTTTTTTTTTTTTTTAACCAGGGATTGAACTCAGGGACACTTGGCCACTGAGCCACATCCCTAGCCCTATTTTGTATTTTATTTACAGACAGGGTCTCACTGAGTTGCTTAGGGCCTGGCTAAGTTGCTGAGGCTGGCTTTGAACTCGCGATCCTCCTGACTCAGCCTCCCAAGTCGCTTGGATTACAGGCGTGCGCCACCACGCCCAGCTTACATTTTTTTTTTGTATTGTTATTGTCAGAAGCATAAGTGAGGCTGTTTCTTTCTTTACTGAGGTATTGCATACTGAGTAATATTTGGAGAGATGCAGGGTTCTGACAGTGTCAATATATTTGTCTTTGGTTAGTGACACAGGAGAATATTGGAATTTCCCCATCCTTCTGACAGAAATGGAAGAAGTTTAGGACAGGCTGAAAGGACAGGAGTACATTTTAATGAATGCATATTCAGGCCATTTTAAAATAATCAGAAAATGTCAACTTCATTTTTACTCTTATATTCTGTGATATTTCATTGGCTTTGAATGTATCAAAAAGAGATTATTCTATCTTTTCATGACAATGTCTTGAAGCTTTGATCAACATACCCTTAAATAGACCTTATATGTTGACTGTTCCACAAAGGATGTGTTAAAGTCTTAGTCCCCAAATTCACACAATTGGGAGATGGTGGAACGTTTGGATAGGGGACTCATTGGAGGTCCTTAGGGTACATTGGCAGTGTGCTCTTGAAGGGAATTTGGGATCCTTGTCTCTTCCTATTCCTCTCTTTTGCTCCCTGGCTCCTCAGGTAAGCAGACCCTGTGTCATGCACTTCTGCCATGAAATGCTATCCTCACCAGAGGCTTTAAAAATGAAGCCATTCAATCTTGAACTGGAACCTCCAAAACCATGAGAGAAAATAACTATTTTTTTCTCTTTATAAATTAATTATCCCAGGTATTTTTTGTTATAGTAATGTGAAGCTGACTAATACAAGTTTGACTCGTTTTTAAAATCTCATATCTTCTGAAATCAATAAAGGAAATGCATAATCCACTGGAGTAGATGCTAAATTCACATAATACATGCTTTTCTTAAGGATAATAACAGTAATATTCTCATAAATCCATTTTTATATTTTAAGGTGACCTACGTTTTGGTTAGTAATATTGTTATTAAGATATTTAAGAAATTTTTGTGATTAAAAATTTTATTTGTATTTTCTAGAGGTTTTTATATTTTAAACTATTTAGGTATGATTGATACACAAAAAGCTATGCATATTTAATATATACAATTTGGTGAGTTTGTAAATAGATGTATACCCATAAAACCATTATCTCAGTCAGTGCCATAAATATCCACCACTTCCAAAAGTTTCCCCAATCCTCTTTATTTTTTGTTTTTATTTTGTGATAAGAATACTAACAAAAGAGCTACCCCCTTAGAAAAATTTTAAATATACAATGACTGTTGCTAACTATTGCCAGATCAAATGTTCCATACAGAAGCTCTCCAGTACATGCTTATTTTGCTTAATGGAAACTTTATACAAATATCTCCCTATCTTTCCTTCCTTCTAGCCCCTGGCAATCACCATTCTACCCTCTGCTTCTATGAGTTTGACTATTTTAGATTTCAAAAAAAAGCAGAATCATTTATTATTTATTCTTCTGTATCTTGCTTGTTTTGCTTAGCATAATGTTCTTTAATTTCATCCATTTTGTCCCAAATGGAAAAAAAAGTCCCTTTCTTCTTTAAATCCGAATAATATTCCGTTGCTTGTATATTGCATTTTCTTTATCCACTAATCTGCCAACAGACATTTAGGTTGCCTCAATGTCTGGGCTTCTGGAAATAAAGCTGTAATGAACATGGGAGTGCAGATCTCTCTTTAGAGTGCTGAGGGTGTAGCTCAGTGCAGTGCTTGCCTAGCATATGAGAGGCCCTGACTTTGATCCCCGGTACTGAAAAAAATAGTAATTCAGATGTCTCTTTGGGATCCTGATTTTTTTCAATTCCTTTGAATGTCTAAAACCAGAAGTGAGATTGCTGGATCATATGGTGATCTTATTTTTATTTTTCAAGACACTTCTACATTGTCTTCCATGGTAGTTGTGTCAACTTACACTCATTCCTACATTTTACCCACATGTTCATGTACATTTGCTATTTTTTTAATAATAGCAGTTCTCACTGTTGTAAGGTGATTATCATGGCTTTGTGCATTTTCCTGATGATTAGTAATATTAAGCACCTCTTCTTATATCTTTTGGCCATTTTCTTGTCTTCTTTGGAGAAATATTTGTTCAGTGCCTTTGAGTACTCTTTAATCACAGTCTTTTTTTCTTTTTTGGCTACCGAGTTGTAAGAATACTTACATATTTTGAGTATTGACTCTTTATCAAATATACAGTTTGCAAATATTTTCCCTACATTTTCTTTTCCTTTTTCTTGATGTTTCAGTGCCTGGAGGAAACAAAACATGAAACTTAAACACAATTTTGCTTTATGGAAAACTCAAAATTTAAACTTATTTAAGAAATAAGGTGAAATTTCCAGTTGAGTGATTTAATTCAACAAATATTTATTGAGTACTATGTGTAAAGGACTACCTTGGGGTCGGGAACAGAAAAAGGTGATTAGAGAGAAACGAGACAAACTCTTTGTACCCAGGGACCTTGTAATTCAATGGAGCAGGGAGCAATTGTATACAAAATGTACTTAGTAATTAAATACAAATATACTCAGCACTAAGGAGAGGTAGGTTGTATTGAGAGTAAATAGGAGGGAGAAATTATTTCTTCTTTGGAAGAACAAAGTTTCCCAAATGAAACTGACTTATGAGTTCTTTCTTTCTTTCTTTTTTTCTTTCTTTTTGAGATTTTTTTTTTTATATTTCCCAGGCTGGTCTCAAACGCACATGTTCAAGTGATCCTTCTGCCTCAGCAATCCCACATAGCTGGGAGTACAGGCATATACAACCATGCCCAGCTACAAGTTCTTCTTCAATAGGCCAAGGTCAGAAAGTATGAGAGTATAAGAATTCAGGGAAGGATGAAGAGTATGGTAGTGTACAGCACTGGACCTGTGGGGAGGTCATGTAGGAAATAATTCTGGAAGGAGAGTTTGAAACTAGATCATGATGTCTTGGGCTCCTAATTAAAGGGCGTAGATTTGAAGAAGGCTTGACTGATTAGCAGTTTGGTGACTGAGTACTGGAATGCGTCGGGTATCATAAAGTAAATTTCACTAGAGTCACATCCATTTATCTATTCTGTAGACATTTGTTGAGCATCCAGTAGGCACTGGTGGTATTCAGTCTAATGGAGTGGCTTCTGCCATTGAGAAGCCTCTGGCCTAGTTGAGGAGATAGTGTCATTATAGTGGAAGCACAAGGTGTACTTACATTAGCTGGTGGTGAGGAGTAAGGAAAAGAGAACAGAGTGGGTAGGTGATACTCTGAGTTTTGAAGGAGAGGTGCATATTGTCTAGATTTATGTCAGGTGTGTGTATGTGAATAAGTGTGCTAATGGTGATGAGGTATGAAACTGTGTGTGTCAAGCAGAGACTGTCATGTATAAATGCATGGACACAAGACACATTCAGAAGGAACAAACAACGAATTATTTCATGTGGCTGAACTGATCTGTTTGCAGTAGGAATGACAAGAAGTGAGCCTAGAAAAGGGCCCTGGTTGGGCGATGAAGGTCTTTTACTTTTCTATTGAAAGCCATGGGGATGTATGGTAGCAATTTGACTAAGGAGATGGCATAATCACATTTGGGTCCAGAAAGATCACTTAGGTATTTATAAAGGCTAGCCAAATTAGAGGCAAGAGTTGAGAGGGTGTTGTGGTTGCCTACATGAGAGATGGTGAGGCCCTGAATTAAAATAATGAATGAACTGGATGGAATTGAAGGCATTTCAGGAGGTCAAAGCTATAGAATCCAAAGACAGGTTGTGTGTGTGAGGCATGTGAGGGAGAGTTCTAGCAGAATGCTTCGTGATTGGCTTAGGACAAATATAAAATCAGGGTCTCATGCACTGGGATATGAGATGGAGAAGAAAGAAAGGGATTTGGAGAGAAAAAGGCTGAATTTAGGATGATAAGTTTGGAGTATGTGGGGCCATTGTTCTATAAGCATAAAAGGAGTTATGAGAACCTTGACATTTAAGAGAAGAAGAAAGGCATAAAAGAGAAGAAGGAAGAAAATCACAGAAGTGAAGGACAGAGTTGAATGTTAGTGAGCAACAATTGGATATCATGAGGACAAAGAAGGAAAGAACATCAAGTATACATGGAACTTGGAGACTAAAGGAAGCATGGTAGGGTCAGAGCTAGATTTCTGTGAACTGAGAAGTGATTACATGTGTAAATGGAAGGAGGAGGAGGTGGCAAGTATTAATTCTTTTAAGAAGCATATATTCATAGGACAAATCAACATTGTTGATTTGGCATTGAAGGTTGTGTTTAAAGACAGTTTCTGTGCCCCTAAGTGCCTCCCCACACTGAAGTTTGCTCTCTTCTCTGATCTTCAAATATAATGCAGCCAGGTGAGGATGGCTTAAAGGGCATTTGAAGCTATGAGGCCCAATCCCAGGCACAAATTGAGCTTGTGAAGCTTCACATAGAAGAAAGAACATGAAATGCACAACTAGACATTGTTTGAAAGAGTTTGTTTTCATCAAATGTCAGCAGTACTGAAGAACAGGTAGACAGTGGGACACAGGAACAGGAAATATTTGCAGACTGAGACCAAGTGGGCAAAAAATGCTTAAAAGATTTTGAGATTAAATTCTAGCTCATGTCTGAGTAAAGCAAAACCAACAGGCTGTGACTTGGGAACCACAGGTATGGTCCTTATGTCAGAATTCTGGGAAAAATCCCAGAGGTCATCTCTCTGAGGCTACCTACAAACATGCAAGTAACAATAGAGATGTTTGGTCTTCTACAGAGCCACTAAAATAGAGCCTTTGGGATGCCAGGAAACCTGGGAGAGCAATCTCCCTCCTCCCAAAATAGTCATTGTCATTTTTTTAAATAGTAGAAGATGCAGGCTTATTGGGGAAAAAGGTTTACCAAAATGTGTAGAAAGTGGAAATTTCCCATAATAGAGCACCCCCATAACCATTGTTAACCATTAAACGTAAACAACTGTATTTTTACAAAAATGAGATAGTGCTGTGTATGCTCTGTAACTTTGTGTATTTGATGTCAGTACACAGAGATGATTTTTAGCCTTCATGGTTTTTTTTGTTGATGAAAGAACAAAAATCCACTTGTAAATTTTCATAATGTACAGATTAATAAAATTATTTCTTAATTCCTATTGATGGGTATTTGGGTTGTTTCAAACTTTTGCAGCTGTAGACAGTATGGTAACACACATTCTTTGTGGGAAGGGGCATGGGTATTTCTATTGGATAGGATTCACATCACTTCCATTTCTAAAAATATGTGCATATGCTTTATATTTTTTCCAAACTACCCTAGGATAGAGAAGAGCTGAAAACAGCACCTATAACCAGGGTTCTTAACTTGGGTAATATGTACCATGGATGTGATCAGAGCACATGTGAACTGCAATAGGAAAAATAAATCCATTTTCATTTTCTGTAACTTCTAACCGAAAGTGAGCTTTTCTTTCAATTACTGACAATACCAAAGTGATTTTGTCACTAATAGAGACCACAGATATTTTCATTGTCATTGCTAGTAACCTGAAATATTGTTTATGCTTGTCACTACCTTAAAATTATGGCATTGGAGTCCTATCAGTATTTCTTGTTTTTGAATGTGTTATCAAGAAGACATACTACTATATCATAGATTTAAATATATTTTGATGTATTTCTGTATAATTTGTTTTCTTTGTCATCTTAGTTTATATTTTTAAAAGCATTATGATGAGAAATGTCTATTATGTTTCACCAGATTGCCAAAAATTTTGTAGCACAAAAAATTCAAATTCCTGTGATTTAGAGGCATAGTATAGGAAATGAGGATTATATTAGTAATAATAGAAAACACCCATGCACTGCCAGTCACTGTTCTTGTGAAGCATGTGACTTACATAACTCATTCAGTTCTCACAGCAACCCAATTACAGAGCTAACCTGATGTTTTTACTGGCAAAGAAACGGAAGCACAGAGAGGCTGATTTGCCCAGGATCACACCACTAAGCCAGCTTTGTAGCTGGGCTGTGAACTCAGCAGTGCACTTGAGTCTGTGTGTTTACCCCCTAGGACATGTGATGTGCTGAAGTCAGTTGCTTTACCTGGTCTTCCTGGCCTCATACCTGAGCAATATGATTTCACATATGTCTTTCGACCTACAGTGTTTATACAAAGTTGGGGGCAGGATATATAAAGGAGCTAACCAAGAGAACAGGACCAGATTCTTCCCTGACCTTAGCCTAGTTTATATCTCTACAGTGACTTCATTTACTCATCAGTTCATTCACCCAATAAATATTTTGAGCCCCTACTATATCAGGCACTTTGCCAGGTCCTGGGGACATACTAATGGATTAGAAGGATGCAATTCCTGCCTCTTCTGGACCTTATACTTTAGTGAGGAAAGCAAAACAAAACAAATAAAGATCATCCCACAGAGAGGTGAATAGGTGAGGGAGGATAGGGTCTTGGGAAAGTGTGGGTGGAAGGAAGAAGCCACCTCTGGGCAAGAGGTCTTCACTGTCGTCCTAGCAAAATCATGTGCTTCAAGTATCCCTCCCTCACTCTCAGCAGGAATTTCTCACCCCCACAGTCAGAGCTGGTGAATCACCAGCATTAGGAATGCCTTGGTGATCAAGTCACATTTCTTAAATTGTTGGCTCTCTGGTTTAACCACTTGACCCTTCCTCACCAGAACAAATATGCCTGTATGTTTTTCAAGTTGCTTTTCTCTCCCCTACGGACAGAGGAAGAAAATACTGGGAAGGAAACAAGATTCTGCCCGTTACTGAGTACAGTGTTGACAACACACTGAAACTCTGAACCGGCAGGCAGACTCAACTCCAGAAAAGTGAGTCTGTCCACAGTTTCAAGTTTCAGTTCTGCTGTTGTCTCACCACTGCCCAATTTTATGCCCAGAGAGAATGCATTGACTTTAATGAGTACTTCTACTTTAAATGTAAGAAAAACAGAATAAAAAGTACAGAAAAGAAGAGATTCCAGTGCAGCACAGAGGAGGTAAATAAGGCTCGGGCAGGGGTGTGAGCATAAACTTGCAAAACTGTCAGCTCACTTTCACCTCTGCAGAAGTGTGTAGGTGCTAAGGGAAGAGGTGCTGAGCAGTTGGAGGAGTGCATCTTCCTGAGCAGGTTCTCACCATTTCTGGGAGTGCTGAAGTGAGCTGGCGGTGGAGATGCAGACTGTGGTTCTTAGAAGACTCAAGCAGTTTCTAAAAGGGAAGGGAGTTCCTCTTGAATCTTAAACTAACATCAACACATATTCTGCCTTCTTGACACAGATCCCTTCTTCTCTTGCACAGACTTTGAAATGGTCGTCTTTAGAGTCTGTGAAATGACTGTGCCCAACCCCAGCCTGTTTTACAATTGATGGTGTTGTCCTCTTGGGGCAGAACATTGCTGGCCATCTCCCCCAGCTCCAGAATTCCTGAAGGTGTGGGAGGCACCTCACTGGAATGCTCCTTTCCCATTCTCTGCCCCATCCACTTCAGATCACCTCTTCACTGCTGTCTAGAGTTCTTTGGTTCTTAGCAGTTGAGAAGTGAGGAGAAGCTGTCCTTCACAATTAGAAGTGAGGTGTAATGTACTAATAACTAATATCGCTGGAGTAGGAACCCTAACCTTAAGGATGTCAATCCTAAATTCAGAGATGTCACCTTTTAAAAAAAAATGGTGGATAGGCTTTGAGGAAAGATGAAGAAGAGAGGGCAGAAAACTCAAATAGTTCAATAGGCCCTACTAAGCAGAAGAGGGGGCAAAGAGTTCTTGAGAAGCTGAAGATCCAGTATATACTGCCTTCCCATTTCAGAACTTCATCTGTTTTAAAGCCCCTCTGTCTAGGAAGAAAGGTCCTACTTAATCTACTTCACCTGCATTTTATGCAGTCAAATCCCCCTCTCAAGAACGTAAGCAAGGATTGATCTTGGAAAGCTTTTCATATATAAGAGCACATCCCAAGTCATTGGATCAGATACTGAGCTTGCTTCTCACTCCTAAGGACACCTAATAAGTTCTTGCTTACTAATGAATAGATTTCATGTAGGCTAGTAAAAACTCTTCCAGAGTTTTGAGTTTGGTACTTAGCAGCCATTCTACTGGTAATATGCCTTTTCTATTGGTAGTATGCCTATGCCCAACAGATACTTTGCATTTTACATCATATTAATTTGTTCTTGTAATAAACTTATACATACCACACACTGATGAAAAGTAAAAGATATTCAGCCATTTTGAGCTTTAAATCAAATTAATGAGTATATGACCAAGATGCTAGAAATTTTCAGATGCAATTCTTTCACACTATCTGCTCTCAGCAATGTCATCTGATTTCTTCTCCCAGGAACTTTTCTTCTCATCAGTGATGGGGCCAGCCCAACCTCCTTGGTCCTACCTTCTTAGGCCCCAGAAATTAGCAAGATAGCTTATTAGCCTTCTTTGTCTTTCATTCCTGCTGACGAAAGGTAGTCATTGTTCTAAGTCCCTCAGGTTCTTTCTACTATATTTTTAAGAAACAAAAACACAGCAAGATCAGAGGCATGGAAAACCTTTCCAATGGCCTAGAGAGTAACTACTTCCAAAGAGTGCTGTCAAATGTGAATTTTCCAGGTTAAGATCCCACACCTATAAAAACTATTACATAATCACTCATAACAGTGCAAGTAGATATTTCATCTGGTATGAAGCCCATAGCCCACTCTTAAATTGACCAAAATACAAACATCTTTTGAAGAAGTCTATGAAAAAAATAAAAGTTCAGGTGGTCATTTGAACTTCAAATAAAGCTAGAGTGGAAAGTTTTATTCAGATTCCTACAAGTAGCAAGTAGAATATTCAAATACATATGTAAGTGCCATTTTAAAAGTAAGTATTAGTTAGAAATGAAACAAGGCAATAAAAAACAGTAACATGGTGAATCTATATTAAAATGAAGTGATTTTAAAAATTTGTTCTTTTTAGTTATAATGATAGTAGAGTCTATTTTGACTTGTTCATACAAACATGGCGTATATTTTTTTCTAATTAGGATCTCAGTCTGGGCAGACATACATGATGTTCTCTCTGATCTGTGGATGCTAACACAGGACAGGGAGGGTAAGAAAGAATAAAAGTTCAGTGGATTAGACAAAGGAGAATGAAAGGTAGGGAGGGGGACAGGAATAGGAGACAGTGGAATGAATCTGACATAACTTTGTGTGTGTGTGTGTGTATAAAAAGTGGTGTAGAGCAACAAATCTGAGTTGGTTTAGGCAGCATACAGCATGTAAAGAAAGCAGATGCTGAGTGAGTTTCACCTCTTTTTCAAAAGCATGGAATATAGAGTTGAGTATCATATAATTGTGTTTCCTATTTGTGTCCCTTTTATTTCCTTTCTTGCCTAATTGCTCTGGCTAGAGTTTCAAGAACTACGCTGAATAGGAGTGGTGAGAGTAGACATTCTTGTCTTGCTCCTGATTTTAGAGAAAATGCTTTCAGTTTTTCTCCATTCAGTATGTTAGTCTTGAGTTTGTTGTATGTAGCCTTTACAATGCTGATGTCAGTTCCTTCTATCCCTAGTTTCTCCAGCATCTTTAACATGAACGGGTGCTAGGTTTTGTCAAAGGCCTTTTCTGCATCTGTTGAGATAATCATGTGATTGTTGTCCTTTATTCTGTTTATGTGGTGAATTACATTTATTGATTTGCATATATCAAACCTACCTTGCATTCCTGGGATGAAACACACTTGATCATAGGGTACTGTTTTCTTAATGTGTTTTTATTTATTTTCTTTTTTTTATTGTTTGTTCTATTTAGTTATATATGACAGCAGAATGCATTTTGATTTATTGTACACAAATGGAGTACAACTTTTAATTTCTCTGGTTGTACATGATGTAGTCACATCATTCGTGTAATCATACATGTACATAGGGTAATGATGTTTGTCTCTTTCCACCATATTTCCTTGCCCCCCACCCCCTCTCCTCCTCTCATTTCCTGCTACACAATCCAACATTCCTCCATTCTTCCTTACCCCCTCCCCCATTATGTATCAGCATCTACTTATAAGAGAAAACATTCAGCCATTGTTTTTTGGAGATTGGTTTATTTCATTTAACATGATATTCTCCAATTCTGTCCATTCACCTGCAAATGCCATAATTTTTTTCTCCTTTATTAAAGGCTGAATAATATTCCATTGTGGATATATGCCACATTTTCTTCATCCATTCATCTGTTGAAGGGCATCTAGGTTGGTTCCACAATCTAGCTATTGTGAATTGAGCTGCTATGAACATTGATGTGGCTGCATCACTGTAGTATGCTGATTTTAAGTCCTTTGGGTATAGGCCAAGGAGTGGGATAGCTGGGTCAAATGGTGGGTCCATTCCAAGTTTTCTGAAGAATCTCAATACTGCTTTCCAATGTGGTTGCACCAATCTACAGTTCTACCAGTAATGTATGAGTGTACCTTTTTCCTCATATCCTCACCAACACTTATTATTCCTTGAATTCTTGATAATTGGCATTCTGACTGCAGTGAGATGAAATCTTAGAGCAGTTTTGATTTGCATTACTCTAATTGTAAGAGATGTTGAACAATTTTTCACTTGTTTGTTGATTGACTATATTTCATCTTCTGTGAAGTGTCTGTTCAGTTCCTTAGCCCATTTATTGATTGGGCTTTTTTGTGTGTGTGTTAAGTTTTTTGATTTCTTTATATATCCTGGAGATTAGTGCTGTATCTGAGGTCCATGTAGTAAAGATTTTCTCCCATTCCGTAGGCTCTCTCTTCACAATATTGGTTATTTTCTTTGCCTTGAAGAAACTTTTTAGTTTGAATCCATCCCATTTATTGATTCTTGATTTTACTTCTTGTGCTTTAGGAGTCTTATTAAGGAAGTCAGGTCCTAAGCCGGCATGATAAAGATTTAGGCCTACTTTTTCTTCTATTAGGCGCAGAGTCTGTGTTTTAGTGCCTAAATATTTGATCCACTTTGAGTTGATTTTTGTACAGGGTGAGAGATAGAGCTTTAATTTCATTTTGTTACATATGGATTTCCAGTTTTCCCAGCACCATTTGTTGATTAGGCTATCTTTTCTCCAATGTATATTTTTGACACCTTTGTCTAGTGTGAGATAAACATATTTATGTTTCTTCTATTTGTACCAATGTCTCATTGTCTTCAGTTTTGTACCATTTGTACCATTGGTCTACATGACTATTTTGATGCCAATACTATGCTGTTTTTGTTATTATTGCCCTATGGTATAATTTAAGGTCTGGTATTGCAGTGCCGCCTGCTTCACTCTTCTTGCTAAGGATTGCCTTGGCTATTGTGGGTCTCTTATTTTTCCAAATGAATTTCATGATTGCTTTTTCTATTTCTATGAGGAATGTCATTGGAATTTTAATAGGAATTGCATTGAATCTGTATAACACTTTTGGTAGTATGGTCATTTTGACAATATTAATTTTTTAAAAATATTTTTTATTTAGTTGTAGATGGACATGATAACTTTATTTTATTTATTCATTTTTATGTGGTACTGAGAATCAAACCCAGTACCTCATGCATGCCAGGTAAACACTTCTACCACTGAGCTACAACCCCAGCCTGACAATATTAATTTTGCCTACCCAAGACTATGGGAGATCTTTCTATCTTCTCAGGTCTTCTTCAATTTCTTTCTTTAGTATTCTGTAGTTTTCATTGTACAGGTCTTTGACCTCTTTTGTTAGATTGATTCCCAAATATTTTATTTTTGTTGAGGCTATTGTGAATGGGGTAGTTTTCCTAATTTCTATTGCAGTGGATTCATCACTTATGTATAGAAATGCATTTGTTTTATGGGTATTAATTTTATATCCTGTTACTTTGCTGAATTCATTTATGAGTTCTAGGAGTTTTCTGGTGGAATTTTTTGGGTCTTCTAAATACAGAATCATGTCATCCACAAATAGTGATAGTTTGAGTTCTTCCTTTTCCTTTTCTTATCCCTTTCATCTTCCTTTTCCTTTTCTTATCCCTTTCATCTTAATTTCTTTCATCTGTCGGATTGCTCTGGCTAGAGTTTCAAGGAAAAAGTTGAATAGAAGTGGTGAAAGAGGGCATCCCTGTTTTGTTTCAGTTAGAGGGAATACTCTCAATTTTTCTCCATTTAGAATGATGTTGACCTTGGGCTTTGCAGAGGTAGCTTTTATAGTGTTGAGGTATATTCCTACTATCCTTAGTTTTTCTAATGTTTCGACCATGAAGAGGTGTTATATTTGTGAAATTCTTTCTCTGCGTCTATTGAGGTAATCATCCAATTCTTGTCTTTAAGTCTATTGATGTGATGTATTACATTTATTGATTTCCAAATGTTGAATCAACCTTGGATTTTAGGGATGAGCCCCATTTGATCATGGTGTGCTATCTTTTAAATATGTTTTTGTATGCGATTTGCCAGAACTTTATTGAGAATTTTTGCATCTATGTTCATGAGGGGTATTGGTCTGAAGTTTTCTTTCCCTGATGTGTCTTTGTCTGGTTTTGGTATAAGGGCGATATTAGCCTCTTAGAATGAGTTTGGAAGGGTTCCTTTCTTTTCTGTTTCATGGAATAATTTGAGGAGTGTTGGTGTTAAATGCTCTTTGAAAGTTTTATAGAACTTGGTTGAGAATTCATCTGGTCCTGGGCTTTTCTTGGTTGGTAAGCTTCTGATGGCGTCTTCTATTTCTTTGCTTGAAATTGATCTGTTTAAATTGTGTAGGTACTCCTGCATCAGTTTGTGTAAATCATATGTCTCTAGAAATTTGTCAAGGTCTTCAATATTTTCTATTTTATTTGAGTATAACTTCTTAAATAGTTTCTAATTATCTTCTGTATTTCAGTAGTGTCTGTCATGATATTTCCTTTTTCATCACAAATTTTCGTAATTTGAGTTTTCTCTCTCTTTCTCTTTGTTAGTGGCTAAGGGTATATCAATTTAATTTATTTTTCAAAGAACCAAATTTTCATTTTGTCAATTTTTTGAATTGTTTCTTTTGTTTCAATTTCATTGAGTTTGCTCTGATTTTAATTATTTCCTGTCTTCTGCTGCCTTTGGTATTGATTTTCTGTTCTTTTTCTAGGACTTTGAGATGTAATGTTAGGTAATTTATTTGTTGGCTTTTTATACTTTTAATATATGAGCTCAATGCCATGAACTTTCTTTGATATGTTGTATTGGTGTTCTCATTTAACTCTAAGTATTTTTTTATTTCCTTCTTGATTTCTTCTTTTATCTATTCATTAGTCAATAGCATGCTATTTAGTCTCCAGGTGTTGGAGTAGCTTCTATTTTCTACTTTATCATTGATTTCTAATTTCATTCCATTATGATCTGATAGAATGCAGGGTAGGATTTCTACTCTTTTGTATTTGCTGAGAGTTGCTTTGTAGCATAACATATGGTCTATTTTGGAGAAGGATCCATGTGCTTCTGAGAAGAAAGTGTATTTGCTCAATGATGGATGAAATACTCTACATATGTTCGTTAAGTCTAAATCATTGATTGTATTACTTGATTCTGTAGTTTCTTTGTTTAGTTTTTGTTTGGAAGATTTATCCAGTGATGAGAGAGTTGTGTTAAAGTCACCCAGTATTATTGTGTTGTGGTCTATTTGATTCTTGAAATTGAGAAGGGTTTGTTTGATGTACATAGATGCTCCATCGTTTGGGGCATATATATTTATGATTGTTACATCTTGTTGGTGTATAATTCCCTTAAGCAGTATGAAATGTCCTTCTTTAACCCTTCTGACTAACTTTGGTTTGAAGTCCACTTTGTCTGATATGAGGATGGAAACTCCTGCTTATTTACACACTGCGTGTGAGTGATATGTTTTTTCCCAACCTTTCACCTTCAGTTTGTGGATGTCTTTTCCTAGAAGTGAGTCTCTGGAAGATAGCGTATTATTGGGTCTTTTTGAAAGATCCAATCTGCTAGTCTATGTTTTTTGATTGATAAGTTTAAGCCATTAACTTTCAGGGTTCTTATTGAGATATGATTTGTATTTCCAGTCATTTTGGTTTATTTTTGGTTTTTAACTTGACTTAGTTTCTCCATTGATTGACCTTTCCTTTAGTGTAGTTCTTCCCTTTGCTGGTTTTCTTTTATTTTTTTTATTTTCTCCTCATGGAATATTTTGCTAAGAATGTTCTGTAGTACAGCTTTTCTAGTTGTGAATTCTTTTAACTTTTGTTTATCATGGAAGGTTTTTGTTTCATCTTCAAATCTGAAGTTTAATTTTTCTGGATATAAAATTTTCGGTTGGCATCCATTTTCTTTCAGAGCTTGATATATGTTATTCCAGGACCTTCTGGCATTGAGAGTCTGGGTTGAGAAGTCAGTTGAGAACCAAATTGGTTTCTCCCTATATGTAATTTGATTTTTTCTCTCACAGTCTTTAAAATTCTATCCTTATTCTATATGATAGTCATTATAATGTGCCTTGTTGTGGGTCTGCTGTAATTTTGCACAATTGGGGTCCTCTAAGCTTCTTGTAGTTGATTTTTCATTTCATTCTTTAGATTTGGGAAGTTTTCTGATATTATGTCTTTGAAAAGGTTGTACGTTCCTTTGGTTTGTATCTCCACACCTTCATCTAGTCTGATAAATCTTAAATTTGGTCTTTTTATGTTATCCCATAATTCTTGGAAGTTCTGTTCATGGTTTCTTACCATCTTCTCTGTGTAGTCAACTTTATTTTCAAGAGTATATGTTTTGTCTTCATTGTCTGAGGTTCTGTCTTCTAAGTGGTCTAGTCTGTTGGTGATACTTTCCATTGAATTTTTAATTTGGTTTTTTGTTTCCTTCATTTTGAGGATTTCTGCATGATTCCTTTTTATAATCTCTGCGTCTTTATTGAAGTGATCTTTCACTTTCTGTATTTTCTCTCCAATTTCATCCTTTATTTCAATGATCAATCTAAGTATGTATTTTCTTAACTTGTTCTCTGACATTTCTTATACTGTATTGTCTGTGGATTCTATTGTTGGAATATTTTGATTTGTTTGAGGCACTTTGTTCCCTTTTTTTTCATGTTGTTTGTATGTCTTCTCAACTAGCAGTATGGAGTTGAGGCAGTACGGATTCTATTAAGTAGTCTTTTAGTGTCCCTGAAACTTCCAGTACCTCACCTTTCAGGGAGAGACCAATTTTAACAGCACCCAATGCAAACAATATACCACCTTAAACCAAATGGCTCCTATTAAGGCTTTTACAGTTTTGTCACAGTAGACAGAAATGAAATGTTCAATTATTGTCTACAATATAAACAGTAAGTTTGCTAAAAGGGTTTACCATTTCAAATGATGGACAGGGAGGGAACAGAAGTAGTGTGAGATGTGATGTTTATGAGGGAGAAGGGCAGAAGGTAGAGGTAAAAATTTATAGTGAGGGAGGAATTAATAGAGTTTGGCTGTTAGTATCAGAGAAGTGAGAAAGAGAATCTTGGGAGACAGGTGAGAGACTGTCATATACTATTCAGACATCCCATTCCTCAATAAATTGATGCATGAAAAATATTTGGATTCAAAGATGGTAGAGGCGTGAGAGAGGGGGAAAAAAAGGAAAAAAACAGGAGGAAAGTCTCAATGGAAAATTGAATAATTGCTTCTGTTAGCTTTCAAAAATTTTCTCAGCTTCCCTTCTCCACTGATACGTAGGGCTGTCTGAAGTTTGATGTTAGCTCTAGTCCAGTGGGTGCCAGCCAGATGGCTTGGGTGGGTGAGCCGAAAGCAAGATGCCCTCACACCCTCCTAAGTCTTCCCATCCATTGTAGCTGTCTTGTTCAAGACATTCTATTACCTTGTTGATCTTTTGTTTAGTTGTTTTATTCATTATTTAAAGTAAGCATTGAGGTCTTCAATAATTATTTTTGAATTGTCTTTCATTAGTTCTTTCAGTTTGGGCTTCGTGTAATTTGGCTTTGTTGTTAAGGGCTTGTTTTTGTGATATATTCCCAGTGAAGTGAACTTTTCATCATACAAGTTCTCTGTTACTTTTAGTAAGTTTTTGTTTTATTTTGTTTTAAAATCTATTTTTCTGATATTTTTTTTTTCTTTTTGGTGCTAGATATTGAACCCACAGCCTCACACGTTGTAGGCAAGCACTCTACCATGGAGCTACACCCCCAGTTGTATTTTGTTTGATATTAATAAATCTACTCAAGCTTTGTTCTGGTTAATATTGCATGATGTTAACTTTTTCTGTCCTTTTGATTTCAACCTAACTTTATCTTGCATCTAAATTATGTCTCCTGTAGATAGCTTACAGTTGGATTTTTTTCTAATCCAATCTGATAATCTTGCCTCTTGATTAATTTATTTACATTTAATGTTATTATTGATATGGTTTGATTTACATCTGCCATCCTTTTTGGCTTTTTAAAATTTTTTTTAGTTGTTGATGAAGCTTTATTTAATTAATTTTTTTATGTGGTGCTGAGAATTGAACCCAGTACCTCACACATGCTAGGCAAGTGCCCTACCACTGAGCTACAACCCCAGCCCCTTTTTTTGTTCGTTATATCTTTTGTTCTCTCCTCTCTTAGTTCCTCATTTGCTATCTTTTTATATTAGGAGGATATTTTCTACTGTAACATTTAAAACCCTCAGTGATTTTTAATAATATTTTTTGAACTATCTTCTTAGTGTTTTGATAGTGGACAGATGTGAAGGGTGGGATCACGAGGTTGGGGAATAATTCTATGAAATGGGCCCACTGTACTGACTCCCACAGGCTTTCTTTTCCAAGAAGCAAGTTACCTGCAGTCCCCACTTTACATTTTTGTAGTTATCTCTGTAAAACTTTCATTTGCTCTGTCATTTGACTTGTTGCTATTAGTACAATGGATATATAGTGTCAGTTCAATTGATCTCCATCCAGTTCTTCACTGATGTTGATGATGGCCTTAGAATTTAAAATTCTCTTCCAAATATTGTCAGTCCCCTCAGGTGGAAATATGGGCTCTTTCCCGATGGCCTCTTCTCCTCCTGGGCAGAACCTCTGTACCAGTGAACCAGAGCTGGGGTCCCCTCCCTTCTCTGAGAGCAGGTACTTGGCAGGAAATATTTGTATGCCCTGGTCTTGTCAACTTTCCCCTCCTAGTGAAGACCCTCAGTCCTGACAGCGAGCTACTACAAGAGTGATGGGCCACTTATATCTTTGACCCACCATGCTCAGAGCAGAGCTTCTATCCCATGAGTGGGGGCTGAGTGGGGCAAGGGAGCCCCGTTCCTCTCAGATCTGCAGGCAGAGGGCTTCTGCAACATGGGGTAGAGGGACCTGGGAAACACAAGCAGTCTTCTCCTCTAGAATGAAACTGTAGTCCAGACTGAGAGCTGTGGGAGGGGGGAGCACTTGCCTTCTCACTTGCACCCAGCCCAGGATAGAGCTTCTGAAACAGTGAAAGGGGTGGCAGTAAGAGAGGGGATGTGGCTCAAATGCTCTTCACTTATGCAGTTCTTACCAAGATTTAGCAGATTTAAAATAAAAATGAGTGTTTCTTCATCATCTAGCTTCCCTTAGGACAATTTCCAGAGATTTTAAATTATTGTAGATTTTTGTATACTTTTCTCTAGTTATATGCTTATTTTCCTGGTTTTTTCTTCATTGCACTATTCTGGATGTCAGTCCTTATAATTTTTAATGACATAAATATGATTTTAACCCTTTGTTATTCATAGTAGTATTCATGGTGAAGTGACATCTCTGGTGAATTTAATTACATGTAAAAAGTACCTGTATTACCTGGGGAAAAAAACAAACTGATCAAATGTGTCCTGATTCAAAATTGATTAACAACAAGGAAATGCTAAATTTTATAGAACTCAGAATTGTTAAAGACTCAGGCATTTGAATTAATGCTGTCCTTTGTGTTCCTTGTCAAACCAGCAGCTTATTGGGTGTTCATTCAAGAGGAGATAACCCTAAGGTGCTCAGAATGTAGTTATGTATGAACTAGTCATAGAATTAGTGAGGGTGGTTGAAAGATGGTGGGGTCCAATCAAAGTGACGTAGCTTACGACCTGTGCTCTGTCACCAACTGTGAACATTTTCAAGTTTCTTTTCCTGTTTAGGACTTAGGACTTGGTTTCCTTATATATAAAACAGGAGTAAGAATATCAGCTCAACCAATATTCATATTAAATTAAATAATTTATATAAGTATGTAGTACATTACTTCCCATAGAATAAAGATTTCTTTTTTGAACTGGGGATTCAACTCAGGGGCACTTGGCCACTGAGCCACATCTCCAGCCCTGTTTTGTATTTTATTTAGAGACAGGGTCTCACTGAGTTGCTTAGCGCCTTGCTGGTGCTGAGGCTGGCTTTAAACCCGCGATGCTCCTGCCTCAGCTTCCCGAGCTGCTGAGATTACAGGCAGGCGCCACCACGCCCGACCAAAATAAAGATTTTTAAAATATTACTGTTTATTATTATTATTAGATAGTACTGAAGCTAGTATTAAGAATAACAAGAAATCACAATGTCTATGGGCTGAAAGGAAAATGTCTCTGGCCTTGGTTCCTTCTTAAGAACAAAAATATCTCTCCCAAAACTCCCTAGGAAACATCCTTTCAGGGCTCATTGACCACAATTGTGTCACATGCCCTCTCTTAGTCTGTCATTAATAAGGGAGCTGGGTGGTCTTAGTGAGATTAGTAAAGACTTACATCCCCAGGCTGGGAAAAGGGCCAGCCTCCGGTAAAACAGCTGGTGTTGGAGCTCTTGAACACAATCTGGAGTTCCCATGGGCAATCTCTGGGGTAAGATGATTCCTTTTCAAGGAAATTACAGTTCATTAATAATATCATTACTAAAATTATCCATGATAGACAGTGAATTACCCTATCAATGCCTTGAAAGTCATGGGTTTAAAAGAAAACGAGACAGTAGCCAATCTTGTTGACTCTCATAGAAACTCCTCTCACTTCCTACATTGTGACTGAGGCATTCTGTTTAGCCAGTTCTGCTGATCTAATCAGACATTAAAAAACAAAAAAGGGAAATTTGAAAAACATCCCTCATATGGGAGGGTGTCACCTAATACCTAGAAAAGTTTTGTTTATCTTATCTGTAAAGAAAATAATTCTTGTTGACTTAAAGTATCATCAATTGGTATTCTAGACCATTTTGAAGACACATTCCAGGATCTTCCTAGTGGTTCATACCTTCCAAGTTTCTATCCACAAAGGAACACACTCTATCAGGTAGGCATTTAAAAGTTTTGCAGAGAGGAATAATGTAGACCTCCTTGTATTTTGCCTATTCTAAGGCTGTGTTAGACTAGAAGTATCAGATATCTGAAGACCTCCTGGAACAGCCTTTAACAATGGCTGGAGCAATTTGGAGCAATCTGCTGTTCCATTGACACATAGTGAGATTCCTCTGAGGCCTATTTCCCAGGCCATTTTTCAGGGTTTCCTCAGAGGGGTAATCTTCAGTCTCTTCCATGATTGCACATCCTTAATTGGTTGCCTTCCCTCCCCTGACTCATTTCTTTACTCCCCGTTGACCTCCCCAATAAGCTACTGGCATGTGAACACTTGCGTGAGTTTCTGCTTTTGGAGAAACCCACACCAAGATGGAGAAGGATCATATATGATTGAAGCAGGTCCTAGAAAATCAGGGAGGAACAGGAATAAAAACATCTCAAGAGACTAGTCTAGAGAGAAAAATAGGATATCATACAGTTAGAACTAGCAGGTAACTGACTAACAAGCTAGCTCTTTAACCTATGCCATCCTGCCTGCTCTTATTTATTTTATTTATTTATTTTTTTGGAACCAGGGATTGAACTCAGGGGCACTTGGCCACTGAGCCACATCCCCAGCCCTATTGTGTATTTTATTTAGAGACAGGATCTCACTAAGTTGCTTAGTGCCTTGCCCATGCTGCGGCTGGCTTTGAACCCGCGATGCTCCTGCCTCAGCCTCCCAAGCTGCTGGGATTACAGGTGTGCACCACCGTGCCCAACTTGTTGTTAGTTTTTTTACTTCAAAGCCTGCACAACATGATCTCAGAAGTCTCACTGTCAGGTCCACTGGGAAAATCTTGTATGTCAAGTCTGCTGTGCTGACCTTCCCTTCCCAAGGCTAATAACTTCTCTGTCTTCTTGATGGTTAATAGAGGAGGAGGTAGCCACCAGTGCTAACATGCACTGTGATTCTGGGAACGAGGGTATTCCCAAGGTATAGAGACACCAGTAACTGTCATTTTCAGAATTACTATGGTGGTGCTGGTGATGAATGCACCCCAGAATAGTTGCCTGCTTATCTGGAGGACAGTGAGGTTTCTGTACCCACAGAGGTAGGCCTGAGCCAGGAAAGCTTTGCCCTGAGACTGCCTGAGCTTTGTCAACAAAATCATGGAATTCTTGTAGCTATGCCTAACCTTTACATGAAGAAGAGCAAGGCTGACTTTTGGCTTCTTACTCACTGTCTCATGGTTCATGCTTCCATATCCTAACTGTCCTTTGTGTTACAAGGCAGAAACCTAGTAGGGAAGCTATGCAGGAATCAGACAGGAAGAAAGGATATCTTTAGCAGATTCCCATGAAAAGATATTTTAAAAGTCTAGAGAAGTGGGAAAACAAAACTGACTGATGTTCCAAAGGACCTCCAAGCAATCCAGGGAAGCAGACATCCAAGGTTCAGTGATGGTTCAGAGCAGACTTTCTCATGAGAGTTTCACTAACATTGACTTCATTGCCAAATGACAAAAAAGCCCTGTCATGCAGTAAATAACAAGACTGCAGAAAGAATGTGAGAAGTCAGTTCCAAATGTTTTGAGACTTGGAATGTGACTGTGTTTTGAAACTTAAATGATAATCAAATTGAAGGTAGATGATTTTCTAAAAGTAAATTGGTTGAAAACAACTGTTGAAATCAGGGTGAATGGTATAATGTCTATTATTAATAGAAAAAAATGAATAAAAATGATATAAAAAGTATTTATAATCCTTTTTTTCATTCTAATGTTAAAATAAAGTTCTAAACCATGCTACTTTTCATAAATATTTGACAAGAAGAAAAAACAATCAGGCATTCATTTGTTTCTTTTGGAGGTTTTACCCTCCTTTACAAAGAATGGTTTATTGTAATTCCTTAAATTACAAAAAAAAAAAAAAGTCAAGAAACAGTTGCATATCATAGAGACTGAACAAATAGCTTCTAAATGTGTTTTTAAAAGTTTAAAAGTATGAGAAATTAGTAGTATGTGAGTATCTTAGTCAGCTTTCTATAGCTGTGACAAAATACCTGAGATAGCAACTTAAAACGAGGAAAGTTTTATTTTTGCTCATAGTCTCAGAAGTTTTCTCCATGATTGGATGGCTCCATTGTTTAGGTCTGAGGTGAGGCAGACCCTCATGCTGACCAGGAAGCACAGAGAAAGAGAGGAAGGGCCTGTATGTCCTCCATAGGTACACTCCCAGAGACCTACATCCTTCAACTGGACCCTACCTCCTCATAACCCATATGGCCGTGAACTCATCCACTGATGAAGTTAGTGCCCTGGTGTTCCCATCTATCACTTTCCTCAAAGCCTACATCTGGACACTCTTATACCAGGAACCAAACCTGCAACGTGTGAGCTTTGGGGAATATTCCACATCTGAACTGTAATGGTGAGCAAGTGCCAGACACTTATATACATCTGTACCAGTTTACTTTGGATAATTTATACAAGGAAACTTTTTTTTAATTCCTGAAAATATTACCAATGAATTAAAAATGATCTTGTAAGATTTGAAAAATGCCAAAAGCTAAATTAACATTTGCAAAGAAATGCAATAAAACAATCCCTGAACCAAATAACTTCTGAAGAAGATTTAAAAGGAACTGTAATATAAAAAAGTAAAATAAATTCACAATGCACAGAAATTACTTACAAATTTAAAAAATTGCAATGACTGGAAAGATTTTTATTTTTGGTCAGCTAGTAGATTTAGCAAATTTTCTTTTGAGCAATTTACTTGGATGGAGAAATTTTAATTATGGCAATCTCCCATTTTCCAGATGTAGCTATAAAATGTAATGTAATGACTTTTATGTGCATGATTTCCAAAATTACTCAGTGAGATCAGAAATAAAGACCTTGGGGTTGATGACCGGTAGATGGAAATCTTACTCTCTTCTCTGGTGCAGCATACCTTTAGATGCTGCTGTTTTAGGGCAGTACGGTGCAGTGTGTTATTATGTGGCCGTTGAGCAGAGAGAAACTGTGTGCTACTTCTCAAAGGTCAGCTCTTGAGGATGAATTCCTGCAGAAAGTTCTACTAGGCCTGAGTGTACAGTGCAAGATGTGATCCTCTTAATGCTTCAGTACCAAATATTTTAATACTGTAATCTGTGCTCTGTCCACTGAAGAAGTAGCAAAGTAATTCATAATAAAGCATCCAGTGAAAAAGTAGTGCCCACAGAACAAGCTGCAGAACAAATCTTGGGTGTGTCATCAGCACTGTCGCATAATGTGTATTCCAAAGTCCTTTTGTTGAGGGTTGATACAGAGGTGAAAAGATAACACAGAGAGAGGGAGAGAGGAAAGAAGGGAGGGAGAGAGGGAAGGAGGGAGGGAGAGAGAGAGAGGAAAATGGGCAAACTGAGACCATTATGATATCAGATTTATATAGACAATCATGATATTAGTTTCTCCAGGCTCAATAACATCCAATTAGGAAAGGACACCTGATTAAATTCTTTGCAAATTTTGAGTACTAGTTAAATTTTGACTAGTACTGTACATTTTATATTACTAAATTAGATCACATAGGAGATTTAAATGGTTCTTGGTGAAAAGATCAGAGAATGTCCTTTCATCTGTAAGTGCTAATTGAAAAAGCTATTGATTTTTTACAAGCAAAGGCAACAGGCTGAGAAGTATATTTCCTGAAGGGTGGCTTTTGACATTTGAAAGTGAAACTCAGCATTAGAAGCCTCGATGTATCCGGTGAAAAACAATCTGTGAGCTGTGAAACTGCAAAACAATTTTGTGAATCATTCAGTGAAGTCACTTCTTGATCTGGTTTCCTTCTCTACTAGTGCTAATGATATTGACAAAATTGCTCTATTTGTGTGTTTTCTATTTTATACTATTCTGAATGCTAATTAAGGGGTCTATAATAATTTTTGATGACAAAAATATAACATTCATAGCTTTCATTTCACTAAATGCAAGCTTGGTGTACATCAAACAAACAAAAGTGAATGAAATATTGTCTCCCTTGCTGGTCCTCTCCCTGAAGTGGACAACATTATCAGTTTCCACATATCCTTCCATACCTTATGTCTATAAAATGCACGTGTATTGATTTGCAAATGTGGCAAAGCAGTCTCCTCACCACTGTGGGCACTCTTCCATTCAGTGTGACTTTGCTGCTGCTCACATCAAGGAATGAAGTCCATTTCTCCATCTGTGGAATTGACTTGGCAGGGGCAAATTCCTTTGGGCCACTGGTAATTACGGTTTGGATCTAGGATGTCCTACAAGGCGCATATGTTGGAAGGATTGGTTTTCAATATGGCAATGTTAAGAGGTGGTGCTTTTGGAAAATGGGTAATGAAGGTTCCAATCTCATCAATGGATTACTTCATTGATAGATTAATAATTGAATGAACTATCGGGTGGTGATGGAAACCATAGGAGCTAAGGCATAGTTGGAAAAAGTAGGTCACTGGGAATGTGTCCTTAAAGGGCATGTATTATCCCTGGCTCCTTCCTCTCACTCCCCCTCTTCCTCTTCACTTCCCGTCTGCCGTGAGGTGAGCAGCTTTGCTCAGCCACACCCTTCTGCCATGATATTCTGCCTCAACACAGGCCCAGAAACAAAGAAGTCAGCCCAGCATGAACTGAAACCTCTGAAACTGTGAGCCAAAATAAATCTTTCTTCCTTTGTTTTCTCATTTGTTTTGTCACAGTAACAGAAAGCTGACTGACACACTGCAACATGACAAATATAATAGATGTGACATTGGGACTGAAAACAATGAAAAGAATTTGCCTTTGGGGCTTGCCCTAATCACTGTGTGAGTTCCATCAGGTCATAGTTAGGCATACTACCCCCTAAACTATGAAGTAAATGTAGTGAATAAAAAGGATTTCTGGTCTTTAAAGGGCTAGGCCTTTTATCAAATGTTGTAGGATCTTAGGATTTTATATGCAATAAAAGCTCTGAAATCTCTAGCAGTGCATGTATGTGTAAAATATATGCTTTATTTTAAGAGGACAGACATTGTGATATGGACCATGTGAGAAGGCATGACCTCTTCTGAATATAACAGAAAAGATAAAGGTAGTATGGCTGTCACCTCTCACCCTTCTGTACTCCACTTTCCATTTAGCTGGTGCTCTACTCCCCAAAATTCCCAAAGTTCCCATGTTTTCTTAGTCTTCCTATTCTGTAGGGACCATGTAGGAGAATGATCTGATAAATATATTCCAGAAATGTTAGCCCCAAAATATCTGATCATTGGAAGTTTATACACAACTTCTAACACCTCAGCCAGCCTGTCCCCAATAGCTTCTCAGTAAAACTTTACTTAGGTTAGTCAGATTTTCATTACCATAACGAATGCCTGAAATAAATTCTTATAACATGGAAAGGTTTATTTTGACTCAGTTTTGGAGGTTGAGTCCATGGATGGTTGGCCGTGCTGTTTTTGGGCCTATGGTAAGGCATTACGATGGGCAGCACGTGCAGGAACAAAGAATTGCTCACCTCATGGCCAGGACACAAAGAAAAAGAGGAGAGGAGGGACCCCACGTCTGCTTCAAGGCTGTGTCCCCAGTGACCAGAAGACTTCCCACCAGATCCCACCCCTTAAGGTTTCCACCACCTCCTGATCACACCACACTGGGGACTAATCCTTTAACACACAGGCCTTTGAGGGCCATTTTAGATCTAAACTGCAGCATTGCTGTTCCTTACCCCAAGACTGAAATGAATGTAATTGGAGATAGAACATTTTCCCATTTTACTAAAAGAGGCAACAAAAAGATAAAAAGATTTTTAGTAATATATTTATAATTAGAATTAGGATATTGATCACTAATGCAGTCAAGAGGTTTTAGTTTTCATAACTGGCAGGGGAGAGAAAACAAAAATGTGACTCAACTAAAATACTATGCACAAATATTTAGTATATGGAAACTTTAGAACCACTCAGAATGTTTCTCAAGATGTACGCAAAATTGCAATAGCATCAACTCATCAGTAATGATAGTCACAAGCTAGTTACTTCATTACAAATCACATTAGTATGAGCATTATACATATATAAACTCTTAGGGACCAATATTGGCATAGCTAGATAACTAGCTAGCTAGATAGATAGAGGCATACATACATAGACACTGATAGAGACATAGGTAGAAAGAGATACAAATTTGTTTTTATGAGGAATATTGTTGTATAATTTAATTTAGTTTGGAATTGTTTGCTGTCTTTATCTATTGCCTTCTTTTTACACCCAGCTCATAGTCTTCTTCTGTATAACTACCTCACTATCATCCTTGGTGAATCCGAGGAGTACAGATTTTAAACTCAAACATTCTACTCTCTGATCACAGACTCTGGTCCTATACTTCTCCACTCCGTTACTGTACTCTATCTCATGTCTCTGCAAGACCTCTGGTTTCTTGATCCCTTCTTATCTCGAAAGTATTCAGCCTCTTTTCTCTTCAGCCTCAACTGCATGATCCCTCACTTCTAATATTCTCTTGCTAATACTGACCAACACTCTTGCCTTTTGACCTTCTACCTGCCAGCCTGGTAAGACTAAAATATTTATAACATATATTGTTTCAGTCCAACTCTTTTCTCTCTATTTTTATGACCAAGCTGCTGAGAATTAATTTACACCATGATAAAGACAGTCTTCAATCTTAACTGGGCCTCACTGCTGCTCAGCAAATATTTCATCAGTTGTAGCTCCTATTTCTCATAATGATTATTTCAGAGATCATTCACTTTCCTCAGGCCTCTTATCTGAAAACATTCTTCCAAAATCATAAAAATTGCCTCTCTCATCTACTTTTCTAACAAACAAGCAAACAAACAAAAACCAATTCTCCTGCTTGACCTTGGTGTTCTGGATTTATATGGCTCTTTTTGAAACTGACTGCTTTTAATCAAACAATTCCAAGTCTTTTCTGAAATTCTCAATAAGCAGAATAACTCTAAAGTTCTGACTGATAATCACAGCATCTGGAGCCCTGGTGGGTCCATTTCTGAACCTGTTGTTCCTGTTAGTTCTCGCCTATGTGACCTTGTCTCCCCATGTGTCTGAGTAATTTCTACTGTGTGCTCAACTTTGTATTTGAGAAATCGTTCATTAACTGTATTTGAGGCCTAGGATAATTTCACCATTTTCCAAAGAGGACTGATTATTGTAGACCCCTGGAAAATTTGCAACCTGGCACCACTAAAATGCAATTTCAGGCATAAATCTGAATGTGGGATAAAAGTTCTGTAAGGAAAGTTTTATATTACCCTTTCTTTTATGGTACATGTAAGATCTTCCCTAAGGCGATACTAAGAAAAAGTAAATCTTAATGTGATACCTTATTTATGAAATGTATGAAAACAACAGTACTCTGATTGAAACTAGAAGTCAGGGTTTAGTGCATGGATTTGAAACTTCTCAGCCTTTTCCTCGTTTCTATGATGGTTCCCAAAATACCTCCATGGAACTCAATTGTTCTAGATCATCTTTTAAGACACATGGAATTTTAGAAATGAACATTTGGATTTATTTTTACAAAACTAGGTTGGCTCAAGAACAGGCCTTTGCCATACCTATAAATCCTCTATATCTCATTAGATGTATTTACATTTATACTCCTAGGCTGTATCCTTACACTCAGGCTCTCATTAATAAAGTTTGAGCCCAAGTGATGGAACCAGAGGTTACAGTTAACTTAATATAAACTAGGAGGAGTCAAGTTGACCCCAAACCTTATTATTTTTGTAGATGAACAGAATAGTTTAGTTATTTTTTTATTCACAAAACACTGTTGTGTGTTGTCTCTAATGCTCTAGACTTTAAAGATCTCATTATTTACAAGGGCAGACAATGTGTTTTTTGTCTTCTAGTCTTTGCTTATGTAGAAAGGCTCTTTTGAAATATGCTTTGAACACAAAATTTTCAGTAAGGTCTATATTAGTATCTTTTTAGTAACACCTTAACTTAAATTCTATACTTTCTGTTTCTTATATGTATTCTTATTCACCTCTTTAATCAGTGACACCTCTTCCTTTGAAACCCCCTTAATCCCAAGCACCTGTCCTATGATGGCTCCCATAGCTTGAGATTCTGGATCTGAGTCTTTGCCCAACCACAGCCTCTTCCTGCCTGGGATTTGAGCTCAGCAGCCTTTGTCCTACTGACACTCTGTAGTCAGACCTTCTAACCTACCAGTCTTTCTCATCAACTTCCTGCAGCAAAAGTTTTATACTCTATGAGATGTAAGTAATATTTGATTTTCAGCAATAGAATGTTTCCTGTTTTTCATTCTTTTCATTGTGTTCCCAAAGCTACTCCTGAGCTGGTGCAGGCTCTGATAACACTCCACAGTTGGTCTCAACATCCCATCTCGTCTTTATCTTGATGGTTGCTTTGTCTTTCTTATACCATTATCCCTGCCGTGCACTTCAGCAGCACACTCACTTACATGCGTAGGTCTTGGACTTGGTCAGTACCTGGGAAAGTGTGACCTTTCAAGTCTTTAACTCCAAAATTTCCCTTTTGACCACAACCTATTATTCTTCTGTATTTTCTCTCCCTCACACCCACTACATCTCATTGTTGAAATCATTTTGAATTCTAGTATCTTTGATCTAGTTGATTAGTTTGGTTTCCCAGGACCCTCACTGTCTTCACTTTCCTTCACATTCAGATACACCACCTCCTTATCCCATAAGTTTTCTCATCTCCTCATTACTCTGCCAAGTAAAAACTTCCAATTTATGATACAACATTCTGATTATTTTATTTCCGATTTAGGTTTCCAGCTGGAGAAAAAGTACATGTTGCTATTGATTATATGAATTTCACATGTGCTATCCCCAATCTCAGTCAACCTTCCTCAGCCTTCCTGCATCTGTTCCTGTCCCCAAAAAAGAGTACCCCAAACTTTTCTCCTGTGCTCCAAGTTCAGCAGATGACTCAGTTCCTGCTTCATAGAGAAAGAAACACTCTCAAGTAAAAATATTCTCATATCCTATCTTCAACTACTTTTATCTTCTACTGAAGTAGAGGAACCAGTTCTTCTGAATTGGTAGGTTAATTCATCTTTGTGTTTTGGGGTCTCATTTTCTCCTGAATCCTCAGGGATTTTGCTCTGTCAGTCAGCTTTATTCTTTGTTTCTCTCTTTCTTTTCCCTTTACACGAGTTCCAAACACTCAGTCACAGTTGTGCTTAGTATTTACTATTTTCCCTTTCTGAAAAGCTCTTTATCATTCAATTCTCTTTCTTTCCTTCACCACCAATTTATTTTCTTTCTCACTTAATTTATTAAATGATAACTTGACACCACTGCTTCTTTTACCTTTCATATATCATCCATTAGATTTGACTTCTGCTTCTCAAAGGTCATGAGTGAAAAAAATTCTGTTTCCCAAATCCAATGACTTCTTTGCTATTTTCATTCTTTGAATCTCTCTATGGGATTTTAATAATACTGATCACTTCTTTCCTGAAACTCTCTCCTCTTTCAACTTCAAGATGGATCTCTTCCTTTCTTATTCTCTTTCTGTCTCCTTTACCCACTCTTTGGATCACCTCTTCATCTTCCTCTAATTGTTCATCAGAATCCCACCTTCTGTTCTCTTCGTGCTTTGTACTCTTTTCCTGGGTGTTTGCACTCACTCTCTCTTCAGTTTTCATCTAGAAGGTCTAAAATCTTTTACCCTTGCCTGGACTTCCCTTGAGCTTCAGGTCCATATTTATAACTGCTTCTTAGGTACCTGTCCATATTGTTCTGCCCCTACAGATACACCCCAGTTCAAATTTGGAAATTTTTTTTTCTTTTCTGCTTCTTCCCACAACTTAACCCCTCCAAAAAACCTGAAAAGTCCTGTTCTCCTTGAATTCTTTCTCTATTACTAGTCCCCCAATTTCCTGCATCATCCAAGCTGGAAATTCTGGAATCATGCTGAATCCCTCTCCTCCACCCCAGTAAACCAGTTGGTCAAGTTCTCTTATTCTGTCTCCAAAGCATCTTTTAATTTGACATAGCTTCCTACTTCCCCTTTATCAAGGCATCATCTCATCATGGTGTCCCCACATGCACCCTGCTCTCTCAGCCTCCTGGGTGGCTTTGTGAGTCCTGACTCTCACCCCTGCCCTCACGGTATGCTTTTTCAAAATGTGACCCAAATGATGCTCATTTACTTTATGCTGGAAGAAATTTTTAACCAAATGAGGAGAGTTATTACCTTCTGTTAATTAAATAAGTTCCTAGAGTTACTAAATTTACTTTTATTGGAATTACCATCTTTCTGAATTGTTTTTAGACCTGTGGAATTATTAGAGGGTTCATTGAGGACATTTTGATGTCTATGAATTGTAGAATAAGGATGTTTTAATATGAGTAAAAGAAACTTTGAAATCATCAAATTCTAATTTATCAGTCCCCTCTTCCATCAGAATTTTCCCAGTCATTTAAAAAAGGAAGGAAAAACAAGACCATGCCTATAAAGCTGACTCTTCTCAATTGTCTATATTGGAAAGCTCTCAGATATCCCAGCCTTCTTTATTCTTTTATTCCTGGCTTGGGGATTTGGGGAATACATCCTTAGTCATGAAAATCTTAAGAGTGAAGTATAAAATGAATTTTAAATAAAATTAAACTTAAGTCAACTTTGGTACTTTCAAAAAATTCTAGTTCAAATGAAGTGTTGAGCACATGGCAAAATAAATAAATCAAAGGACTTAGGACTTTAAGTAGATGCTAATTATACAAGATTCACTCACTATTGCCGTCAATGAATGAGAGTTGCCAGATATGATTCCAATTGTTGATAGTGATATATAGTCTGAATAGATAAAACAGCATTAGAGTTGTAATGCTGGTGAATTTTCTACAAGCATATTTCATATGTTGAAAATCCCCTGAATGTTTAGCAATGCATGAATTAATTTTGGAAGTAAATTCAATTTTTTTGTACTTTGAACTCTCTATTGGGTCATATAACAGTGAACATTCTACTTTACTGTGTCACCTTAGATCACAAAAGAATTAAGGCAAAGAATGTAGTGAAAAGAAGGTTTTCTTTTGAATGAGGAAATTCAACATCTCGACCTGGAGTTAACTATGACAGCTTAGTTACATGTGTATGTGTGTTGGGGGCGGAAGCAGATATCACAAATTAATAAGAAAGTGTTTTAAAATGATTTTTAAAATGCAAATTAGTGTTTTCATAATACTTTGAGATTTTGAACTTGTTCTTTGGGATTATAATGTAGAAAGCTAAGATCTTCTCTAAATTATGTTTGATATTCTTCAAGCTAGAATTAGAGTAATTTTTGGACATTCCACTAATAGCAATATATTGAGCTCAAAATCATGTCATTTAGTTCCTCCTTTAAAATTAAATGTCATGATGCAACATTGACCTTATAGATCACTTAAAAATACTGTCCCTGTGGTAAACTTAGTCCTCTATTGTTTCAGACAGGTTTCAAAATGTATCTAGTTTTAAGATGCGGTGACTGTTATTAATGTATGTCTACCAGTGACATTGTTACTGAGTCTCTGGATGTATAATGAAGAGTAGCAAAGCAGCTGTAGAATTTTTATGAAACCAAGTGTGGTAATACCAGTATATGTAGCAGAAAACTTTTTATAGTTTAACATTTTGCATGATTCTCAAAATTATTCAGCAGACTAAATGTTCCTAAGAAGTGAGAGTAGGTAAGTCCAGATGGGTCAGAGTATACAACCCTCTTATTAAGGAAGAATGCATCCCCTCCTCACCATCATTAAGTGAACACATCATTTCCCCACCTGGGGTGCTGTCATTTCTCCTTTGCAGTTTTCATTTAAAAACAAATCAAGGATCATTATCTTCCTTCCCTAAGTTTGAATACTTTAATCCTCAGGGAAAATTTGTTTATTAAAACTGAAATGGGACAGACAGACATCATTACCCTATGTACATGTATGATTACATGAGTGGTATGAATCTACATCATGCACAACCATAGAAATGAAAAGATGTACCCCATTTGTATACAATGAGTCAAAATGCAGTCTGCAAAAATAAAAAATAATTTAAAAAGAAAAAAATGAAATGGGTAGTAAGAAATCTAGTCACAACAAATGGGTCTAGGTAGAGAAAAATCTGGAGGAAAATTTACCATTAACTTTTATTCAAGTCATAACTCCTGTAACCAGGGAATTCCTTTATTGCTCTTTAGATGTCTTTATCCAGCCCAATAATGTCTGTATAGAAAGTTGGTGCTGTAGGTTTTCTTTTCATTAAATGTTACTCCAACTATAGTCTCAGTACATGAACTGCTTGCTGGCTGTACGTCCTTTATGTTATCTCAAAGCATATTTGACCTTTTCTATGTCCAGCATGTATTCTCTGCCTTTGGATCCATTTATGTCACCTAGTCACAAAATGCCTACAAGTTTACTTGTCTATCCCTAAATATTAATGATTCCAAAAGGTTCTTCAAATATAAGCAGGGGGCCCTTTCCCATAATCACTGATAATGAGAAATGTGGAATAGAAAAGAAAAATCAGGAACTGTAGAATGAAATTGACCAAACTATGTGTGCTATGTGCATGCATGAATACATCACAGCGAACTCCATTTTTATGTATAACCATACACCAATTAAAAGACAACAAGTAAATAGAAGGAAGACCAGAAGAGGAGAGAAAGGGGAAGTACTGGGGATTGATATATGGCAAATTATGTTATATGCATTTATGAATACAGCATAATGAACCCCGCTTTTAATATTTAAGTATAATGCACTAAAAAATTTTTTTAAATGAGATTTGAGTGTAATAGCCACACCATCAGTTCATTAGAAAAGAAAAGAAAAAATCAGAAGAAGATTCAGCTTCAAAACCAATGCACTAAATGAAATGGCATAGCTGGGTCCCTGTGCCTCTTGTGTTCTGGTAACCATCTCATGTGATGTTTATGGAGCTGTCAATCAGTTTGATTGGCATTTGAGGAAAGGCTTATTCTTTGTGTGTTTAACTGTGTCTTGAGAGAGACAGGCTGAGAAATTCAGGAGTAATTAGTGGCATGTGCTGGGTTAAATGAATAAGCCCTTGTGAATTCTGTATTTGGCAGGGAGAAAAGTACACCGACATAATTATGGGATCAAACCATCAAAGCACATCAGCCTCAAATCCCAGGAAATAGAGATCTTGGGGAATTTTGCAGGAAAATGTCAAGTGTCAGGGTGCAGGGAGAAAGGATGTTTCTAGCAAGGTAACTAATTAGAGAAAGTATTGGAAATGGATGGGACAAATACAAAGAAATCTAAAGTTTTGATAATATTTACCTTGGCTCAGCTAATCTTAATTACCATTGATAAAATAGCATTTTATTAATGTACATATATTAGAAATAAAGGAAGTTCTAAAAATATATAGGGGACTCTGTAATGTAAAAGGCTACAATGGCAGCGCCCCTAGGGCAGACCCAACCACAGCTGTCAGTAGCACTGGGTCCGTGGCCCTGCCACCACCACCACCACCACCACCCCCGCCCCTCAGCTTTCCACGGCAGGCAGCAAGTGGGTGCTGGGTTGGCCCTGCAGTCTGGCTCTTGCCTAAGGCCTCGGGCTGCCTACCAGCCCACTATCTGACCTCACGGGGCTCCCTCCCCGGCAGCAGGGTGCAGGAAACGCCTGGGAAGGCAAGGGGGAATGACAGCTGCCCTGCCCCTTCCCTGCAGTTAGCCCACCATTGGTCCGTTGGTCAGCCTGTCATCACCTGCCATTGGTCCATTCGTCAGCCAGTCCTTGCCAGCCATTAACTGATCCCTAGCCCACCAAAATTCAACTTTCAACAATTGGCCCTATCATCATTATTTTGCCCATGAAGTTCGAGAGCTTAAAAGAAGCTCCCCGGCCATGTTCTCTCTATCTTTCTCTTTCTCTTCAGGGCAGACACTGTTTGCCTAATAAAAGATCTCTTGCGTGAGAACCTGCGTTTGGAGTGGTTTTTCTGGGCACTTTTTCACCTTTCATTCTGCTTTCATGACATTTTTATGAGGGATTGTTTTTGGTCAATGTGAAAGCAGGATGGGGTATACTGAGGCAACAGCATTGAGGCAGGCAACAGTATAAAGGGCGGCTAATTCAGCAATAAGAAGACATGGGGGTGTTCTGTAGGATGGCATCTCCATTTGCATGTGCTGCCATGGTGGTGCAAACATCTTTCACACAGTGGTGCACTCCTGGCTCCTCAAGACTCTGGTGAGCAGCTAACCTCTCCTCATTAGTGATACAACTCCAATGAAAGAGGCAAACACTATGCCCATTACATGTGCAGGGGTCCTTTTGCCTTTGCTTTCCTATCACTGCTGACTCAACATCCCACAGCACATGCACCTGCTGTGGGGAGGGCAGACATGGGCTCTGTGTCCACTTTAGAGTCCTCCAGGTTCTGCCAAGGCTAGGGTTCATTTATTTGTCATCAGAATGCAGAAGTGTCATTTCCTTTCACTACCTCCAGAGTCTAACAATCACTTTTGAAGCCATTTTTTCTTTCATGTGTTCCCTAAACATCTTGCTCTCAGATGTGAAGGAGAAAGCTTGCTGAAAACCTGCCTAAAATTTTGCTACTTTGGCTTTCATTTTGGAAAATCCCTGAAAGAACTTGACTGCATCCCTTGGTTAATAGACAAGGAACTAGGCACAATGGCTTGCCCTTCATAACCCTTCAGACTTCAACTGTAATTTCATCCTTGAGAGAGAAAAATGCTCTCATGAATTTAACAAAGCTTCTTATGTCACTGAAGTTTTTTATATTTGCTGGAATTACTTTCATTTAGATATCTACAAAAAGATCTCTGTTGTGGCTCAGTAGGTCTCCAGGATTTTCTTATGCAGTATCTCATTTGGCTTTCAACTGGTAGAAATTGATTGCTATAGATGTATTTAGAGTTGGAAAATAGCATATTATAAATGTGAATGAAAGAATGAATTAGAAATGAATGAAGTTCTAAAAATATGCCAGAAGTGGAGGCTGGGAAGGGTGGAAAACAGAGGGATTGCTATTCTTGGCTCATCATCTCAGTTGAAATGGGTTCAGTGGGTTTAATGCCTAATGGTGTTAAATGTATTTTCACTGATGGCAAAACACAACTCTAGCTCCTTGAGGATTAGCAGAATAGTTCATTCAAGCCTAGAGTGGTTCCTCATACAAGTTTTGTGATTTGTTTTTGACTTGATGTTTTAAGTGTTGGAAGGACCAACACTTGTTCAGATAATTATTTTGGGACAGAATAGGTTCAAATCCCTCATGTTTCAAGAAAGAGGGCAAGTGTGAGGTAAAAATGTGCATGTGCCCCTCTGGCCCTTTGGAGATAAAGGAAATAACTATGGCACCTGCCCCAGGAGTCAAGAGAGATTCAGAATGCAGGATGGTATGTATCTGTCAGAGCTGCAAGCAAGGTTACCATAGTTGATGTCAAAACCTCAATCACAGCATCTTCCTCCCTAAGCTTCATGGGAACCTCTTCCCATCTATCTCTCTTTGTTTTACTTGCATGCTTATGTTGAAAAATGCCTTAAGAGGGCAGAGAACAGAATCATTTCCTCACTCTTCTACTTTTGCTGGATGACTAAGCTCTCCTTCAACACCAGAGAGCATGTTTATCCAAAGCTCCCTGGTGTGGGATTGGATCCAGGACTATCCCACCCACATCTGTGCAGTGTGCTCAGCTGGCCAACCTGCCAGGACAATCCATTGCCTTCACAGGCAGATGGCACAGAGGTGCTTCAGGCAGCGAGCTGTGAGCCCTGCTGCATCCTGCCCCAGGTTGTCTTCAGCCTGGACTGTGAGCCACGCTTGGAGCAGCAGCTGCCACTGCGAATGCTCACAAATGACAGTGCCTATTGCTGTTTGAATTACTTTAGCATGAAGTCTGTCACCTACCTGACGGAGGTCACATGTTGTCAACTCCTATCTAGGCATGAGCCTCCTCTGTTGCATCATAGCTAACTTCTTCCAAAGAACAGGGTCACCATACTGCTATGGGGGAGCAGACGTGGTTTGGGGTTTCTCAGCTGAAACAAAATGAAGCAGCCAATGTCTGCTTGTCTGTTTGCTTCCTGAGGCATAGCTCTGTGTTTTCTTGCTCCTGCTCTCAACGTCTCACACTTGACCATTCCATTAATCTCTTGATATTACTTATGTTGGCACAGCTTCTTTCCCGGACTGGCCTTCTCCCTCAGTTTCTGTTAGTTTATGGTATGTTTGTCTTTTTTTGTTGACTTTTTAAAAGTCTGGATTTTTAAGGTCAAACTTTCTAACCTCTCTTTTTAGGTTTCTGGATTTTGTACCTTGTTAGAAAGGCCTATCCGTGTGACAAAGTTAACATTTATTTCCTTCTTCCTGTGCAATTTATTTTAACATAAGGGGTGAGGTAGAACCTAGCTTCAGTGACTGTTTAAATATTTGTTCAAACAGCTAGGTAGTTATCCCAACATCACTTATGGCATAGTTCATCTTTCTCTACTGAGTCAAATTCCAGATTAATCTTTTCATAATTTCCCATGCACATTTGTGTTTGTCTCTAGATTCTCTCTGTTTTTATATAGATCCGTCTATAATAGCACCAAATAGTTTTCATTATTTATTGTGTCTTAAATTCATTCTTTTATGCCTCTATCCAACATATTTGTTGAGTGCCTACTGTGTAAGGGCATTCTTATGTGTTTTGGGAATGCAGTAATGAGCATATTACATTTTAATAACTAGTAATGCTACTCATTTTTCTGTGGATAAGAATTTGTTGATCACTTTTTTGGTTTATTTTCATATGAATTTTAGAATCAGTTTGTGATGTTAAAGAAAATCCTTTTAGCATGTTTATTGGACAGCTTTAAAATTCTTCCTTAATTTAAAAAGAATTGGTATCATTTAAATATTACAAATTTCTATCCCCAAGGAATTATTTTCCATAGATTCAAGACTTCTTATATGTTCCTATGTTCCTGTGGAGAATTTAAAACTTCTTTATTTATTAAATAAATATTTAATATTAAATTTTTATTAATAGTTTTTTATTAAATTTGTTTCTGTTTTTCTCTTGTTTTCATCATAGGTGGTATCTTTTTCCCATTATGTGAGTGTATATGTATATGTGTGTGTGTGTGTATATATAGAGACAAAGAGAGAAGGAGAGTATAAATACATATATTATTGAGAACTACTGATGGCTGTGAATTATTTAATCAGTCACTGCTGATTTCTCTTGTTAGTTTTTACAATCAATTATAAGGTTTTTATATGCCGATCTGTATTATCAGTAAATAATTGCAATTTTCCCTTTTTCCTTATTATTTTTACATTTTTCTTTCTCTTATCTAATCACATAAGCTTGTAATTCCTGAACAGGCTTAAATATGATGCTCAGAATGGTTACCTTTATCTGGTTTCTAATTTTAATTAGCACCTCACCATGATGATGGCTCTACATTTGAGCTGTCAAACTTTTATCACACAAGAAATTAATCTTCAATTTCTATTCTGAATTTATTACTGTGAAGTTGATTCAATTATTTTTCTCCTTTGACTATATATGGCGAATTGTATTCATATGTCTGTTATAGAAAACACTCTGCATTTCTAGAAACAAATCTTACTTTGCTATAGTCTGTTATTTTCCAATATGCTGCTGAATTTTACTTGTGTTTATCTTAATTCAAATTTTTGCGTTAATACTCATTTATCATTGCATCAAAATTAATCAGACTGATTTCCTTTCTTTGTAAAGTTTGGTATCAATGTTACCATAGTTTTCCAAAAAGGAACGTTTCCCTTCTATTTTAAAGTTCTTGAACAGCGTTAGAATTTCTTCTCCTATTCCTATGATTTCATCATGCTCAGTTTTATATTTAAAAAGAAGTAAAAATTTGAGGTGACTCGTTTTAAACTGCATTCTTAAATATTAATTAATATTATAGCTACTACAATGTATGGCACTCAAATATGATCTAAAATAGTCTTAAATATTAAGGAATTGAATGTAGTTTATTAAATGTAAAGGAATTTAAGAATTATCTTCCGTAGTGTAATGAGAGAGAGAGAGAGAGAGAGAGAGAGAGAGAGAGAGATATGAATCTTATGTTCTTACTCTGACTATCCAATTCTGGGACTTGGGAAAGGCACTTAATCTCCCTTGTCCTCCATATTTTCCTATGCAGCACAAATATTAGATAATCTCTAAATCTGTACACAACTGCAACATAAGTCTGATTTAAAAACTCATAATTGCCCCCTTTCAATTACAAGGGTATTTGAGGTTAGATCATCATCAACACTGTTAGGGAAGTTGCTGTCCTGAATCCTATTTTAGGTTTTTAAAAATCTGAGTCTGGGGTGTTGGTCAGGTAGTCTAATTGCTCCTCATGGTCCTGGGTTTCTCAGTTCCTACGGTGGGAGAAAGAGAGGTGTGGTGAATGAAAAGCAGGCCTAAATGGGGAGGAGGACTATGCCTGTCTGCCTAAGATAACTATGAATTCAAAGCCACAGTGAAAGATGGGCCATTCCGTGAGCTTGACACTTAAAACATTCCACTGGAGAGGGTTCCACAAACCATCCAGCTCAGGTAGGACTCCTTGCTAAGACTCAGCAGCTGAGCATAGGAGTTTCAGATTTGCTTATCCTTCTTGAACTTTATCAAAAAATAAGCCCTGTTTGAATAATTATTTAATCAGTGTAAAGTCAGACTGGCTGTCTTTCTGCCTTGTTTTCAAGTAACTGCCAGTATCATTCTCGAAGAGTCATCATCCAGTTCCTAAAACCCTGAAAATCTCATGAAACTTCACTGATGTCTGGAAGGTAGAAACAGAGGATGTCTGTGTAGGACATCACACAGCAACTTCCTACATCTTTTTTGGACCTCTCTCTGTATTCCCCAGTTTCACTCATGGATGTCACTGAAGTTGATCCTTCTCTCCAAACCCTTCCCTTGGGTGTCTTCAGAGCCATCATGCAGTGGGACCCACAGTGGAACCACCCATCAGCCATTCACTGACTGTTTCCAACAGCCTGTGCCCCACAGGAAGAAACTTCCCACCAACCTTGGAAAAAGCTGTCTCCACCAAGAGGAGGAGTTCCAACCATAAACTCCAGCAAATATAGCCTTTCATTGCTTTAAATTCTTACTCCTATTATCTCAGCTAAGTGTCTCAGGGCTTATTGATGAACTAGAGAAGAATTTCCATCTTATGGGAGGCAGTTATCAAAGAGAAATACCGTGACCCTCTGATGAAAGGAGGGATTTCATTCAGATCTCACTGAGTGAAAGTTTTCAGAAGTGCTGTTGCCATGGTTTTTTTGCATAGAACTTACTGTGATCCCATGAAAGCATTGCTTCTAGAGGCTGCCAGTGAGGCACACATAAAGTCTTAGACTGCAGCATACTACTTTTTAATTTCTTTAATTCATTGATGAATCTCTTGCAAATTCAGTGCTCCTTTAATACAAGTCAGTATAAGAATGTTCTCTCATTTATGCCCAGCCTTTTTGGAAATTCCTAGTGGAGACCTCTGAATTCTAAATGATGAAGTTTGTGAGACCATTTGGGAAATGGCACTTAATTAACTGACTTATTTTCCTATCAGGAACTCATGATTGAAAACAGGAGAAACTACAGAAGAGAGCCAACTTGTGTTTTTTGGGATCCTGTCACATCCCAGTGGGAACAGGGGGAAAGTATTTTTCCCCAAATCCATTCTCAGGTGAGGGTCTTCTACTGCAGAGGAGAAAGGATAGCTCAGCTGGAAAGCACAGGCGAATGGGGAGCTGGGCTGGAGGAGGGGATGTGGATTCGAGCTCTTAACTGCTCGTCTTAGAGAAGCTGCTTCTGTTCTCTCTGGAGTTTGGTTTCAAAGACAGTCTTCCTGAGCAAGCAGATCACTCCCTGCCCTGTGGGAGTGACTAGTGACAGGAGAGGATTTCCATTTTCTCATGCTGAGGTTACCAGTTAAAGCAACAAGAAATCATTTATTACTGCCAAATAAAAGCAGAGGTATGCAGAGGCAGAGCAGGGGACATCTGTCCCCATGGGGCTGTCCTCTCAGACCTTAGTTTACTCCCCAGAAGAGGGGCATCTATTTCTGAAGCCCATAAAGGAAATGAGAGTCAGGGTTTATTCTAAATATTGTGTTCTTGTTTTAGCCACATTTAAGAGTCATAGGAATTGAGAGAATTTCCAGGATTTTTGTTTTGTTTTGGATATTCCCCTCTTTCACAGGTGGCCCTTCCTAAACCCACCCTCAAGTGTATCCTGTTTGCCAAGATCCTGAGGAAGAGACACAGGACAATCTGTTTCAGAATCCAAAGTCAGGAAATTGCGCCACAGCCAACCTAAGTACCTTGGGTCTAAGACTGTGGTTTTTCCACCTCAGTGTCACAATAGGAGTTAATAAGTTAATCTTTAATCACAAAATCTTAGTGTAGGGTGAGGGCTTCAAGTGTCATCTAGGTCCTTTACTCCCATCCAGAATTATACTGTTTACTGACAAAATAATGAATTTTTCTAGCATGGACCCTAGCATGTAGGAGGAGAAAGGTTCTGTAGGAGAAGACAAAGTATGATTAAGAAAAAAAAAAATTTACCCAGTGGTCAGAAAATACACTTCTTCAGACCAGTGGTTTAAGTGGACCAGACTGAGTCCTCAGCCTGGTTGGCTGTCTACCAGATGATCAGAGCAGGTTGTTAGAAGTCTGGATTACAGGGCTCCTCTCCTTGTACCTCCCCTCAATTCCCATCCATCCTAATTCAGTAGGTCTCTCTCACTAAAGTGTTTGGGGTTTCAAGACCTTTGCCACACTACCACTTCCTGTGTGTCTGCCTAGCCCCTCCTCAGGGCCTCTGCTGACCTGGGGCAGGAGCACCGAGGTTCCTATCCCCTGATGAAGCAGTCATTCTCTTTTCCAGGCCATTTTCATTATCACAAAATTCTTCTATGTGAAGCTGAAATCTCTCTCCTCTGGATCTTATGCATTCCTTCAGTTCTGGGTTGTAGAATGGTAGAGGGCAAATGTGTTAAGTCTCTAACCGGTACCTCTTCTTGTTTGACCATCAGACACATTTCCCCTCTAAAAAAAAATAAAACAAAAGTCATGATTCTCTGAAATCCAAGGAAACAGCCTGAAAGCACTTGACCAGGACTTTCCAGCCCCACACATTTACCCCTACCCCACTTTAGCAGTTCATTTCGAATTAATACTTCTTTGCTCAAAATGACATTGAAAATGTCTTCTTTGTCCCACTCTTTCTGTGTAATAAAGATCTGTCAGGACGTCTTGGACAGTCTGTTTGACCATATTCTATGTTGTGGTTTGCCACTTGTCAAATCTCTCTTGTAAAATCAAGGGGGAACTTCCCCTGCCTGTTAATTATGCAAAATCCACTTAGAAGATCAGGGCCATCTGAGACTGATGAGGAAGTTCTGCTTAGAGTGAAACCCTGGGGAGGTCAAGGACAATCAGCCCCTTACATCCCTGACAAAGACTCTCATGCCATAGCTCCAAAACCCGGAGTGTGCTTTCCAATGAAATTTCATCTTCACAGGTAATTCATTTATGGTCAGAGGATGTTCTCAGATTATTAGACATTGCTGAACCAGAACTTAAAAATTTCATAAAGTTGACTAAAATCACTGAGTACTGTCACTTTAAAGAAGTCATCTTTGGTGGCCATGCAGTTAATTTAAGAAGATGCCATTCCTATGAGAACATTAAAGACCCTGGTTTTTGTTTTGTTTCTGTTCTTGGATGGTCTTCATAGCCAGTTTAGGAAGGGAATATTGATCTTGCCTTTTCAGAAACCTTGTTTTGGACATTTATTCAGACTATTTGATAGCTTGTTTATCAGTGTGGCTCCTAATGACTTTCAGCTACTTTCAACAGTCACTTCCATCGACCAAGGTTTTGCCACTTTCAGAGATATTCAGAATCCTTTCTCACCACTTTGCACCAGCCTGTGGGGCCTGGCTTGCTCTCTCCCCCTGCTCCCTGCCACACCTTGCTGGGTCCTCCCCTGTGCACTGAGCTGCCACGCCCTCTGCCCTCGCACATTTGCTCTCCTCGGAGTTCTCACCTCCATTCTCACACTCATCTAACTTTGTGACTCATTTAGGTTCTAGCATAAATGCCACTCTTCAGAAGAAGAGACTTGCAGTATGGTAAATCTTCATAAGTTAATTTTTATTCCAGGTTATCTTCTGATGGCATTCATGTCACCACACAATGCCTCAGATCACCAGCCTCACTGCTTTGGGTCCAAGTAGACATTACACACTCAAGAGACATCTGGCTCCTGCAGAGCTCACTGGTATCCAAGCTGAGTTACAAGTCCATGAGCTGTAGATTTTACCCAAGAATGAACAGCACATCTAATTTTCTATCAATATTCTTCCTTCTCAGGCTGGGGGTATAGCTCAGTTGGTAGAGTGCCTGCCTCACAAGCACAAGGCCCTGGGTTCAATCCCCAGCACTGATTGATTGATTTTTTTTTCTTCCTTCTCTTCTCTCCTTTGCTCAATTCCTACTCTCTTCATATTTCAACACAGATATCACTTCCCTAAAGACACTCACCCTGACTCCCACCCTGAATGAAGTTCTCCACCCCATCATGTGTCCCCTTAGCGCCTTGCTAACTCTAGTGAAGCACAGCTTGATATCACATTATAAGTTAGATCCTTGAGGGTAGAAACTGTGTCTTGTGGACTTGTGAATCTTACCAGATGCCTAGTAACTGCTTAGGTAATTGTGGCTTAATAGTTAAATGGACAGATAGATGAATGGATGGGTCTAAAGAGAAGCTTAAGGAATTCTAGATGAACAGGATGCCTTGCCCTTATGGATTGTTTCTTACATTTTTTTCAAAATGGCTACATTATGGGACTCTAGTCTTGTTCTGAGGGGTGCTAATTGCCCTTGCTAAATGCTAAATTTCATAAAAAATTTTAAATCAACAATAACATTGTATTTATCATGCACAACATGACATTTTGAAATATACGTACATTTTGCAATGGTCAAACTTAGCTAATTAACACATACATAGCCTCACATAATTATCATTTTTCTGGTAAGAACACTTAACATCATTTTCTTTGCATTTTTCCAGAATATAGTACTTTGTCATTAAGTACAGTCACCATTCTATTTGATGGATTTCTTGCACTTATTTTTTCCAGCTGTAATTATGTGTCCTGTCACCAAATCACTTTTATTTTATCTTTGTACTTCCTTCTGACTGGGAGACTCCCAGGGGCACTGCCAGAAAGTTCCCACACTGAGCTGGGAAGGGACCCCTTTGACGTCTTACCCTTGAAACTGAAAATCATTGCATTTTCCATTTGGTTGCTAGGTTGGGAAATTTCTAAAGCTTATTCAAGCCTTGCTCCAGGCACTTCTGGCTTTAAGGAAATGTTTCGCAGCAGCTGTCTTGGGGAAAGGAAGTTGCTGGAAGCAAAGTCCCAACCCTGTAATGGAGGTAGGCAGGCAGCGCGCCCTCCTCACCTGCGTCGCTTTCTCCCAGACTGCACTGAAAGATCTGGTAGTTTCTCGTTGGTGAGCACCACCCATTAGCTGTGCTCTCCCCGTGGAACTGCATTTTTCTTTCATGAGTTCAACATTCTTTCACTCATGTTCTCTCAGTGAGTCACAGGGACCCACCACAGTAAAAGGGAGAGGTACAAAACTGAAGTTGAAGGTGTTCTAGATACTTGCATTTACATTTGTGCTGTGACTAAATAGGTTCAGGGAACATTCCAGTAGAAGGCACCTTCACCCAACAGCCTTCAGGGCTCACATTCAGGGTTCAGGGAACATTCCAGTTGAAGGCACTTCTGCATTTTATTGTGGGCAACTTTCCACTATCTCCACCCAGAAAAACGACACGGAGCTTGGGCTTTTCCCATTTATTCATACCCAGTATTCCTTTTCTAAAGTACTGTTCATGACACTTTCTCACACTTAAATGAGGGTGCACAGTTAATTTTGTTTTAAAGTTAACTCAAGAGAAGGGCTTCATACAAGTAAATAACTGATATGCATATGGAGAGTATGATATGAGGTCATGAGTAATTTCTTGAATGGTTTTTAGGAAATCGGTCTCATTTTCATCTTACCTCCATCAGTCTTAGTAGTTAATTGAAAATAATCAAAATTTAACTTCCCTCTCCAGTTTTACTGCTTAGCCTTTTGGGGCTAAGTAGCATAGTATACTCAAAAGCATACAGGAGATGAAATTCCATGTAGTATCTGGTAATATGATTTTAGTCCACTCTGTTGTCTGTCTCTATACAGACACAGTTTGGCACAGGTACCTGTTGTTTGTTCACTTTAAATGTCTGCCTCCCACTGTAAAGTCTAGGTGAGCAGAGGCCCCATTTGTTTACCCAGAGTTCAAAACTGTGCCCTCTCCATAAACAATTGGCTGGGCCCTCCCCAGGCTGCCAACTTCATGCTCAGTTCTCCTCTCTCACTCCCCTACACACTAAGGGCTAAATGTAAGAAGGCACTGGGAGGCAGAATGTTGTCCACCTCACCCAAGAGCCTTCAGGGTCACCCTCCTGCCACCCTGCCCCTCTTCTCTGCACACTTCCTGCTCTGACTCATTTCCCATCTCTCCCCATTCAGACCCCCCAAACCCTTTCTCTGGTTTGTGTTCCCAGTCAGGAGCCTCAGCAAAATCTCCTGTATGTGTGCAGCTTCTTCCCATGCCTCTCTTCATTAGCCTGTCCTAACTGAATCCACGTCTCCTTCACCTCCCACATTGCTTTCAGATGAGGATGATTTGATTTATTTTTCTTCTTATAACCTTTTTACTTAGTACATGAGATAAGATATATGTCCTTGATTCTCAATTTTTCTCCTCCCAAATGTTGTTAGATCTCCCTTTAAAAAGTTCTCTAAAAACATCTGCCATTAATTTTTTACTTTTTTAAATTGAGAGATTAAATTGTATGCATTTATTTTGTACAACATGATATACATTGTGGAATGACACTATTCATCTACTTAGTTGGTAAGCCCTGAATCTCCATTCTCTCACTTTACTTTTTTCTTTTTCATTTTTTTTTTTTTTTGATGCTGGATTTTGAACCCAAGGCCTCATTCATGCTAACCACTCATCATTGACACTGAGCTGCACTTCCGGACAGTGATGTACCTTCCAGCATATCAGTGGCAGGAACCAGAACTCCCTCTAAGCTCTGTGACCCCACTCAGGTCTGCAACTCAGTTCCTCTAGTAACACTCCTCCACTCACGGTAGAATCTTTTCTCCCCCTTTCCTCTTTCCTGCCCTTGTTTTCTCTACAGCCTGTCCTCCCTTCTTATCCAGTTTAGTTCTTGGGTTCAGCCTCATAGTGTTCTTTCAGATACACTTTCAACTCCCATGCCCATTTGGATGTTCATTACATTCACCTAATTAAATGTAATTCTTCACCCTTTTTTTCTTTCTTTCTTTTTTTTTTTTTTTTTCTGCACCTGAGCAGGTGAATAGGATGAGAGAACAAACAACTAGGCAGATTGGCCTGTTTGAAATCCATGTGTATTAATTTAAATGATGTTAATGGCCCTGCAGTTATTAGTAAGTCCTTCTCCTACTTAACTGGAGCTTTGATCCCCCTCTTTTTCTCTCCCTTCAAACCTTAAATCTACTCTTTCTTCCTCTTAGCTAAGTACTTTACTTTTTGATTTTGAACCTAGTAAACACCAACAATCAGGAAAGAACCTTCTCATTTCTTCCCCACCAACCTCCAACCTACCTGCGCCTGTGCCCATATTCCCTCTCCTCCTCGAATTTCCTGTGTCCTATGTGAGGTCAACCCTGGGTGACTCTGCTCTGGGTTTTGTTTTTTCCATTCACACTATGTCAAACTGACTGAGGCTTTGCTATCTTTAGAGGGAACGGCTTTTGTTGTGACACCAAGTCACCAGATCCCAAAGGTTTCAGCAGAGAATTCTAGGAAGAGAAATTCGATAGAGTTTTAAGGGCAACTATTTAAGCAGAGCCAAGTCTGACAGCCCAGGTTTCATCTTCTCCTTGAGATTTTATGTTTATTCTTGCACCCCCCTG
>JAJEJO010001838.1:0-17562 GCA_020662805.1 Glaucomys volans | reverse complement strand
GGTATTCTGTACTCAGAGCCACACAGCTCTCCTAAAACTTTGATCCAAGTGCTGCCACAATCAAAATCAACTTTGGTCTACTCCTTGGCATAACTGAGGCAGACCAGAATTTCCCAAAGGCATTTTACTAGAAACTAAAGAAAAACACTGTGTCATGTTGGGACTCATGTTTATTTACTTTACTCTGCCACCATTGAGTGTAGCCTATTTTTATTATGCTTAGTAAAAGGGGTAAAGTCAGGGGCCAAAGGACACAGTCTAGGTTATCAGATAGTTCAGAAGCCAGAAGAGAATAAAAAGAAATCAAATACTTGCATAGAATGCAACAGTATTCAGATTATGTATAGCAAATGTATGGATGTAAATGAAATGTCAATATTTAAAAAATTTCCCAGAATGCATTTCTATACAATTTATTAGTAAAAAATGGGTTCAGTAAAATGTGTAGAATGTAATGTAAATTAGTAAAATTCTAAGCTTGGAAAAATAATAGCACTGTTTTCCCTTATTCTAATATTTCAGGTATCTCTGAGGCAAGGTGCATCATCAATTTTATTCTCACTTTTAATTTTTACACATATAGGCACAGAGAAATTTTGTCCACATGATTCAGTAGCCAGGAGTGGGGATGGAATGATATAGAAATGTTGCTTTAATTAATCATTTTCCTTCTGTGTTGAATGCCAACACTTGTATCAGGAAATTGAGCAACGAAAAGTTTACTTAATGATCTGTCACCTGACAATTTAGTTAGGTCCTCCTTCAATGTTTTTAAAATTACAGAGCTGGAAGCCACCTGACTTGTAATGAATCTCCAATTATTAGTCCTTTGTCTTCTCATCACCAACATCAGTACTTGAAACATTCCCTTGTCACCCGTTAGGTTTTTATACTCTGAGGGCAACTTTAGGGTGGGAAAGAAAGGCCCACTTGTACAGTGAGAGAAAAGTCCATCTATGGCCCATTGCATGCCTCTTAGGCATTGCAGAGAAGCCAAGACTCTAAAAATTTGGTCTTTTATACTGTCACATTCCAAGAGGCTATAGATTTTGTGAACACCACTAATTCAGTGCTCTTGCTCATATACGTGGGACTTACAACATTTGGATCATCTGGGACGTCTTTATTCCTAAATAATAGCTAAGTACCTAATCAATGTGATCTGAAGGGTCCCAGAATATCTCTCTGGATTCTGTATTTCTTTCAAAGCAGTGTTCTGAAATTTTTACCATTATTCTGAATGAGGTCTTTAAAGTGTTTTATTGGTAGGATTGCCTGGAGGAAATATCTGGTGTTTATTGAATATGGATTGTGTGCCAGATTCTTTGAAAATATTTTACGTGAATTTAGTATCATTAACAACACTACAGATGTTATCCCTACTTTACAGACAACAAAGGCACAGGCTCTTAAATAATTTGCCACTTGTTGGTGGTAGAATTGGGCTTCAAACCCATGTGGTTTGGCTCCAAAGGCTGGCACTTAACATCTAGGTTAACAAGCTATCTTAACCACTATCTTAATACGCCTGGATTTCTTAACAGTAGTTTTCCAGATAAATTTTGAGACCCTGAAAATAAGGAGCATCCGGCAAATGGTGTTTTGTGGAGCTGTAGAGTCCCAGCCTGAGTGGGGCGCCACAGCAAGACTGTGGACACCTGAACGCATGCCACCAGATGGGAAGACTCAGAAATAAGCAAGGCACACTTTAAAGAGAAGCACTGCTATGTCTTTATCATAATGGCTCTCTGCCTGGCTCCTTTAGGAATTTGGTGGGTAAGGCAGGGAATTTGTCCACTTTGGTCAGTGGCAGATGTTAAGTAACCTATGTATCCAGGTATGTCGGGGAGACCTGGAGGGAGGCCTATGACGACAGCCACTTCATTCACTGGTCACATATTAGTTGATTGCATCTGTGGATGAACAGTACCTTGCTGCAGACATGCAGAAATGATCCAGGTTATAAATGCCTTAGATAAGAAAAGGTAATAATCACAGTACATTCCTGAGTCAGGAATGTTTCAGTCTTAGTTTCATATGATTTTCCATTCTGCTTGCCAATGGCAAATCTAAAGTAAGTAAGGAAGGATTGCGATTAGGTCATCTAATAGTTTGGGATGAATATTGATGAACACAAACTTTAGTGCATGCCTTGAAGTTCAGAAAGTCAGTGCCTGTTAGAACAAGAGAAGAAGGGAATTGCCAGAGTCCTAGCAGAAGATACATGTGGCCACCTGGAACTGCAGTTCTGGAATCTGGAGCCCACAGTGGGTTTATGTTTCATCGTGTATTAGAGTATGGATGTTGTTTAGAAGGAAAGAAAAAAAAAAACAGATAAGCAAAATGGTTAGCATCCAGACCAGAGAGAGTCATGAACTAGTGTCCAGAATTGTATCTGGAGAGAAGCAGAAGCTTTGGAGCTGTTCTTGGGGTCACTTAGTTTGCTCCTGGATGTCTCTTTTGGGAGTCAGAACATTGTTAAGAGGATTTACTGATTAAGAACTGTCAAAGAAAGTCAGAGACCTAGAGTAAGGCCTAAATAAGTAAGTCCTCAGCCCACCTGGAATGCACATCAAGTAAGAAGGGATCTTTGCCTGACTTGTTAACTATTCTGCAAACCTTAAAAATCTAGGAAATCCTAAATGGAATGGGTCCTTGTCAGGGTATACCCTCATGTAGTATCTGGCAGAGGATTAGAGACATCACTAAAGTGAGAGAATCTTGGTACCTATCTTCCAAATATGAGTAAGCTGTGATGGAGCTATCAAAATACTCCATCTGAGTCTGGGCACAAAATCAAAATAAAGGGAATCTTGACATCCTGCACCATGAACAGTTGAGTGGCTTATTTCCTGATGTGCTTACCTCTGGTTTACATGGTAAGAGCTAAATCGAAGAAAATAACCAGAATGATTATATATTTGGAGACAAGTCATAAGAGACTAAAGACAACGAGAAAGCTTGGCCTCAAAAGAGCAAAAGGAAAAGATGATACAATTTTTGCATTTGAGGGATGTCCTATGGGAACAGGGACAGACTTATACTGGTTTGCATGGCAGATGAAGGTGGTTGTTTTAGAGAGGCAGCCTTAAGCTCATTACTGGAAGGAATTATCTGATAATTCAAAACTTTGGAAATGTGGAGTGGGCTGTCTTATGAGGTACTGGGCTGGAAAGGATCAAGGGAATGTGATTGGGGGGTGTTCTGCAGTGGGTGGAAGTCTGGGCAAGGTAGCTTTTATAGTTCTAGCTCTTAAATTATAGTATCTTTTCCATTAAGTCACTTAACTTTTGCACAGATTTTTTTAAAATGAAAATTGTATTTGGAAATTCCCTTTGTTTTTCTCCTTCACTTTGAAGATATGCCCAAGAAAATTCAATTACTTTTTGGGTTATATTTATTTATTAGAAAACATGACTGTGGTTTGTAAAATAGCCTCTGTGGTGACTTTTCTGGAGGGGGTGGTGTAAATACAAATTGTGAACTACATTCGAGGTCCCAAATGCTTCACCATGAGCAAAAAGGAAAGGGATGATGATTTTCCTCAATGAGAAAAAGATATTTAACTATTTGATGTTTGGAGGGCATTCTTGCTCTGAGGAAAGAGTATGACCTGATCAATTTTGCATTCTAATACTCTATATTGAAAATATTTCTAGACTTTATGCCTACTTCTTCCTAAGTAATTCAGATTTTGTTAGGTATTACATAATTATTCAAGTTTCCCTTTTTAGAATCTTACAAACGATTTAGAAAGAATTTTATGTGTGGTTATTCTTCAAAATGTTCTGTACTACATATGCATTCATTAGCTTATTTACTCAGAAAATAGTTATTATCCTATGATATCTGGGAATGCAAGAGTGAAGAGACAGAAAAAGTTCCTACCTCAATGGTACTTAGACTAAAAGGCAATTAAAAAACAAGGGACATAGAAAACAACACATAGAAGAGTGGATGAGTAGATAAATTCATTTAGCCATTTATAAAAGAAAATGAGATATCCATCACGTAGTGTCTGCTAATCAAAGGGGACACAGACATTGAATACAGGCGAGGATTCTTCCAGGAAAAGAGAACCCCAAGTATAACACCACTATAGTTAGAAGGAGACTTGCGGAGGAGCAGCAGGACCATGATGAGCAGAGCCCAGAGGACATGAATGAAAGGGGAAAGTGGCGGTCAAGGAAGTAGGAATGCATGTCAGGGCCACATCGTGAAGACTCTGGTACACTGTAGAAATAAATTTGGATTTGTGCAATTTGAAATCATGGGAGATTTTTAGAGAAGGAAATTGTTGTAGGGAATTTCCTTTCTTGAAAAAAAACTTTGGCTTTGGTGTAGCAAGTAGATTGTAAGGAGGGGCGTGCAAGCCAGGATATGGGTTACTATACTACAGCTGGACGCCGACATATAAAAATAAATGGAAATACTTGGATGAACATGTTAGGCCAGTTGTTAACAAGATCTGCCACAATACTGAGCTCACAGAATAAGTAAATGTCTGCTGAAGCCAAACTCCTTGTTCTTTCTGTGAACCATGTTCTTTGTATTCGGCTCCTGGAAAATGAAATTATAGATACCATGTACACATTCAAATTTTGAAAGACTCAAGTTTCTATGGGAGGAATAATGTTCAAATAGGGATGTGTACATCCCCAACAGGTGCCATCCAACTGAAAGAAAATCCAGGCACACAGGGGAAGCAGAAGAGATTAGTGGGAAACAGAAGAAGGAGACTTAAGAGTGAGGATTCCTTCAGGCACTCCTTGTGCTGCCAATGTTGCTGCAATTGTTTGATCTACAGGTAACATTTGTGTTCTGCACCAGCATCAGCGTCAGATCCTTTGCTCTCTTTATAAAGGCTCTTGTACTCTCTTGTTGACTTTGAGCTTCACAAAGAGAGGCATAAACAGCTAGCTACCTCATGGACACCCAGGGTGGGGCTCTCCAGCTTTAGGGTGCATTAGAATCATAGGAAGCACTGTTGAAACACAGAGTGCTGGTCCTCATCCCAGAGTCTCTGATTCATCAGGTGGGACCCAAGAATCTGCATTTCATGGGATAATGATGCTACAGGGCTGAGAACCATGCTTTGTGTATCACTCAGTGATGGGAATGGTGACAGGGGAGGAGTGTAGGAGGAGTGGTGGGCTTGACATGCACTCTGCTTGCTACACATCTACAACCATCATGTACAGATAAAATCAAGTCTTAGGTGGGTGTGAGGGTCCTCTCTGCCACATCCCATGTGCAGGAGAAAAGGATTAACTGCCAGAGGAGGATGTTGGCAGTTTTTATATCTGTTACCCAAAAAATTTACCTACTCAATAAACACACAAGAGCCAATACTCTTTTTAAATGAGAGGGGGCCGTGATGGGTCTGGCCATACCAGCTTTGGTCTCTTAATACTTTGACCTGGAGTAGCCTAACTCTCTTTTATTTATAGACACAGGTAAAAGGGGCAAGGACTAGGAGGAACTTCTTCTGTGATGGACAGGATACAGTGGAGTTAGGGGAGACATTCTCTTAAGGGAAAATTCCAGAAGGAGACAGGAAACCACTCCCACACAGCACCACTTGCCTCCTGGCAGTTCCTAGAAGCCAGGCCTCAATCTAGTCTAATTCTGCTAAATAAGAATGGCTCCCACAGGTGGGGAACATGTCAAAAGGGTGAACTGCAGCTGGAAAACATGGAATAGTGGGAAGGAAGGGGCAAGCTTGAAGTTTTCTTGAAGATGAGCAGGAGTAGGAGCTTGGGAGTTCAGGGATAACTGCATGAAATCGAATCTCATGTGACTGTGACTTCCTGATGCTGCAGCATTTTCTCTTAACACTGGTCCACTACTTTTCAAACCTAGATGTTTTTTAGAACTAACTGAGGAGTTTTTTTAAAAAAAATATTGATTCTGTATCCCATGCCCAGAGATTCTGATTTATTGATTCAGGATGAGGCCTGGGCATCAGGATGCATCTCAGGTCGTGGTGCAGCCAGTGCTACAGCCTCTGTTTCATTTTTATTACACTCACCAGCTTTCTTTACCCTGAGGCCAGGCCTTCAGTGCTGAATGTAGAGCACAGTGGGCCAGGGAAGGGGACTTCAATGAAACTGGACAGCTGGACCACAAGTGGCTCCCAGATAGCAGTTCTAGGAAGTAAGATATTTTTATATATTTGAAGGGCTTATATGTTCTAAGAAATTAGAATCATTAATTAGATCTTGGTCTTGATGTAGGTTTATTTAAAACAAAGCCTTCTGTGCATTCAGAGGCCTGGTTTTGGGATTGGTGCTTCTCTTACTGAAACAGAGACAGCAGGCTTGGGCTATGCTTTTGTTTCCCCTGTGACATCACTTTTTCCAGCCACTTATTTGGAACATTTACATTTTGTTAACCTATACCTGCCAAATCTTAGGCTGCCCAGGAGATGGAGGTAGGGACAGAAGAGGAATTGTAACGACTTTGCAACCCTCCTGGGCTTAGGCTATGGTGCATGCTAGAAATGCACCAGCCATAGAGGGTGAGTCATCGCCATGCTGAAACATGTTAGCCAGATAACCATCCAAAGGATTTCCTGTTTGTCTCTGAAGGACATAGACAAGAATTATTTTTTCCTTTTATTTGACCAATTTGTGTTGCAAATGATTCATAGAGGGTTACTCCTCTGGCCCCTTTGTCAGAACTCTCTTGGTCTGTTCTTCCATATATAGAGAAAAGATGAGCCATGAATTCTTGAACAAGTTTTTGCCTTAATAGATGAGTTTGACACAATAAGCTTCACCCCAAAGTGGACAGAATTGTCAGGTCTCCCACATGGAGTTCATGTGATCTCATGATGATAGATCAGAATGAGGGTGATTCTTGGAGCTTGGAGGTTGGTTGCCAGAGGGGCTAGTCATATGATTAGAAGTTTGGAACTTTTAGCCCTACCACTGTCAACTCCAGGGATAGGAGGAGGTCTGGAGATTGAGAGTGATCACCAACAGCTAACAATTTGATCAATCATAACAATGTAATATAATCTCCCTAAAAACCTTAAAAATGGAGTTTGGAGAACCTCCAGGTTGGTGAACTTATTGAGATGCTAGGAGGAGTTACATGCCCAGAGAGGGTCATGGGAACCCCCTATTTATAACTGCTTGGAAGGAAGTATGGGAACCTGGCCCCATGATTGGCATCAGAACTGGAGGCAGTCTTATGGGAATGTGTTCTTAACCTGTGGGATCTGTGTTAACTCTGGTTCATTAATGTCAGGTTTAAATTAAATCATTGGGCATCTAGTAAGTGTCCAGATCATTGGATAATTGGTTATTGTGAAAAAACCCACACATTTGGTATCAGAAGTGTTGAGAGTAATTTTCCCTCTTTGAACACAAAAATTTATGATCTAAAAACAATACAGTGAGGTTAATGATAGTGCAATGTGTTAAGGATCACTGATGGGAGGAAGAATACTGAGGAGAAGAATTAGGAAACAGAACAGGGAAAAGTAAGTAATAATGGGGAGGAAGGGAATAGAAGCAAGAGAGAAAACACCAGATTATTTTTGGAGGTAGGATTTATGTGGAAACACATTATATTATCTTTGGATGCCTGGTGAGAGCCAGGTAATGGAAAATAGGAAGTTACCCATTGTTTGGTCACCCATTTAGGAAGGTTGTCCTGGACCTGTTCAGTGGCCAGATTTTCTTTTCGATCAAATCTTTCACAGTACAATTATAAATTTTCTTATACAGATAAGGGCATTCCTTATCTGTAGCAATCATATCTAGCATATAATTGACAATTATTACATCCAAAAAGTCTCTTTGCTGAAGCATTTGTATCTAAAGTAGTTCTCAGAGGATTGGGTCTCACTTCTGCCACTAGAGGGACACGTCAACATTATTTTCTTCCTATAACCAGAGGATATCTTCCCAAAGAAAAATCCCTGCCCCCACCCTACTGTATCCTTCTTCTCCTGGACAAGTCAGCATGAATCACATTTTCACACTTCTTCTAGAGAGGCTTTCGACGACATGAAACAGAATCTTAATAACATATGAAATATCAAACAACAGATTGCTCTGCTGTTGGTAGTTCTCATCTTCTCTCTTTAGTTCTTAGAAAGAAAATCATTACAGCCGCTCCCCCTTGTGTGTACACCCACGTATACCTGCATCCCAGGCTGGCAAGAAACCACCCTTTTCTTTCCAAAAAGCCAGGCTAGGAACTCTGAGGAAAAGTATGCACATGTCCTTTCCCATATATTCTTACTAGAAGTGAATGGATTTTAATTAGATTTTAAAATACATTAAATTTTGATAGTGTGTTAGGGTTCTTCAGAGAAATAGAACCAGTAGTAGTTTGGGGACAGGGAGAAAGAGAGAGAGAGAGAAGGAGGGGAAGGGAAGGGGAGGGGAGGGGGGAAGGAGGGGAGAGGAATGAGCATTATGGAAGCTGGGAAGTTTCAAGATCTGCAGGCTACGAGCTGGAGCTGAAGTTCCAGTTTGAGATTGAGTGCAAAGGCCTGAAGACTAATACCTCAGTTCAAAGCAGTCACACAGGGGAGGGTCAGCCTTTTGGTTCCCATCAGGAAGGCAACATTCTTTACCCGGTCTACCAATTCCAGTGTCAATCTCATGCCAAAGCATTCTTGCAGACACACCCCTAAAAACACTGGACTAAATAAATATCTGCGCACTCCTTGACCCTCTCAGGTTGACGCATAAGATTAACCATCATAGAGTTCAGTTCATCTGGACGTTGTCTGGGTCTCTGGCATCATCTAACCTCCCAGAGACAACAGTAGGCAGTCTCCATTCATTGTAATGGATTGTGCCCAGTAAAAGACCCCAGCCCCAGACAGAATTATTGGGCAGTCAGATGTTTTGGGGAAAGGCACATTGGGAGTACCTGATCTGCCAAGTAGCACCAGGTGATGATTGTCTTGATGGCAAACTACAAAAGACATCTCCCTGCTTTGTGAAATCTGTTCTATATTGAGGAACATTGAATGTTTACTATTTGCTATGTTCTGGTCTAAGTTTGTATACATTATTTTAATTTTAGCAGCCACCCTATGAAAGAGGTATCACAGCTATCCCTTGGGGACTGATGCACAAATATATTAAAGCAACTTAGGTAATATTCCACATGTAAAAAATTGGAGGCCCAGGACCTTTACTCAATTTTCCTGACTCCAATAGCTCTGTTCCTATTGCTATGGTATATGACCTTCTATTTACAAAGAAAACTTCTGGACTAAATGAAAAGGATCTCTGGCTGTACCACCAAAGTGCTCCCAACTGAATCCCTTTGGAGAAGCATTCTCTTTATTTCAATGGGTGGAATTAGAGCCCAGGGAGGTCAGACTAACATATTCCTTGTTGTTCTGCTCTGTAACTTTCCTGTTGAGCATTTGCTTACGATAGTGTCTAAGCAATCTGTTACTTCTGTTTCCCATTCCATAGAATAGGCTTAATAATGCCTATCCAGTAATTGGATAGCTGCTAGGTGCAGATAAGAGTTTATATAAAATTCCAGTGTAGAGCCGGGCGCGGTGGCGCACGCCTGTAATCCAAGCGACTTGGGAGGCTGAGTCAGGAGGATCGCGAGTTCAAAGCCAGCCTCAGCAACTTAGTGAGGCCCTAAGCAACTCGATGAGACCCTGTCTCTAAATAAAATACAAAATAGCACTGGGGATGTGGCTCAGTGGCTGAGTGTCCCTGAGTTCAATCCCTGGTTCCAAAAAAATAAATAAATAAAATTAAATAAAATTAAAAAATTAAAAAATAAAATAAAAAAATTAAATTAAATTAAATTCCAGTGTATTTCCTTTCTCTATTGACCTATATCACCCTCAGTACATACTTCCTCAGCTAAATTACAGGAGACAGCCTCCCACCAGATTTTATAGAATTGCCATGATGCTCAGTCCAGACTTCTATTTCTGGGAACCCACTGAAGCTCAGGCTTCCCAGTTAGATATAGTTGCTTCCCAGGCAAGGTCCACCTCAGTAAATAGCATGCTTTATGAAATTACAAGCTCGGGCAGAACCCTCTCTATCCCTTAAAGCACTATTTTGTCCTTCCTGTCCTATCTTGCTTATTGTTGGATCTATTATCACAGCTGTAAGTTCCTCCATTTTGCTTTCTTTGGTGATTTTTTTAAGAATATAGCTCACAAAAAAGAAATTCCCAATTTTTATGGTGTCATTATTTCCCATTATTGCTGATTTCATTTTGAAGTACTCTAAATCTTCACATGCAAATATTACCTTTAAAGATTTATATTTTTGAAATGAAAAACCAAAATGTATGCTGTCTAAAAATGGAATCTTATCAGACTTTATACCAATTTGCACCAATTTCTGATAACTGAAAACACCCTAGTGTATTTCAAAATCATTGGAACCCATCACTTTGGTCTTAGTCCAAGAATGTCTCTCACTGTGCAATATTGTAAAGTGATGGTTAACTTTTAATCAGCAAGAAAAACAGATGAAAATAAAGAATTATTAATTAGACTCATAGTCAGAAGCTGTAAATTGGATTGCTGATGTTCCAGATGAAGTACAACTTTATGGAGTAGGCTTTTGTTTAATAAATGATTATGTAGATTTCCAATTACTTTGGCCTTATTTTCATGGAAGTTTGTTCTGTTTCACTCTCTGTTTTCCTTATGTGATCCAAAGGTAAGACTTGGACTTTTTACCAGGTTATTGCCTCTGAAAACTTATAGGAAAGTCTACATTTAATGGAGGTGGTAGTAGCAATATTTATTTGTTTGACCTGAATGGGTTGTTCTATCTTGCAATTTTAATCAGCTTTTTTGCCACTGCGATCAAAAGACCTGACAAAAACTACACAGAGGAGGAAATGTTTATTTGGGACTCTTGGTTTTAGAGGTCTCAGTCAATTGATGGTTGACTCTATTGCTCTAGGTCCAAGATGAGGCAGATCATCATGGCAGAAGGGTGCAGGGAGGAAGGCAGCTCAGGACACATTAGTCCAGAAGCAAAGAGAGAGTTCCACTTACCAGGGACAAAATGTATACCCCAAAGGCACATCCCTGGTAACCTACCTCTTTCAGCCATATCCTACCTGCCTGCAGTTACCATCCAGTAAATCCATTCAAGGGATTAATGCACCAATTAGGTTAAGGCTCTCATATCCCAATCATTTCACCTCTAAACTTTCTTATATTATCTCACACATGAGCTTTTGGGGGCTACCTCATATCTAAACCGTAACACTTGCTCTGAGGGTGCAGCTATCAAGTCCACAGCAGAATAAATTTCTGATGGGAGGAGGGTACAAGTTAGGGGGCATCCTTAAACAGGGCCCAGATTTGGAGGTGTCAGAACAGCTACCTTTTCCAAGCAGCAGCAGATTACAGTCACATGTTACTTAGTGATGGAAATGCATACTGAGAAAAGCATTGTTGGACAATTTCACTGTTGTAGGAACCCACAGAGCGCATTTACACGAACCCCAGATGGTGTAGCTGACTACACAGTCTATGTGGGGTAGCCTGTTGCTCCTAGGCTTCAAACCTGTGGAGCATGTTACTATACTGAACGCTGTAGGCGACTGAAACAACAGGCAATATTTATTTATGTAAACACATCTAAACATGGAAACAGTGCAGTAAAAGTATAGCACACAGGTGAATAAAGAAACCTACAGAGCTGTGTCTAATTAGGGCACCTACTGGGAATGGAGCTTGCAGGAGCGAAAGTTGGTCTGGCGAGTCCATGGGTAAGTGTGAGTGAATGTGAAGGCCCAGGACGGCACTATATACTGCTGTGGAATTATAAACACTGTGCACTTAGGTGGCACTGAATTTATTTTAAAAAAATCTTTCTTTGATAATAAATTAATCTTAGATAATTATGACTTTATTTTATAAACTTTATCATTATTTTAATTTTTGACTCATTTGTAATGACAGCTTAAAACAAAACACATTGTACAGCTTATAAAAGTATTTTCTTTCTTTGTATCATTATTCTATAAGCTTTTTCTATTTAAATTTTTGTTCTTTTTCCCTTTTTAAACTTTTGTTGAAGACTAAGACACAGACATTAGGCTGGACTTACAAAGGGTTGGGATCACCAATACCTCTGTCTTCACCTCCACCTCTTATCCCATTGGAAGGTCTTCAGGGGCAGTAACAACTATGGGGCAGGAACAAATATTGTCTACTCTGATAACAACGCCTTCTTTCAGATTATCTCCTGAAGAACCTGCCTGGGCTGTTTTATGGTTTACCTCCCCCACACACCTTTTTTTTTTTTAATAAGTAGAAGGTGTAGACTCTAAAATAATGACTAAAAGTATTGTATAATATAGAATATGTACTATATAACATATTAATTATGTACATGTATAATATAAACTGCGGTGTACACATAAAACTATAGCAGAGTCATTTGCTATTACCAAGTATTGCATACTGTACATAATTATATGTTCTATACTTTTCTACTACTGGAGCACAGTAGGCTTGTTTACAGCAGTGTCACTGTAAGCATGTGAATGCACTGCACTAAGGTGCTATGATGGCTGTCATGTCAGTACAGACTAGGATTGTTCCAGCTCCATTATAATCTTAAGAGGCCACAGTCCTATGTGTGCTCTATCCTTGACTCAAATTCAGTATACTGGAGGTGATAAGTGTCTTAGATCAGGTTCCCCAGAAGGGGACCGAGACAGGGATTGTTGTGAAGGCAGTTTATCAAGGGAGCACTCTCAATGAAAGAGATGGAGAGAAAGTGAGATAGAGCAAGGGGCATAAAATAAGGATATGGTCTCAGCTGGGACTAGCTTCAGCCTGTACCTTGCGGGGAATTCTGAGGCATAAATTATACCCCAAGGTTAGTCTCACATTGAGACAAGGAGACAGTCGTATAGATAACCCTATCAACAGGCTGTGAGTGAGGGTACTATATGTAACTCTGTCAGTGGATCCTGGCTAACTGGTGGGGGCAGTTCTCTGCAGAGGGGCAGCTGTGGGTTCCGAGTAGTGACCCTTAAGGCTGCTGGGGATGCCTAGGGCCAGTGAAGGGGATGTGAGTGGGACACCAGGAGCACCCTCCAATGAGAAATTTCCTTTCCTTTTCTTTCCATCTCAGGAATTTTTTAAATAATAGAAAAGCAGATAAATTCCCTTGCTTTTATTTAAGGAATAACATTATTAAGATGTTTTGAATAAATGTTTGTTAAAATTGTTGGCCAGAGTTAACTACAACTGCAGTTGGAATCTTTTGATTTGCTAGTAATTTGTGGTGATGTGCTTGGAAGAATTCACGTCAGTTTCCATAAAACCACAGCAAAGACTTGTTATGTGCAAAACACATTTTCCTTAGTCACCACATACCAAGATGAGGTTCCCTATATGTCACTTGAAATCTATAAAATCTGAACTTTTATACGTATGATCTATAAAAATGTATAAATGCATTCTACTGTCATGTGCAACTAATTAGAACAAATAAAAAATTCAAGAAATGTTTTTAAAAATCTGAACTTTTCATTTATGATCATTTTGAAGACTTATAACCAGCATTTATTTTTGGAAATATTTGGTTCAGAAAAGCCAGTGGGTCCTTACGAGGGTGGAATTGGCCTGGATGAGACACTAACTAGCAATAGACGCTAAAAATGATCTGCTGCATGGTCACCTGTCTCTACAAATGGAGGCTACTCTCAGCTTCAGGTTGCTAGTGCTGTGAATACTGGAAGGGAATACTAAGCAGTGGTGACAAATATTTTAGCTTTTTAAGAGAAGATGGAAATCTGAGTATTCTATACTAACAACCCAATTTTTAAATATTGAAATAAACTTAAATTTATAATACTTTGTAGACCAGCTCTACAGAGGCCAGGCATTGCCCCAGACACTGATTTTCCTTTGGAGGTCTGTATGCTTGCTTGTAGCTACTGGACTTGAAATTCCTGGAACGCAAAGTACATCTCTCATTTATCTTTTTATCATACACAGAAGGAAGCCTTGCACTTAACAGATACTCAGCAAACATTTATTAAATGATCTGTTGAAAACTTTTGGAGGCTATTAGCATTTGTCTTTGACCATATTTAAGATGTGCAATTGATGTGGGGATTTAGATCACTGAGACTCAGAGAGAAAAGAGCTTTCTCAGCCTCCAGGAGTTCACAGTGACTAGATGAACAGGCATATGGAAGACTGACAGTTTATGAGGTTGGAAATCAAATGAAAAGTGAACAAGTTGAAGATCGGTGGAGAGGCAAGCCCACAAGAGTGCACACTACTGATCAGGGTAGATTCCCTAGAGCAGGTAACACTGGAACTGAGTTTTGAGCCTGTCAATAAGCATAGTGGGAGGAAGGAGGAGCTTTAAAAGCAAAGGAAGTCGTGTGTGAAAAGGCATGGGATTCTAGAACAGTGAAGATCAGGGAAATGCACACTGCCTGGCACCCAGGGTGAAGAAGAGTAGGGAAGAGATGGGACTCCTGAGACTCCTGTGTGGCAGGGCCCACTGCAGCAACACACTTGCCTTTGCATCACCGAAACGTCCAGTCAATCAGGGTCTTCACATGGCCCTGGGTGTACAAGGATGTTATCCCTGAAGCAAGAGCATTCCCTGGAGCTTGGCCCCTGAGTGAGCTGTGCTTGTGCTAATGAAGCAGGGAGGGAAAGGACCAGCAAGAGGCTCTTCAGCAGCCATCTCTGACCACCTGATATACCTGGGGATGACTTGGAGACCATGACAGTGAACCAGAGCGCGGGAGTGAAGCCAACAGAAGAGGGCTCCTCTCTTAGAGCAGAGCTCGCTAGCCAATTCAGGTGCAAGCTGGTGGTGCAGGGCAGATTGAATTGCCCGCTGAAAAGCAATTTGTTTGAATTAGTTGCTATCAATTATTATCTTGTTTATCTTTTTTAAATTTAATTTATTTTGATTCATTGTACACAAATGGAGTACAACTGTTGTTTCTCTGATTGTACACATATTTTATTTATCTTAAAACCCTACTGACAAAACTTCTGTGTTTTAATTCTTACCTGCCATGCTTCAAACACCATCTCAGCTAGTAAACTTAGTGTTCTGGAAGCTGCAAGAGCAAATTTGAAGCAAGAGGTATACTAGTATGAGTCACTGGTTGTTTGCACACCTGCAGAAAATCAAAATGTGTGTGAATAATAGAGTGAACCATCAGAAGACTGAGTCCCATCCTTTTTAAAGAGTTCTAACTACCTAAGAATGTCATTGATGAGAGTATTTACCACCCCAATTCAGTTTTTCTATAAATTCTGTGCTAATCATTGCTATTGTTGTGATGTAAGCTTTGTTTCTGTTAAAGAACAAGTAAAATAAAATTTTACCTTTTTTTAAAAAAAATCAAAGATGCTTTTATAATATGTAAAAGTGTATGCCTGAGACATAACATACAACTTAAGACGGCAATATGAGTGTAGGAATTATGTAGGATAAAAAACAATCAACTATAAAAGGCACAATTTATAAACAAGTCTTAATTTATGATTACGTGACATGCCATTATGAAATGCTTTCACAAATTTTAAAAAAATTCCTGGAATCCAAAGTGTTTAAAGGTGGCAGTCTTATCAAAGTGTGTGTCTTATTCAGTTTGAGCTGCTATAACAAATTTTCATAGAGTAGGGAGGGTATCAAAAAGAAACATACATTAGCCAGATGTGGTGATTCACGCCTGCAATCCCAGCAACTTGTGAGGCTAAGACAGGAGGATCACCAGCTTGAGGCCAGCCTTAAGTAACTTAGCAGGACCCTGTCTCAAAATAAAAAGTCGAAAAAGATAGGGATATATAGTGGTAAAGCACCCCAGGTTCATACCATTACCAACTGACCACAACAACAAAAAAACAAAAAACAAAAATTTATTCCTCATAATTCTTGAGACCACAAGTCCGAAATGAGGGTGCTAGCCTGGCTGGGTTCTGGCAACAGCTTTCTCCAGGTTGGGGACTGCCGATTTCTCATTTTGTCCTCTTGTGACAGAAAGCAGGGAAGTGGGGTGAGGGGAGATTTGTCTTCTCTTTTTACGAGGTAAACAATCTTCTCATGAAGGCCCAGCATGCCCTTATCTAACCCTAATCTCCAAAGTTTCCACCTTCTGATACCATCATTTAGGATTTCAACATATGAATCAGGAGGGTACCCAAACATTCATACCAGAGTAGTCTGAGTCCTGTGCAGCAGAGATGAAATGTACCGAGCAGGAATGACCACTTGTGAATGGAGTGTTAGGCAGATACAGTGGAGAACCTTCAGAACAAATTTTTGTGAAAAAGGATAATCTTTGGGGATATCCTCTATTGCAGCTGGTGGGAGCTTAGTGATACATCCCATTTTAGTGGTGTTGATCAATATTTTTCCATTACTAATTAACATCTTGAGGAGTCACAGGAGCCCCCAGAGTAGATACAACCTCAGGAAATTGCTTCATTGTCAAGGTTAGAATGTTCTTTGGTCATTTACACACAAAAACTGCCTTAGGTTCTTTCAGGAGAAATGGGGAGGATAGATAGGTGGATGGATGGGGGTGTGGAAGGAGACAGATGAATAACAGGATCGAATCTCAACCCACACTTAGGTGTGCAGAATGTAATGATTGTTTATATTTTTGTATCTCTACTTAATTAATATTTTGAGCTCACAATTCCACCCTAGAAGGGGAAGCTTAAACTCAGTAAATTTAAAATTTCCTCCCCTTCCCTGTAGGGCTCTGGCTTAGGTCTAAAGAGCTCACACAGAACCAGGCATTGAGTTGCAGGTGAATATCTGGCTCTCAAGTCGCAGGTTTACTCAGACTCTATGGTTCAGTCTGGGCATCAGGCACTGGTCCGTCAAGTCACTGCTGGACTGCCTGAGTCTCTTCTGTCTGGTTGGTGGATTTCTTCAGAGTTGGGCCTCACATGAGTCATGGGGATCTTTTCTCTGCTGTCAATCATCCTGATTCATGTAAAGCCTTTAGTTTGGTCATGGCTCTCCAGTCTTGTACCACCACCAAGTCAGTCCTTCTCCTGTGGGGTATAGATCTTCCCCTCCCCTAAATTTCTCAGGAGTCTTACCACTCCTTTGGGATTCCTGTCAGGGAGCAGAGGATCAGGCCTCTTTTTCAGGAGTCCACTTACTGATCTGTAGTCTGTAATCATTTATGTCTGTTCTTTCTCTCCATCTTCCACATTCTGGAGAAACTTTTTCTAGTGTGAAAGGAATGCTCTCCATATGCTGTCCAAACACCATGCTTCATATATTTCGAATGAACCCAGACTGACTCTGTTCCACACAAAGCTGGGGATTTGAGAACTAAAGCAAATACATGGCTCTCAGGGCAGTTCAGCTTTCTACCCTGCCACCCCACACCCTGTTGTTTTAATCTTCTCACATCTGCACTCTCTTCAGGCAGGGACTTGGAGAAGGGAGACAGGCAGAGAGAGAAATTTATAGAACAGAAGAAAGTTGAGGTTTACTGCTCCAGAACATGGAGCAGTAATAATGAGCTACTCAAAGGGAGGATTTGCCAAATGCCTGGCATGTTCCTCATCACTAGCCT
>JAJEJO010001837.1:85545-297785 GCA_020662805.1 Glaucomys volans | reverse complement strand
ACTGCTTCCTGTTAAGACACTACCTTCCTTTAGGCCAAAGGCAGTATCTTCCCCACTGTCAGTATCTTCCCCACTGTGTATCTTTTCTTTTTCTTTTTTTCTTTTTTTGCGGTGCTGGGGATTGAACCCAGAGCCTTGTGCTTACGAGGCAAGCACTCTACCAACTGAGCTATATCCCCAGCCCTCCCACTGTATATCGAGTGTTATTTTCTCTTCAGTGTGCAAAAGGAGTATCTGGAAAATGCCACCTACTGATAACTGCAGACAGATATCGTTCGCCTCAAATTCTAGTTCTCTGGATTAAAGAGTCCCAATGCATTCAGTATTTCCTCTTGTGATTCTGTGATCCAATGATTGAAATCATTTTGTTCTTCCTTGGACCTCCTCCAATTCATCCCTTTGCAAATGTGGAAGCCAGGTAGGGAGGACGGGGGTCCTCACGGGCACTCTGACATCCTATTCCTCTGCTCAGCCCTCTCATCTCAATTCCAGACATGCTGCTGACTCATTTCATGTGTTGTTCGCTGTGGTCCCAGTGGGATTTCCTTCTCTTCTATTTCTCAGCAGGTCATTGACCCTGTTGTATCTGTGGGTTTTGTTGTTTTGTGTATACAGTCTAATATCCGGTGCTTAGAGCCTATTAAGCTGCATCCTTTGATTTTGTGGTTTGTTGAATTCAAAGTCAACATGACAAATTATATTGTGGCAGGTTCCTCTAAATCTTCATAAACAATATTGACAGCTACTAGTAACTGATTGTTATATGTTTGTTTGACACTTTGTTTCAGAACTGTGTCATTCAATACAGTGCCGTAGCCACATGGAACTATCAAACATTGAATTAATTGAAATTAAGTAAATCGAAAAGATTCAGTTCCTCCCTCACAGTAGGCACATGTCAAAAGCTCAGCGGTCACGGGTGGCTAGGCGCTACCATGTTAGATACACAGATATGGAATATCTCCATCATTGAAGAAAGTTCTCTTGGGTAGCACCAGTCCATAAGTTTTGCAGTATGAATGGTCTTGAAGAAAAAAAGTGGCCACACAGGTGACATCAAAGCAGAATAAGGGATACTTTGATTTAGTAATTCCTAATGATTTTTCCTGGTACTGGGAATTGAACATACGGCCTCCCACGTGCTAGACAAGACAAGCACTCTACCACTGAGCTCCATCCCCAGGCCCTTTTATTTTATTTTGAGACTGGATCTTGCTAAGTTGCCTAGGCTGGAATCAAACTTTTGATCCTTCTGCCTCAACCACCCGAGTAACTGGAACTATAGGCACATGTCACCATACCCAGCTATTCACACTTCTGAAAATTTCTATTTATATTTTTTTCTATTAAAAAGGTTCTCTCTTGCAAAGTTTTTATTAAGTGGTAGGTAGCAGCTTCTCCCACTTGTTCATTTAAAGCATAAGCAAACATAAAACCATTTGCGCTGATTGGCTTTCTTTGACTATGACAAAATACTTGAGATAATCAGCTTATAAAACGGAAAGGCTTATTCCAACTCCCAGTTTTGGAGGTTTTAGTTCATGATTGATTGGCCTCATCATTTTGGGGCCTGGAGAAGCAGCATATCATTGCAGGAGCATTTGGCTGAGCCTAACTGCTCAACTCCTGGCCAGTATGCAAAAGAGAAAGAGAACAAGGCCAGGGTCCCATAATACTCCTAAAGGGCATGGCCACAATGACCTACAGACATCCCCTAGGTGCCTCCTCCCACAGCACCATCCTGAGGACCAAGCCTTTGGGGGACATGGGCCTTTGGGGGACATTTGCTTTCCAACCTATAGCACCATCTACTAGGAAACAGATATGACAACATCGAACTGTTGTCATTCTAACAAAAATTTTATGCTGGGCGTGGTGGCACACACCTGTAATCCCAGTGACTTGGGAGGCTGAGGTAGGAGGATCACAACTTTGAGGCCAGCCTCAGAAACTTAGCAAGGCCCTAAGCAACTTAGCAGAACCCTGTCTCAAAATAAAAAATAAAAAGGGTTGGGATGTTACTCTGTGGTTAAGCACCCCGGATTCAATCCCTGGTACAGAAACATTTTTAAAAATATTATTTTTTAGTTTTGTTGGTCTTATCACAGGTAAAGGTATATGGTATATTCTGGATTCCTTAAAGGGGCTTTAAATGCTCACTGCCTTCCTTTCCTCTTCCTACCTCTTTAAACCGACCTGATCCTCATACTACCATCCAAAAAAATCAGCTCCCACTCGAGTGTGCTTGCTTTCCTTGGCTTCTCTCTTCTTTTTTGTGTCCATCTTTTCTTCTGCTTTGGTCTTTGTATCTGTGCTCTCCATGGTGGGTGCTTCTCACTCCAGGAATCATGCTGTTGCTTGGTTAAGATCTCCTGCTTTCTCTGTGTATTTCATAATGCACAGATTTCCCAGTGTAGTTCTGTATATTTGCATACAATGCAGGTGTATGCGACTCAGTGACTTTTGTGACGGGTGCACAGTGAAGCAACCCTGGGGCCTGCTGTCCATTGCTCTGTCTTGGCCCTGGAACCCCAGCTTCTGTTTGCTTTTGTCTTTTGGTCCCAACACTTGCATTTTGGCCTTTTCTTCATCAATGCCAACTCTTTGCCCCACCTGCAGCCTGTGAACTCCAACCCCAGGCAGCAGTCTCTCATCAGAACCCTGGGAATGCAGCTAGGACAGTCCCATTTATTTTACCAGAGGGTGGCTTGGACACCCTTATGTCTTGAGCGGTAGCAGCACGGGGATTCCAGCCTGGAAATCTTGGGCCTTATTCAGCCGCTTTATCTTTTTGCTTTTATCTTACTGAGTTGTAAGACAAATTTCATTCAAAGTCTATTACAGGCTCTAAAGAGCCCACTGAATACTGCAGAAAAGATGACGCTTTTTAAATTTTGTCCTATCAGGGCTTCTTTCGTCCAGGTGACTCTTGGCTCTGAGAACACTGCACGCGGTGTACAGGGAGCTCTTGCCACGTCTCCGCTCTGTCTCACCTGGACCCACGCACCTGGAGCGGCTCCTTGGACCTCGCCTCCTCCCGTTCCATTGTCATCATTCTCTTGTCCTTTCGCTCTCACAGGTCCTGTCCTCCTCCTCCCGTTCCGTTGTCATCTTTCTCTTGTCCTTTCGCTCTCACAGGTCCTGTCCTCCTGGGTGCAGTTGAGACTGTTCTTTATCCACAGGATGTGGTCCAGCTGCTGGGCCCTCAGATGCAGGATGCCTGGGGCTCTTTCTTGGAATGAATGCCAGGTCCTCCTGCCCTCTCCTGAGATGGCCTTCAGTCTTCCCGTCTGTCCCAGGTCTTCAGGTGTGTCCTGTATTTTCTTCAGCTTCATTTTCATTAGATTTTATCAGGATTGTTTAATTTATGAGCTGGGAGAGAACTCAGCTCATTGAGCCCAACCCTTTCATTTTCTAAAAGCAAGAATAAAGGGAAGCGGCTGGCTCCGAGATGCACAGTTAATTAAAGCTGAGCTAACCTTGGGCTCTCGTCTCCTGGTTTGTATCTTGGTTGGTTTTTAATTTAACCAACATTCCCAAAATGTGGTTGCTCAAAAAAGGGTTCTCTCTAGCCAAATAAATGCAGGCCAAGAATGAGTTAACCAAATTTAAATAGTTTTCTATGCTACAGGGTTTCTTTGAGCCTTTCAGATGGAGACCCGAAACTCTGAGGTGGGTGGGGTACACTACATCCAATAATACCCAACTTATTTGGAAATAGAGTCCCATATCACCCAGGATTATGTAAATGTGACACTATCATTTTTTCAAAGCCAGAGGTCCTTGTATATTTTCATGGGTAATTACATACTCCTTAAAAATGTACATATATATATTCTATATATATTCTTTACTCATTGATATGTATTATATATATATTTTATGTATATTCTATATATATTCTTTACTCATTGAGAATTCTTTTTAAGAGCAGACTACTTGATTTTTGCATCCTTTTTACTCAATGAGGTCAGAGTACAAGGTGTTTAAAAAGGATATTCTCACTCAGTTTTGAATTTTATCCCCTGAAGACAACTTGTGTAGGGTTTTTGGCATTTTGCTTTGTGTTGAATGTGAGTCGCTGTGCATGGAACCTTTAGATTTGGCTTATGAATGTCAAGGTTAAATGGAGGTTAAACCAACAGCTCTAGGAAAGCTGAGAAGCAAATGCTCATCATTAATCCAGGTCTGTCCTGGGGCACTTGGCTTTCCGCCCATTAGCATTCAGACACTGTTATTAGCCATAGACACCCAATCACCCCATGTGCATTAGCCAAATTAGATGTGTTGATTAAAGATACAAATTACGCGATGTGTGTTTGTGACGTGTGCTTATATATCAAAATAAGATGACTTTAACTTGACGGGAGAATTTTGCTTTGCTCTGGGTGTGTGTGTGTGTGAGAGAGAGGGACAGACAGACAGACAGAAACAGAGAGGTACAGAGGCAAGAGTGGTGTGATAAGTTACAATCTTATCTCTAAAATCTCTAATTTTAAAAAGACTGCAGCAAAAAAATTTATTTCCCACTATTTGCATGGTATTACAGAGATTTTTTAAAAAATACAGGCATGACTATAACGCAAAATTCCTAGTAGGTGTGAAATCAGTTGGGACATCAAATAAATTAAACATTACAATAGCCAAGCAGGACCTTGTAGTGTGCTGATGAGTATGATAACTCTTCAACCTCTGTGTCACTCGCAACAGGAAGTGTGAGTCTAGCTGGAACCGTGTTGCTTCAGGAAGGGTCTCATTTAGTAAGGAGTTTTCTTTAATGGAACCAATAAACCGTTTATCACCTTTCAAAATAGAGCCATGCACTGGAGTGGCCATTGGGCAGAGGAAGGAGCTTGTTATAGAAGCCTTTATAAGATAGCTGAATTATTGTTTAGCTCTTATAAAATTCATAAAACAGGGTGCAGAGGTGCAAGATGATCTGCATTAGGAAAGCATGCAAACAGTAGTGAGGAATGACTCTGCATGACTCCATGGACCCTGCAGCCTGTACCCTTCACCTCCTTTTACATCCTCTGCGTTGCCAAAGCAAGACCCTGTGTGCTCACGCTTCATCAGATATTCACTGAGAGGCAGGAGCTACCTTCCAGGATCCTCACAACCTTTTATTTTTAATCATTTGCTGTAGAAGAGATTAGCACAGTCCTCAGACATCTGATATTTCCTCTAAGGAAGAAATGCATACACAATAATTAGTTTTGTTTGACCCTTTAACCTTTTTTCATCAAACCTAGAACACCCTGGATTATAAGATATACTATTGCTTTCCGTGCCCTTAGAGAGAAAGATGTTTCTGCTTAAACTATGACGTGCCATTATTTATAAGATGAATCATAATACTGAAATATGCAAAAGTTTGAAAAAATTTGCATCTTATCTTCCATGAAACATGGATATATAATTTCTGGACCCAGGTGAAAAATTTTGCTCTCTGTAGTATTTCTGGTGCTACTTAGAAGTTAGCTTGCCACTCTGATAACACAGTTGGTGACAATGTGCAAAAGGGTTTAAAATTTTTTTTGGTAATTATGTATTTGAAGTTTTAATAATTATTTAATTATTTGTCTACTTAGGATTTGTCTTCTTAATTGGACTGTAATGTGTTTTTTATAATTAGACTTTCCATTATAGCCCATAGTAGTGATTTTTGCAAATAGCAGGTATCAATAGACCTTTTATATATTTATTTGATCCTTCATTCAGCAAATGAATGTGCTTACTGAACACGTACTATGTTCCCGATAGAGAAAACAGTGAATATGGTACAGGTTCTCCTTTCAAGGATCTGTCTCCACAAAGGAGAGCCAAACTAATCATTGCAACATGCTATAAGAAGTGACAAGACACAGCAATTTGGGATGCCTGGGCACCCAGAAAGCTGTCTAATTGAGCCCCAGCCAGAGAAGGCTTCCTGGAGGCAGGGAGGGAGCAATTCTGGGAGGGGGTGTAAGTGAGAGATATAAGAAGGGACCAGATCCTGAAGATCTTAGTTTTCTTAATTTAATAATTGACTTCATTATCTATCTTGTCAGTCAACGAAGTTTAGACTGCTTCATGTGGGAGAGACGTGAAGAATCAAGGTGGTACAAGCTCACATCGTGTCCATAGTGTTTAAGAGTTTAAGGTGAATGGAGCCATTTAATGTTGCTAACAACCTCTCGGGTGAGTGTGTCATTGCTATCTCATCTCCCAGACACAGAGAGGTTTGTCAGTCGCTGGAAACCCTAAAGCCACTAAGTAGGATTGAGAACCACACAGTCTGTCTCTGTAACCAGCCTGCAATTCCTTGCAGTGACCAGTGGCAGCTTCTGCACCCGGCACAGCCACCCCTATCCTCGATGGCTGATGTGCAGATGTGCAGATGAATGAAATGCTGGAAAGCTCCCTCCTTATCGTGGTGGGGATGCTAACAGAGATGAAGGCACCCTGAAGCCGCTCCCGATGACGCAGTGCAGAAAGCCCACCTTCCAGTAACGACAATGGACACGCCCCCGCCTGGCTCCTGCCCTGACGTTGGCTTTTGTATGTGCTTTGGAGCCATCTGCTTCTTGATCTTGACTTCCATACGATGAACTTTCATTTCCTGTAGCATGTTTCAACAGGTCTGAGTAGAAAATGAACTTTTGAGGTGAGGATCTTGTACTTCATTTGGAAACAATGAGGCACTTGTTTTTTCCTGGCTATATTTTTCTCAGTGATGCATTAGTTGATCTTTTCTTCTTACTGAGGAGGAGGTCCATTGGTCCACTCTTTCCTCCATTCCTTTCTTTTAGACATTCTATGGTAAAACATAAATTTGGGAGATGCTAATCTCTTATAAGTTAGTTGAGCTATTCATGATTTTTTGATTATGCTATCATCATTGTTAAGTGAGAATAAATATGAAAAATATTAATACAGGCAAATTCGTAGCTTGGTCTTTATCCATATAAATTCCCTTTTCTGCCATTGAATATTATGACAGTGGTAAGGAAAGTCACTAGAATCAGAGCCAGCAGACTTGGGGGTGATCTCAGGCAGGTTTGGAAGGTGGAGACCTAACCTAAGATTTACCAAGTTATAAAATAAATGTTGAGTGCAAATTAAAAATAAATTCTAATCTGACCTCACTAAAATTTGCTTTCATCTTCCACTGCTAACTTCGTGTCTGTCTTCACTCCACGAATGTTGCTAGGAGCTTTTCTTTGAGGCTGAGCCAGGAGTCCCCAGCATGTATTCTTGGTGGGTCCTAAGGTTCTCTGAGATGATCCAAGTTTACAAATCAGAGTACAGAAATTTTCCTTTAAGAATTGGCCAATATATGATCATTTTTAAAGCAAAAATCTTTCTTCAGGAATAAAATAAGGTTTATGTTTTTTAATGTATTTTTTCAAAATGATGCTGACATGGACTTTCTTCTTGGGCTCCTGAAGTCCTGACGTCTGACACAGAGCTCAGGGAGAAGGAAAGGAAACACAGACACTGTGTGATCCAGCCGGATTGCTGCTGGAGTCTGAGAGCTGATTCTTACTGTTTGGATGTCTCTACTGCTACTGGTAAATGGAGATTGGCTGCATCACCCCATTCCAGTGAATGCTTATTGCTCCTGTTGAAAAATATTTAATTGGGAAGCCATTAGGCTGGAGATACCTCCAGGGCTGTGGGTTTCTATTGACGTCAACCAAAGCCCAGCAGCAATAAAAATGGAACTTACACTTGACCATGTAGAAATGAAGAACATCAGAAATCACCCGCTCACCTCTAACTAGGGGCTCTCCACTTTAACCAATTCAATGTATTTTGTTGGATTTTGAGGCCTGGAACCCAGGACCTCATATGCTGGGCAAGTGCTCCACCATTGAGCTGCATCCCCAGCCACATAAATTCCCTTTGTCTGAATTTCATAAAAACCTTATAAATGTTTCTCACCCCCACACCCCTTGGAGTGCTGAACCACTTGTCTGGTGGGGCCAGATTCACGACCCCAAGAATGCGCATATAAACTTGTTGACATTTCAGTGAGCCCAGGTTTATCTTTTAGCACCCCCTATGCATGTGGACTGAGTGGAGTCCAGCAACGGAATTGGGAAGTCCAAAGCTAAAGGTCTCAATTCAGTAACCTTGACTGTGATACCACACGTGACCTTGATTCATGCCTGCTTTCTGTTACATGGAGTCAACTGTCATGACTGACCCTCCTAAAAGTGACTCCCAGCCAATCAGGCTTGTTCAATCCCTCCTGCCTGAATGTGGGAGGAGCCTGTGAGCTCCTTCTAGCCAACGGAACATTAGGTTACAGCTTTTTAAGACTTTCTTAGCAACCTGCAAAGGCACTATCTTTACTAACTTAAACTTCTGGAGAGTCCTGGGAGAGGGCCTCATGGCAAGGGACTTTCAGTAGCCTTTCAGAGCTGAGAGCAGCCCCAGCTGACAGCTGGCAGGGAAACAGGGATCTCAGTCATACAGCCCCGTGGAGAAGAATTCTGCCAACACCTGTATGAGCCGGCAGATGGAAAGACAGGCTGACTGGGACCTCTACTTCAGTCTTGTGAGATCCTGAGCAGAAATACGAGCTAAGCAGTGCCTGGCCTCTTGCCCCAGGGACATTGGGATAATAGACATATGGGTTTCCTTTGAAATTAAAAAAAATCTTAATTGTGGTAAAATCCTGCATCATGTAACATAAGCTTTTCCAGCTTAACTACTTTAAGTGTACAGTTCAATAATGTTAAGTGTCACATGATTGTGCAACCAATCTCCAGGACAATTTCCCCCACACTGAAACTCCACACCCATCACTTCAACTCCCAGTTTCCCCATAACCATTCCCCTGATAACCACCATTGTACTGTTTCTGAGACTTTAACCATTCCGGGTGCCACAAATGGACTCATAGGGTGATTTGTCTTTTTTGTGATTGGTTTATTTCACTTAACCTGTCTTTAAAGTTCATCCATGTTGTAGAATGTGTCAGAATTTCCTTCTTTAAGGCTGAATAATACTCCATCATATGTAGAGACTGCATTTGTTTATCCACTCATCTGCTGAGAGATTCTTGAGTTGCTTCCACCTCTTGGCTATTTTAAATTAATATGTACTTTTTAAGCTTTTAAGTTTTGGGTAATGTTATTCAACAACAGAAAACTGATAGAGTGATAATAACATCACATGGATGTTGTTCAGATTAAAAAACAAACTATAAACTATGAAGCCTCAGTCTCTATGGGTCACCTGGTCCTCGGTGTCCGTCTCAGGAGGCTTCCATCCAGATGCTGACTGGGTTGCCTTCTGTTTTGGAGGGATCTGCTATTCATTCTTATTGTTGGTGGCATTTATTTTTCTGGGTGGCAGCACTGAGAACCCCAGCTTTTTCTGGCTTTTGGCTGAAGGCTGCTCTCAGCTCTGGTGGCCTCCCCCATAACCCTGCAGAGGCTGGTCACCACATAGGCACCCCCTCTTCAAGGCTATCAGGACAGTCAGCATGTCCCCAGGGCAGGTCTGCCAGCCACATGCAGTCTCAGAACCCTGCGGGGAGCATCCCATCATTTGCCTGTTCTACAGGTTAGAAGCAAGTCGTGGGTCCGCCCTGCCCTCACGGGGAGATTGCACAGGGACATGTCTACCAGCAGAGAGAGGCTGCTGAGGGTCACAGCACATTAACTTAGAAATATGGATTTTAAACTTAAGTGGGGCCTAAAAGCAGGTCAGCGCTTCCTTAAATTTATCTATCCATAGGCATCCTTGTGAAGTTCAACAAAACCATCCAAATGAAAGGGAAGGAAGAAGGAAAGAGATGAAGAAGCAGCTCCCTAGGGCTAGTGTTTTAGGCAGCTTTTTTTTGCTGCTGTGACTAAATGATCTGGCCAGCACACTTACAGAGGAGGAAAGGTGTATTTGAGGGCTCACGGTTTCAGAGGTCTTAGTCCATAGAAGGTTGGCTCCATTCCTTGTGGCTTGAGGTGAGGCTGAACATCATGGTGGAAGAGTCGCAGAGGGAAGCAGCTCACATCATCAGGAAGCAGAGAGAGAGAGAGAGAGAGAGAGAGAGAGAGAGAGAGAGAGACAGTCCACTCTCCAAGATGCAATATATATACCCCTTAGCCATGCCCCAATTCCGATCTCCCATCAGGGATTCGTTCACTGATTAAGACTCACAACCCAATCATTTCTCCTCTGAACCTTCCTGCCGTGTCTCACATGTGAGCTTTTGGGGGACACCTCACATTCAAACCATAACAGGTAGGGTCTCCTCCAAACCCTTACAATTGTTCTCCCTGGGTGGTGGAGTCCAGGTGGCTTTAATTAAAAAAATAATAAGAAGAATTACTGGTGATTCCAATGTGTAGCCATGATGGGAAAGGGCAAATCCAGTCCACAGCTCTCCTTCAGACATGAGACACTTGGAAAATGACTAACCCAAGATCACACAGAAGCAAATTCAAGCCTGGAACTCAAGGATCCTAAACTTCGTGTTGTACTTTTCGTTTGTTGTTTTCCCCCGTATTTCTGTTGGTGCATTATGATCATACATCACAGTGGGATTCAGTGTTAATATCAACACTGCCCACACAGAACAGGATCATTTGGTCAGTATCGCTCCTTAGTTTTCCCTTTCCCTCCCTCCTGCCTCCCCTGCTCCCTCTCCTCTCCTCTACTGATCTCCCCTTGATTTCCGTGAGATTCTCCCTGCCATTTGGTACTTTTTCTATGATGCCATGCTTCTTTCTTCCTTTGGAATCTGTGGACAAAGTTCTATCTCTTCACAAGCCTGGGGGACACTGAGGAGCAGGAGACTTCTTTCTGTGGTGTGGGGAGGCTGTCTCACCTGGCTCAGGAGAGCTCAGGTAGACAGCACTTCCAGCTCATTTCAGTGACTTCATGCTCAAGTTCAAAACCAACCACCTTGGAAATATGCACACCAGGGAGGGAAACTGGCCAGTGCTGTCCATCAGGCTTCCCACCCCACTCCTTCCTGGAGAGCAGGCAAAGCTCCACCAGTAGCTTTTAATTTAGTTTGTTTTAATTTGAAAAATCTACAATTTTTTTTTGATAAATAATGTGCTATCAGGTCAACTCTTTCCCCAAAGGCAAAATATAAATTGTGTAAACAACAATGTCGAGGGTGGTATCTGTGTCTTCCTTCTCATCCTGAGACTGTGGCAATGCCTGGTGAAGCCATGTGGGAGCCCACGTCCCCTTTCCTTGTCTCTGAAGTCAGAGGGGTGTCCGGCCCCCATTCTCCTGCTTTTGGTGGGGGGTTTCTTGCCCCAGGGGCTCTGTTGCCAGGAACTCCGTAAGATATGATCCATCCACTTCCAGGGGCATCTCCACAGGCCAGATTCCTGAACCAGAGGCTTCTGGACCCTCCACTGCTCATCTGGGCAGAGTCTTTGGGATGCGATGGGAGAAACCAGAAAGCTGTTTACAGAACATAAAAGTCTTCTGTTGAGTTCACAGTGTAAAAACTTCCGCCTGCTTCTGCCCTGAGGGGACCTTGAGGAGGAGTTTCTGTCAGTTCTGTTTCAGGCTGTGCAGTGTCGCTTTGTGCTTTGATTTCACGGGTGTCTCAGAGGCCAGAGGCCCCAGGGTGGAGGGAGAGCCGGCCCATCCCTGGGAACAGCTCTGAAGAATCTGCCCCTGAGGTCAGGGGCTGGCTCCTTCTGTGGCTTGGCGGGGATTTGACTCCCGATTGTGCACCACGAACTTGGGCTGGATCTTTCTCCTTCCCCCTCCTGCTCATTGATCGTCCACTGCTGAGCCCTTGTGCTTTGGTGTCTTTGAGTGAAGTCAGTGGGAAGAAAGCGCCAGCCTGGCTTCGCCAAAGAGCAGGGGTTTGATGTCAGGCAGACCTGTGCAGCTCGCCACTCACAAGCTGGGGGACCCCAGGGCCGGTTGCTCTCTGAACCTCAGTCCTGTGAAGTGGAGCCAATAACACCTGCTTCTCAAGGTTGTTTTTGTTGAGAGGATTAAATGAAAATCACATGTAAAACGACGGGCCAAATGCCTGGCACACAGCGGGGTCGCCATCAAGGGTGGCTCCCTCTAGTGGGCATCCGCTCTAATAGCAAAGGTAAATATTCATGGATATTTGTAATTTAAGAATATTCACTCTATTCAGCATGTTACATGCGTTTATTTTATTTTATCTTCACAGCAACCCTGTATAATTGAGGAGATCAAATTTCATCTCCATAAGGCTCTTCTTGATGAACATTTCTGAGCCTATCTCACCCAAGGTCCTGGTACCCTGCTTTTTTTGCAGCACTTAACATTATCGGGAATTAGATCATTATCTGTTACATATTTATAGTCTCTCTCTACCTTTTAAAGTATAAGATCACACTAAGGAAGAAACTGTTTTTCTGGTTTGATCTCAATTGTACCATCAATGCTGAAAACTATGCCTGGCATGTAATAGATAACTTGTCTTTAAATGAATAGAATAAATATTATTGGTTTCTTCATTTTTTTTTCCCCACTAGGAAACACGAACTTGGACATATTAAGTGAATGATTATGGAGCTAGTAAGAAGTGGAACAAAACTGAATTGGAATTTAGATAGTCGAACTCTAGATTCTGAGGACTTAATTATCATCCTTCTCAGGCTTGTGTGCAACAGATGAAGATTTCAGAGAGTCAATGTGTTTCTCGAAGTCCATGATGAGTTACATTAGGACTTAGCATTGCAGTAGGGAATATGAGTCTTAGAAAATAAACTTAAGACAAAGGTCTTTGTTGTGAAAGATGCTAACCAGGAAAATAAGGTGTTTATCATGAAATAGAATAACACATAAATTATTGGTTAAATGCTCAAAAGTTGGAGAGCATGTGGCTATATTTTATCAGAGATAGGGCAAGAGCAGGCACAAAAACTAGAGTTATTTTTGTTTCCAAGTTCTCTTTAATTCATTTGTTCATTTATATGATAAACAGTAAATATCCACTAACTGCCAGGCACTAGAATTTCTATGCACTTTGAATATACAGTGATTCCCCAATGCACAGGGGACGGATTCCAGGTCCCCTTTGCATATGCTCAAGTCCCTACTATATGATGGCACAGTATTGTGTATCCTCCTGTGTACTTTAAATCATCTCTAGGCTACTTATAGTACCTAATATGACACAGACAGTTGTGATACTATATTGTCCAGAGAATAATGATCAGAAAAAGATCTTGTACATGTTCAGCGGAGAGGCAATTTTTCCCTGATTATTTCTGATCCTCGGTTGGTTGAATTTGTACATGCAGAGTAAGTGGACACAGAGGGCTGACTGTGTTGAGGTCCTTCACACTCAGGAACTTGTGGTTTATGGGAAAATAAAACAGAATTAATGTTGATGTAATACATTAGGTATAATTGTAAGGATTTTTTAAGGGCATCAGGAACACCACAGTAATGGAAGAGAAGAGTTGGCTAGTAGCCAGGGACCAGCTGATGAAGTACCATTTTTGTTACATTAGAGAGTTTTGCCTTTGTTCTGTAGGTCAGTTGTTCTCAAGAGGGCATGCTGTTGCACACTCCCTAGGGGACATTTGGCAAGGTCTGGAGACATTTTGATTGTCACAACTCAGGGTGCTACCAGCATCTAGTGGGTGCAGTTCAGGAATGTTGCCAAACCTTTTACAATGCAAGGACAGCTGCCCACAGCAAAGAATTTTCTGGTTTCAAATGTCAAAATTGCAGAGGTTGAGAAATTCTGCTCTCAGAAAGGGAGGTATTTCATCTCAGGGTTTAAGTGAGTGAATGGCAGAAAACTGATGGCTTCATAGAGGACAGATCTGAGAAGACTATTTCTTGAGGAGGAAGGAGAGACTCTTGCAGCAGCACAGAGTAAGAACTGGTGAGTGTCTGGGCTGGAGCCTTTGCCATGGAATGGAGGAGAAAAGCTGCGTTTGAGGGCTCAGTGATCATCTGGATGAGTAGGAAAATAGAAAGAGTGATCAAGTTTCTGCCTTAGATGTGGAGGTGTCCCGCACAGCCATGAGTTCAACCCAAGAGGAAGAAAGGTTATTGTCAGGAAGAATTGAGATCAACCTAAGGGAGATAGTGTGACTTCACCAAGGGTCATCCATGCAGAGACGTCCAGCCAGAACTGGGCATGCAAATCCAAAGCTTAGAGAAGTGGGATTTTGGAGTCATCAGCTTAGGTAAAGCTAGAGAGGACATAAGCTCGCCCAGGGAGAAAGTATAGAATGAAAGCAGTAGTAGGCTTAGAATATGCTTGAAGAAATACACAGAGGAAATGGACAACAGAGGGAGAAGCACTGTTGAGAGGTCAAAGAGCAATCGTTATTCTGAGAGGTAGAAATTTAGGGGTGATGGGAGGCGTTAGAGAAGTCAGGACGAGACGAACCTCCTGCAGTGGCTGCTAAGGAGGGGCTGTAAAGCATTTGTGAAGTTTGTCAGTTCACAAATGAAGGGGACCCTGGGGAAGGCATTTCATTGGTTTAGTGGCTGAAACAAAATTTCAGTGGGTTGAGAAGTGAATGGAAATGACAAAAGTGCAGATAAGAGAGCACAGAGCCCCTTTCTAGAAGTTTGGGTGAGAAGGGATAAAGAGAGAAGGAAATGAGATTAAAGGGTGTTGCAGACAGATTGTATCCATTTGGTCATGCCCAGATCCTTGGTCCTTTTTAGTCAATAACAGCAGCCACCAAAATGTCAGGATGTTTGAGGTGACAACTTCGCTCTTAAAATTTCATTGCCAGATAGCGAAAGTAAGTCTCAGATCAAATTCTGACACATGTAGAAATATTTATCCACAGAGCACAAATTATCCAGTGGGCAAGCAAAGCATTCAAAGGTTCTGACAGCGTCAGAAACTCCCAACTTTCTGATCTTTTTGGAGATCTGATTGTCACTGTGATGACAGGTTCACGTGACTGTGAGGCTGATTTCATGGTGTTTCAGTGGTACAATTCCACTGTCTTCTAGTAATTCTTAGGCAACCTCTGACCCATTGTAGGGAGCTTGGGAGAAACTGGATCTTGTGCACCATTCCTAAAATCAGAGTCTTGTGCTCTCTTCAAGCATGGTCAGTGTCCTGGGTTGAATTCTCCCCCCAAATTCATGTCTATCCAGAACCTCAGAATGTGATTTCATTTGGAGATAGAGTCCTTGCAGATGTAATTAGGAAAGATGAGGGTTAGGTAGAGAGGGGTGAGTCACAAACCAAGGACCTTACAAGAAGGTCCCACAAAGAGAGCAAGACACCAGGGAGGAGGTCATGAAAAGATGGAGGCAGAGATTGGAGCATGCAGCTTCGAGACCCAAGGGTTTCCAGGAATCACCAGAGGCCAGGAGGGAGTATGGAAGGATTACTTTCTAGAGCCTTCTGAGAGAGCATGGCTCATGGCACCCTCATTTCCAACTTCCAGCCTCTAGAACTGTGAAAGATGGTTTCTATTTTTTCATTCTGCCCAAAGTACCAGTTAATGGTACTTTGCTATGGCTGCTCTAGGAAGCGAGGATAGGTGTATGTGGAGGGGGGTTTGTGTCTCTAATCTCAAATGGTTAAGCCAACTGCAAATTTCACCAAGTCCATTTCTAATATCCATGATGATACTTAATGAATCACTAATTTTACCAAATGAAACTTGTTTCTGTTCCTTGATGTATTAATTATCTAAGCTTCGGGTGTTAACTGAGTGCTATGGTTTGAATGTGTACGTCTCTCTGAAGTTGTATGCCAGTATTTAACCCCAAAGGGGATGGTACTAAGACAGGTCTTAGCAGGTAATTAGGCACCCTTATAAAAGAGATGGAAGGACCTAGCCTGTCCTTTGTTTTGCTCTTCTGCCGTGTGAGGACACAACATTTATCCCTTCCACCCCATGAGAACATGGCAACAGGGTACTGTCTTGAAACAGAACAGGCCAGACACTGAATCTGCTGGGGCCTTGGTCTAAGAACTCCAGGTCTCAAGAACTGCAAGCAATAATTTTCTGTAGTTCATATATTGCCCAGTCTAAGGAATTGACAGCAGTGACTGGATGAAGACATGGGGACAGGGTGGCCGAAGTGCTGGTGGTACCCTGCCAAGGACCATGCGCTCCCTGCTGCGATGGCGCTGGAGTGCAGCTTAGCCAAACACCACCTGGGTGGCACGTCCCATGTCCCATGCTGAGGTCTTTTGAAGCACCTCTGCACAGGCAAGGGAGATTCATATTCTGGAAGGTGAAAGACATAGGCTTAGAGGGAAGACTCAAGGGAGAGAAAGCTGGAGAGATACAGAATGACAGGCAGCATAACTGATATTCATGACAGAAGTTTCCAGTCAGAGAGCCATCAGGAGTCTCTTAAGGAGCCTTTCTGTTTTTAAATTTTTCAAGAAAATCATCTTCTTTTCTCCTTCTCTGCACATTATGAATTTTTAAAAATATCGTAGGCAGCCAGGCATATTGGCACACACCTGTAATCCCAGCAGTTCGGGAGGTTGAGGTAGGAGGATCGAGAATTCAAAGCCAGCTGAGCAATTGAGCAAGGCCCTGAGCAACTCAGTTTCTAAATAAAATGTAAAAATGGGCTGGGGATGTGGCTCAGTGGTTAAGCACCCCTAGGTTCACTCCTGGTACCAAAATACACACACACACACACACACACACACACACACACAATCCACATAATATGTGAGGTTGACAGCTCACCTCAGTTTGCCTGGGTCTGTCCTGGTGTTAGCACTGAGGGTCTTGCATTCCCCCATCCTCAGTCCTGGGAAATCAGGACAGTTGGTCACTATTTCTATATTTGCTTGAACAGAATCCCTTGCCCCTTGTCTTTCCTACCTCTTATAATTTTCAACAAACTAATAAGATCCTTTAATTGCTGTCTTCTGAGCCAGGGCAGGTCATCTGTGCTGGTCTAGAGGAGACGGGTGGGAAGGTACTGTCTGGGACACTCTGGTCACTGGACAGCCATGGCTTCTGTCCTGTGAGTTTGTGTTGCTTTTAAGTGATTCCCGAGCTTCTGGAAATGTAGAACTAGATCTAGCAGGACGGGCCATTGATTGTCTTCGTGGATTTGCTGAGTTCCTCAATCTTTGGTCTAAGTTGAAGGACATCAGTTAGGAATTCTTACAATACACAATGTAGATGGATTGGTCTGTAAACATGGATGTACAGAGTACATAGAAATAACTTGCATGACAGAGATGATAGTTCTGTTGTTTTTTGGTGTGCACACTTTAGTGTTTCTGAGTATTTCAAGAACACAAACTCAGTTACCTGGAATGCAATCAATGACCTAGCCTTGGACCAGAGGCTTCTGCAGTCCAGGGAGGGAGCCCCACGCTGGTGCTCTAAGTGTGAGTGGTGGAAGTAATTGAACAAGGCTGTATACCCTCGCTCTTTGCCTTGGAGATTCTTGTTTTGTGCACAATTTAAAGAGCTGTTTTATCTTTCTCTAAGCTCCTAGTAATTTGGAAATGGGGAGTATGGTGGCTACTGGGAGGCAATCAAGAGAGGGGAGTGGACTGGTAGAACACTTGCCTAGCACGTGTGAGGCACTGGGTTCGACCCTCAGCACCATGTAAAAATGAATAAAATAAAATAAAGGTATTGCATCCACCTACAACTAAAATATTAAAAAAAAGAGAGAGAAGGGAGAAGTATCCCCATACCCTAACCACACCAAAGAGACAGAAACATTGTAACCAACAGTCACAGGGTAGTTCATGACTTGGGGTCATTTAGTTTGGAGGAGTAAAATATCATGCCCCCTACAAAATCTGAAAGTGTCATGATGACAACAATAAGATCATGATCGTAATAATACACAGCACTAATGAAGTGGAGATTTTGGACTTTAGGAGTTGAAGGCCAGACCCTGCCAAATTCACTTTGTGACGTGTCATGGAGCCAGCAACCTGATCTTCCCCAGGTGGTATTCTGTCCTTATATCTTTTGTTCAAACATCGGTGTTACCTGCCATTTGTGTAGAGCACTTGAGAAAATGAGGTGACAGTACATCCCTTCAGTAATTGTAACTGTGTTCTGAACAACTAAACCACAGGGAAACCCCAAAACAGCAACCGCAGCAGCAGCAGCAACCAAGAACAGCACTACCATATTGATGTTTTCCCGTTTGCAGGTCATCCTTGGCAATTTCCTGGAGTTTGGAAGTGCAGTGCAGCAGCATTTCCAAACTCATCTAGGCAGGTCAGCCTGAGTGGCATGACTTGGCCAGGCATCCTCAGCAGGTCACAACAGCCTTGTAGAAACATGGGCTCAACTGCAGATCTTATCATAGGCACTCATTTTACCAAAGCTTCATGTCTGATCCAGTGCCACTTATCAGAACTTCAGAAATCCGTGGAGCTGTAAAACAGTGGGCAAGACTCCACCTTTGGGAGTGTCTGAGGCTTTGTGCACTGACACCTCTCGTATCTCTGCAATCTTTCCTGTGATATTCCTCCTCTCCTCCTCTTCTCATCTGGAAAACTCTGGTTCAACATTAGAACCATGCTCCCATGCCTTTTTGGAGCCCACTCCCCACTCTTTGAGGCTGGTTTATAATTTATTCATTTATATGCCTGTCTCTTCCACTAAATAGAGACCAGATATTTTTTTCCATGAAAAAGATGATGCTGCAGTTGGAATGTGGTTTGATGCTTCCTCTAAGAGTCCATGTGTTGGAAGTGAGGTTCTCAGTATGGGGGTGTTAAGAGGCGGTGGATGGTAGGAGGAGAGGCCTACTGGGCAGTCCTTGAGTCACTGGAGACACTGCCTTCAGAAGGGATTAAGGCAGTACTTGTGGGACCCTGGTGAGCTCTCCTGAGTGGATGGTTATGAAAGAGTGAGACAAGCTCCTCCCTAGTCTCTGGATTTATCCCACAATGTGATCTCTACTACTTAGACACTCCCACCATGATGCTTTCTGCCACCAGGCCCTTACAAGAGCTGGTGCTCTGTCATTGGAACTTTCGCTCTCCAATTTGTGAGCTAAATGAATCTCATTCTGAGCAAGTTACCCAGCCTCAGGCATTTTCCTATAGCAATGGAAAATGGACTAATACAGGACAGATTGTAAATGTGTTAGTCCTTGGGGTCCACTTGATCTCTGTCATACCTACTTGGTTGTGCTACCATAGTATATAAACAGCCATAGACAATACATAAATGAATGGATATGGCTGTTTTCCAATAAAACTTTATTTATGGAAACTGAAACTTATTTTTCATATTATTTTCATGTGTCACAGAATATTCTTCTGTCAATTTTTTTTTTTAGCCACTAAAGATATAAAAGTCATTCTTCACTTAAAGGCCATGCAAGAACAGGCAACAGGCCAGATTTGGCTCATGGGCTCTAGCTTGCTGACTATGTTAGCTTTCTATTGCTGTATAACAAAATAACTAGGAATTTGCAACTGAAAGCAACACACGTTCATTATCTCACAATTTCTTAGCTGGGTCCTCTGCGCAATCTTAAAATGACATAATCAAGGTCTTGGCCTGCCTGTGTTTTTGCCTGGGACTTGACTAGGGAAGAATCTACTTCAAGCTCATTCAGGTTGTTAGCAGAAATCATGTCCTTGGGTCTATATAAGTGAAGGTCCTGACTTTTTGCTGGCTGGAGGCTGTCTGTGGTCCCTTCCCTTCTGGGTGTCCTCAACACAGTGTCTCATTTCATCAGGCAATGAGGAGTCTTATGCAATAGAGCATAATAGCATGACATGCCTTTACCTTGCTGTATTATACTGATTAGAAGCTAGTCACACATCCTTTCTGCACCTAGGGGAGGAGATTACACACAGGCATGAGGGTAGAGTCATGAAGTGGATTTATCTGCCACGTAAATCCCCACACTATATGGTGGGTTCTGGAGACAGAAACTGTGCAAGGGAGTATGATTTTGATGTCTCCAGCATTTAGCAAAGGAAGTGACACAGTGTCAGTGTTCAGCAAATGCTGATTGAAAAAAATTCATGGGTAATTGCTAACATCCAATTCAAACAGTAGACTAGAGATCTTATAATTCTCCAGTAAGATAGTCTTAATATTGCTGATATTAATATTCCTGGTTCAAGGATGTTGGTAACACTAAAATATATATGTGAGAATAGGATTTAAAAAAAACTAAATTTGCACTTGAGTTCATAGCTAGAACTACACTCTTGGATTTGGGTTCATAGCTAGATTAAGTCAATCAGGTATCAAGAACACTTTTCATGCAGGGAAGAATGAATGTTTCAAAACGTACTCTAGTCAATTAGAGCAAAAAACCTGAAATAAGAAAATCCATCTTAAGTCTCTAGCCAGGATGCTGGTATCATAAAAAATTTACAAAAGCAGCTTGTCTGTTTGTTTGTGTTTTGCGTTGATGTTTATTAGAAATGTTCTAACTATAGTATAGAAGTATTTTTCACAATCAAATATCCAAAGTTTACAGTAAATTACAAGGTAAGAATTCATAATATTGAATCTCACTCTCCAGAAATACCTGGCCATTCCTTATGTATTGTCCTAGATTTCTCAGAGTTATATGTGAATATATACATATTTGTTTGGTTAAATATTTCTTATATGTACACATTAGATCACTATGTGCCATAGTTTCTAAAACTAAAGCAAAATGGCACTTTTAAAAAAATAAAATTCTAACCTGAAGTATTATCTTGTTTGGTTGGCTAACAGAATAAAAATCAGAATAAACTTTTATTGAAGACAGGCCAAATGCAGCTTTAACCACATTCATTTCCATGAATGAATGTATATGAAAACAAGGTGGATTTTTATTTCAATAAAAGTTAGAAATTTATAAGCATTAATAGGAAGGAAGAGAGAGCTTGAATATGAATTCAGAAAAGAAAAAAAAAATACCAAAGTAGGGGTCTATGAAGTGATCATGACCATGCGTAAAAGTAGTGCAAGGTCTGACTCTCCCCAAAACCTTGGTCCCCTGTCTCCTATTGAAGCAACTGGAACTGCAAGCTCAACACCTGTCCCAGCCGCCAGCTTCCATCCCTACCTCTATCTACCACCATTCATTGCAATTTCTGCTGTGCTATCCATCTAATTACCTATCTACCTCTTCAACTTCTGTTTTATGGTTCACCAGATTATTTCCTTTCCCATTCAGAAATGGATTTGGGGTAAGAGTTCCCTTTCATGTGGTTTGTTTTGCATCCTGATTGGAACAGATGGTTTCTCTAAATGCACATCTGGTTGTGGTCTATAAAAGAGCTCAGGCTAGGTTCTGCCAATGTAAAGCGGGACTTGGCTTTCCTTTTTTTGCTTGGGAAATACCATCTTTTATTGGGATTAAGAAAAATTTTCTTTTAATAAACAAAGAGATCATAAAAGCCAGAGCCTCAATTTTTGGATTCAAGTAGGTCAATGGCCTTTGATCAGCTTTGAGATGAGTTGCCTGAGTCACCATCTTGCCAATTCTTTCCCCAGTGTGTTCTTCCCAACCCAAAGAGGGAGAACAGCAGTGCCCAGGAAGGCTTCGATTGTAGCCCTGACCTTGAACTCTCAATTTCTATAGGCCTTTTTCCACGTCTGTTTTTTTGTGATGATGGAACTAAACCCTCTTCAAACTCAAACTCTGTAGTTCAAGGATTATTAACAGAATTTATACGCAAATATTTTTGGTGAATTCAGATGAATTAACTTATTGTTTTTACCTTAAGAAAATGCATGCACAACTAAAATACCACCTTTGTTAGTGAAATCCATGCCAGGGAAAAATTGCATTATGCATGTCTCACTCTCTATCTCTTAATTCAAGACACAAGATAAGTGTGTCTTATTGTTTTATTGGTAAGATAAGTGTTTTAAATGTGACTTTTGATCAATGATTTGTTTCAGTAATCTTGTTATTACACAGTTGTAGACTAGATGGTTCCATGTTGGATACGGTGAGTAAAACATGGACTTTGTTTCCTCAGTTAAATCCGTCCTCCACGTGTTGTCATGGATGTAGATGAAACATGCGAGATGTTTCACGTTACTCTTGTTTACTTAAACCTTTTGCTTTTGCTTTCACCTTTTACTCAACAGATGTTTATTGAGCATTTACAATATGCCCAGTGTTGGGTTTGCCTGAGTGGAGCATGAGCAGGACAGGTGCAGTACCTGCCTCCTGGGTTGGCATGTATTTCTGTGGCGTTCCTGGGTCCTGTACTTCTCAATCTCTCACAAGGCTGCTATCAAGGCGTCAAATAAGACTGGGGTCTCATTTTAAGGCTTACCTGGGGAAGGATCTGCTCCCAAGCTCCTGTGGTCCTTGGTGGGCTTTAGTTAATGATGACTTGTTGGGCTGAGAAACCACGTTCCTGGCTAGCCATTGGCTGGAGGCTACCCTCAATTCCTTGGCATGTGGAGCTCTCCAGTATTGTAACTCGTTTCATCAAAAGCAGCAGGGGAGAGGGTTTTTCAACAAGACGCAAGGTACCAACTTACATAGTCTAGTCATGGAAGCAGTGACCCATCACTTTTGCCATATTCTGTCATTTAGGGACAAGTGGCAGGGTTCAGCTCACAGTTAGGAAAGGATTGCACAGAGTTGTGAACACCAGGAGGCGGGGGTCACTGAAGGCCATCTCAGAATCTGCCTGCCACAAGTCTGTAACATTGAACCTAATTACAGTCGTGGGTTTCCTTGACTCTTGTCTGGCTGCTCCCACAACCTGCCGTGAGGACCGAGTTTAAGTCCAGCTCTACCCACAGGAGGAAACAGAGACTGGCACTTAGTAGGGGCTCAGTATGTGTGTTGAATGAATGAATAGACAGCTTGTTCAGAACCACACTTCTAAGCATCAGCAGGGAAGGGTGAGAAGTTGGGTGTGTCTGTCACCAAACCTCTGATCTCTTACTCCAGTCACTGAGTCCTCCATGAGCTTAAAAGGAAAAGGCAAAGTGGCATTTTGGAAAGAGTCATGTGCTGCCTGATGGAAGCCACTGGAGACCTTGTTCTTGCAAGTTTGCAAATTAAAATGTGAAGTACCTTGCAGAACTTTACTTCCTAGAGCAGGGAGAACTGACTTGGATGCTCACTGATTGATGTGATTTTTTTTTCTTTGTTCTTTACCTGTCATGATGATTGAAAGAGCTCAAATTCTCCTAGGATTTGAAAAAAAATAAGGAAAATTCTATTGCTTCCATTCTCTTATAAATATTTAGAATTTTGATAAATAATAAAGAAAGTATCTATCATGGTATAAGGGACAATGTCAGATGGGGTAGGTTTGAATCATAGTTCCAACTGTACCTCTGTGACTTTAAGGAAATTTCTTAACCTCTCTGAATCACAGCCCTCATTTTAAAATGCTTCCCAACTGCATGGGTGTGGAGATTTTTAAGAGAGACCATGTGTAGTAGGCCAATGGTACAGAATAGAAGACACAGAGGCAAACCCACAACAGAAGTCATCTGATTCTTTATAAACATGCCAACAATTTATGCTGGAGAAAAGACAACTTCTTTAATGAATGGTGTTGGGAAACTGGGCATCTACAGGAAAAAGATGAAAACTACGTCACTATCTCTCCCCCGGCACAGAAGTCAACTGAATGTGGATCTAAGACCTAGGAATTAGACCAAGCACTCTGAAACTGCTAGAAGCGAACATAAGGTAACACTCCAACATACAGGCGTAGGCAATGACTTCCTCAATAGGACTCCTGTAGCTCAGGAAGCAGCACCAAGAATCAGTAAGTGAGGTGGCATCAAACCAAGAAATTCTGCAAAGCGAAAGAAACAGTATAAAAAGAGAACCTATGGAATGGAAGAAAATCTTTGCCAGCTGGTCTTCCAAAAGAAGACTAATATCCCGAATATATAGAGAACTTAAAAAACTGTGTGCACGCGCGCGCGCACACACACACCTAAAGAACTCATTCAATAAGTGGGTAAATGAACTAAGTTTTTCAAAAAAATAAGTGCAAATGGTCAATAGTAATATGAAAGAATGTTCAACATCTTTAACCTTCAGGGAAATGCAAATCAAAGCTACACTGTGATTTCAACCCACTACAATCAGAAGGGCAATTATAAAGAATACAAATCACAATAAATGTTGGTGAGGATGATGGGAAAAGGGAAACCCCATACACTATTGGTGGGAATGTAAATGAGTGCAGTCTCTAAAGAACTCAGCAGGGAGGTTCCTCAAAAGATAACAATGATCCTACCATATGAGCCAACTATACTACTTCTTGGCATCTACCCCAAAAAACAAAGGTCAGCATACTTCAGAGGTACATGCATACCCAAGTTTATAGCAGCACAATTCACAAGAGCCAAATTATGGAACCAGCCTAGGTGTCTGTCAAAGGATGAATGAATAAAGAAAATGGGGTACTTACACATAATTGAGTTTTATTCAGCCATAAAGAATGAAATTTAGTTATTTTCAGGAAAGTGGATGGAACTAGAGAGCATCATGTTAAGTGATAGAAGCCAGCCTCAGAAAGACAGGGCTTTGCATTTTCTCTCTTATGTGGAATCTAGAGAGAAAAAAAGGGGAAAAGTGGGTGGGGGGATCTCATGGAATTAGAAGGGAGACTTTTAGGGCAGAGGAAAGAGATCTGGGGAAGGAGAAGGGGAATGAAATTGATGAAATTATGTCATATGCATGTAATGAAGATGCTGCAATAAAGCTGCGATTCTGTATCATTAATATGAACTAAGAAAAGCAAAGCTGTTGAAGTTTACGAAGCTCTCGAAAATGATAGTTTCTTCTATTTTTTTAATCAAAGATCATAGAATATAAAATAATTTGAAAATACGAGATCAAGTGTGTAGAGATGGAAGTATTTCTAACTACCACTTCCCAGTTCAGGGTTAAGAAGAAATAAACCCTCAGAGCTTGATTTGGGTGGGAAGATGATCATAAGGATGGAACGATCTAGAAAATACCTCTGAACACCAGGGAGGGGGTGTACTTTCACCTGTGCTGAGACTGCAGCAGTCAGTCCTCAGCCTAGCTGCAAGTTCCCCCTGCGGTCTCCCAGTCCTCCCTGGGATTGTGGGAGAGTCCCTTCTTCGAAGCTGCCAGGTCACAGGAGACGGAGGGGAGGGTGCAGTGTTCTCACTTCTCCTTCTCTGGAGTAGCTTGGAACAAAGTGCCTAAGTGGCAGTGTCAAGTTTGAAGCATGGCTTGTGTTTTGTTCTCTTATTTTCCTTCTCTGGTTCAAGTGGGTAACTGAGGCTTCAGCTAAGTTTCTGCAGACGTCCCACCACCTGCCCCTAGGTACATCTTTTTGCCATAGGTGTCTCTAAAGCTTTGGAGGGCTGCTTTGCTCTCCATCAGAGCAGGCTAAAAGTGCCAGGAATTCATGCCCCTGGGAGCAACCCCCTTCCAATGACCCTGGGGAACCAGGCATAAATCCCCAGCTCCCTTGCCCCTCAGCTGGGAAACCCTGAAGAGGGTGCTTTGAACATTTTTCATAATTAGCCCACGATGGAGTTCCAGACACCGCATCCTGTCATTCTGTCTTTCCATCTCTTACTCTCTCCCTCCCTTACCAGTGGTCTTGCACTTCCTAAATAAACTACCAGCTCTCAAGTCCTTAGCTCAGGGTCTACTTCTGGGGAATTCAAAATAGCACATCAGGGATGCAATGGAGGGAGGGTCCTCCTCCCCTCACCAAACCATGGCTAGGATGTTGAACAGCCATCAGTGAACAGTGTAGAGCAGAGTGGAAGCAGGCTTCTGAGCTCCCCTTTGGAAGTGTGATCCCCCACATGTCAGGGGTGGGTAGAGTGTGGTGGGGGCAGTGAGGATTCCATCTAAGTGACTCTCAGGACCAACTGTGGAAATTCAGAACAGACCAAGACAGATGATGGGTATAGGAAGATGAGGGAATACTCTGTCAAAACACACCTTTCCTGCCTATCCCTGCCTCAGTGACTTTCAGCTAATTTACAAATCTTTAAGTTGCAGAAAACTGTTACTAGTGAAAGGATTATTGTTTAAAAAATGAAAATCAGTTATGTGGTTTGAAATGCAATTCATTATTGCCCTGTGAATAGGTCCAGTGTGTAACTATTCACAAATTTCCTTAGGCATTTTTTACCTGCCTAAATGGTGTGGTTCTTCAAACTCCCCTTTTAGCTCGTTCTAATACCTTACTCGTTCCCTTTTCATTTGATGTTATATAAAATTATTGACATGTTTGTTTTCTATTTATATGAACGTCATGATTATGCCTTCAAAAATTATCCTTTAACATGACTGAGATTAAATTTACTGGATCCTGACATGATGGGGGGTGGTTGTGGGGGTGGCCAGAGTCAAATTTAAGGAGACTTCTGGAAGGATATATAAAAGTTTGATGACACTGGTTTTGGTTTCAGGGATGGAAACTGGGGGTCTGGGGACAGAGGTGAAATGGAATATTTTATATTGTATTCTTTTGTTACTTTAGAATTTTAAACATTATTTATTTCCACAAGTTAAAGTTATCAAGGAAAAAGTAAAAAAATTGAAAATTAATCAAAATAAATTTAAACATAAGTTGATAATTCAAAAATTCAAGGTTAAGAAAATTTAGTTAAAAAAATTAAGAATTTCCAGTAGCTACTTTGGGCCATAACATTGGAGTGGAGAAAGGAGAGGTTAATATACATATTTTGAATAAGGATGATCTTTGCAATCATATATACAAGGAACACATGTAAATTCTCCATACATTCAGACATGCAAAAAATTATTTTCTCTAAAACATTTTCCCATCTTGTAGCTATAAAAAATATTATTCTTCTAGGAGGTAATACAGTAAAATGGTGCAAAGATCAAAAGGAGTGGGATTATAGAGCAAAAGAAAGACATTTAAGAAGGTGACACCTTTTTATTTTAAAAATCATGAAATTTTATTTTATTTTATAGTGTAACTGTGTTTGTTTGGCAATTGACATAATGTTTATCTCCCCACATTGTTAGGACAATTGATGCTCCAGCAGATCAGCTGTGTCTGGTTATTCTGGGCACCTGGCACAGAGTCCCACCATTCAGCAGGCCTGGGACCTCCTGTCAGATGAGGTGCAGCCCACTCCTCAATGAGTGCTTATTAGTTTACCTTTGTTAGAAACTAAGTGAATTAGTGAAAGTCATCACGGTCTTGTTAGCTGATTTGAAAGCAATAAAAGTTGTTTTAATTTTATTGCTGTTTAAACAATTGACAATAAATTTTTTTTGGTCAGGGTTTAATAGTTGAACAACTTACTCAGTAGGTTCATTCCTAGGTTCTGACAATAAAAACAAATCTAATTCTAGGTTCAACTAATTCCTTGTTGGCTGCTTTAAAAATGGAATGTGTTTATGTAAATTCTTAATGACGACAGTGGGTGGTAGTGTTTTGGTTTTGTTTTCTTATGGGTAGGGATTCTTATGGGTATGGGTGCCCACCATAAAGCAAGAACTTTGATTTTTATTATAGAACTCTAACTACCTGATAAAATGGCTGATACTCAGACTAAAACAGTGAACGTTGGTTTTGCCTAGTTCTAATTGATATGTAAAGATGATGTGTTTACTAGATTCCATGGCTGCGTTTTAACCTAGAATACTCATTTTTCACTAATTTCTAAATTTTTATCCACATAGCTTCACCTTAAATTGCATAGTTCTCTTCAATTGCATCTTGTAATTCCTTCTCTATCATGACATCAGTTTTAAGTGTTTTTTTGAAAAATAATTTATCAAAACAGATAGCTACATTTAAACCTTTAGTTAGAGTTGCACACATATACATGCATTTATTTAGTTTAAAATTTTGTGTAAGTACTTATATAGAAGTACTGAGAGTTGAAAGGAAATCCCAAAAAACTTAACAGCATTTACAAGGAAGTTGATCTGTAGAACGAGGGGTGTCAGGAGCTCCCTCGCAGGTTTGCTGAAATGTTGAAATGGCACACCCATGTAACATGCTTGGGGTATTTCCTGAACAAAGGAAGTGTTGTGTGTGTATTTATTAACATTATTATGATTAGTGGTAATAATATAATTCTTTTTCTTACCTCTCATAAGGGCCCAGTTAAAACTCCTATAACACACACACACACACACACACACACACACACACACAGCTTAATCAAACATAACCCACTTAGTTAAAGTTTTATGTGACACAAGAGCCTCCAGACCCACTACCCCCAAAGCAGGGGGAACCATTGGATTCTATGCTTAGGCTTCATGAAGTAGGGACAGGCGCGTGGAAATGTCACTGGACACAACGGTTGTGCGCTGATGGCGATGGAAGCCCAGCAAAGCTCATGTGTTCAGATGTTTCTTGGCCTCTCTGTGCAGCCCTTCCTCCAGAGTGTGGGGCAGGACCCTTCTGGAACGAGGGTCTCATTTCCTATGGCCAGCTCTTGTATGGAAAGGCAGGTAGGGGGAAAGTTAGGGTAAGATGACTGACTTGGGGAGGGGGGTTCTGGTTTCTGTGGTCCACCTTGGGGGAGAGGAATTCTGGTTTCTGACTTGCCTTGTGGGAGAAGGAGGAGGGCAGGAGAAGGTCAGAGGGAGACTTTACCTTGGGAGGGCTACTTCTGGGGCCTTCCAGTTCCTCAGTGCCAGGGAGGAGCCTGCCAGAGGTGGTGGTATTGCTTTCTCAGCTCCTGTGCCTGGCAGAGGTGAGGTCAATGTGATGGGGAATCTCTAGAGCTGATAGTGAAGCTGAAGAGGAAGAGTAAGGGTTAGCTAAGGGCAGGAAAGGCCCGGAAGCCACAAGCATTGGAAGGCACCAAGGGTCCACGTGGAGAAGTGAAGGCGGAGGTAAGACCAAGAGCAAGCATTTTTCTCATTTATCTAAACTGATGCTCTTGCAATTGATCATCCAAACCAAGAGAGAGCCACCAAGAGGTTCTCCATGATCCAAGAGGTGGCCAGGTGCTTCTTAGCACTTATCCTAGAGCAATGATGAAGCAAGTGCTCAAAGATGTCAGTTCTCCTAAAGAATTGAATATAATAACACTACCTAAATATGCAGCAGTAGAGAATCAACTAGGTAGTTTGCGCTGCAATCATGATGATCTTTCTGTGCTTTTATGCATTACCAAGAAAAGTTGTGCGTGCTATTTTGTTGAGTGAAAAACAAACACAATACCAGATTTGAAAATAACTACATTTGTTCTGGTATTGTTTTGTAAAAATATATATGTATCCAGGTGTGGCTGTGCTAGGAAGAGTCTGGAAGGATAGACACAAGCACCTTAACAGTAGTTATCGCTTGGTTACAGAATTCTGGATAATTTTATTTTAGCAGCTTTTAATTTTTCTCATTTATCTACCAGTGATTTTTATATAATGGGTAAATTTTATAATGAATTAGTGATTTGATTAAACCAACATAAGAGAAGAAATGAGGATTCGTTTTGTTTGCTTACATTGTTCAGGAGTGGCGGGAGGAACCTCTTTTGTACTAGAGAGAACAATTTCAGGAGCGTGGTGCTGGGAAAGGCAGATTGGAGTGAGTGGGAGGTGAGAAAACAGAGCCTAAGGAATATGGCAGCAGCAGAGGGGGCCACAAGCCGGGGGAGGGTTTGGAGAAAGTGGGGAGGGAGAGGCCTCTGAAACCTGGATCCCCTGCATCTATCTCCCTGAACCCCACTTGCCTCCTCCATGTCTTGACAAATCTCTCTGTGGAGACAGACTCTCAGCTTGCCTGCTGCTAGCATGTTATCAACCTTCTCAGGTACTCTGCCAAATTTTGATCAAAGTGTAAAAATGTATATTTGCTATAGCTGCACAAACCATGGCAGGGCTCTATTATGGGGTATGCGACATTCTAATTAAAATAGATGCCAGTTTCATGTTATTTCCCAATTTCTTATACTTACAGAAAACCATGACGCATTCTCGCCTTGAATCAAGAGATACAGGTATGGGTCTCATTTGTGTCCTTTGTTAGCCCTGCTATAATTTTGGGCGAATCCGTGAACCAATGGGAACTTTATTTTCACTAACTATAAAACAAGTCAGTGTAAGTAACAATGTCTACTGTGAAGGGTAGCGAAGGTTTAAAAGCCATTCCGTGTATGGGAAGGGGCTTGGGAAACGAATCCTAACGTGTTTATGGAGCATATTACAAGTCAGATGATGCTGGGTGATGTGCTAGGTGCTAAATGAAGTGACCAATAGAAGTCTGCTCATAAGCAGCCCTTGGGTGCCTGGTGGTGTCCCCACATCATGAGAGAGGATGCACATTCCATGTGTCTAAGTCAGTGAGGTTTAAGTCATTGGCTTGTTGAGATGGGTCACAATTTGTAGATTGATGATACATCAGGTCTTGGGAACTGAATCAGTTCCCAAGGGTGAATCAGTTCTTGGGAGTGAATTTCTTGGTGATTTTTTTTTTTTTTTCAGAAAGAGCAAGGATTTTTAATCACTGATGTGTGGCTTTTTGCCATCTAGACTTTTGCAGACCTGCCTTTCAGACAGGAAGTGGAGAATGGTGCTGTGTGGCTTGGCTGTGGTGGATGGAGGGTTGATGCTCTGGCAGTGCTGCCCGAACTGGAAAATGGGATTCAATTATAGCTCCTGGTTCTAGTCATCATCTCCATCCTTAGACAGGGCCATCATTTCTAGCTGAATTCAAACCGAGGCTTTGGGAGGACAGAGGGCAGGTGGGATTTCAATAATGTTTGTTTAAGATTCTGGAACTTCTGATGTTTTTCTTGAGATTCAAAGATTGGGCGGGGGTATTTTGAAGTGGTATAAAAGCAAACTTCTAGAGTCTAATGGCTTGAAAATTCACAGAAAGCTTCTGGAAAAAGCCCTTCCACAGAGCACCAGTGTCTATGGGGGATGGCTTGTCTTTTAAAGTGCTTTCACTTAATAACACTACCACTATACGAGCCTCAGCTCCCTGGTGACCAGCATTCCCCGTTTTGTGTGAATTACCCAATTTAATCCTCACAACAACCCTATGACTCATGACTTCACTTTCCCCTGCTTTGCATGAGGAGTCTGATGAATAGCCAAGGTAAGTGAATAAATGAATGAATGACAAACAAATAACTTGCCCAAGGTCATGCGTCTAGAAGGCAGCAGGGAAAGGGTTTGAACTCAGGCAGCTGAGCTCTAGAATCTGAGCTCTCAACCATGATGCAGAGCTACTTCCTAAATCTAGTCTTCACAGAGCCCTCGAAATAGAATAGATATTTCTATTGTCGTGTTTTTAGATAATGAATTTGAGGTGAACTTATGTGAATCAATTTGGTTAAGGTCAGTGTTCCGCTTACTTAAATCTCTTTTCTGCATGACTTTGATTAATTCTTTTGATTACCATAGGTCAGAGGTAGGTCAAAGGGCTCTATGCATATGATGCCAACCATCACCTCTTGCTTGAGGTGGGATATCATCTTCCCCTTGGGTATCAAATGGTCCTGCACCCCACTTTTCTCAGTGGGGTATGGCTGGAAAAGGGACATGTGTGGAACTTGCCTATAGCCAGGACCTTGAATGGTTTATCTGGTGACTTTTCCTAAAAGGGGTGTAGAACCTTTCCAAAATTACCCCAGGGTCATCAATTGTGACCCATGGTGACAACTGTTTGAGACTTAAAATTTGCCTTTTTTGAGTATAAACATAAGCAAGATGAATTGCTAAACAAAGGAGCAGGAAATTTGCAGAGGTTATTTATTTTCCTCTCTCACTGCAGATGTGTAGCCTATTTTCAGGAAGACACAGGGACCTTGGTATTCCCTGCTTTCAAGATCAGTGGTCACTGTCTAGCAGGCCCATTTGTTTCAAGGAAAAGGAAAAATAATCCTATTCATCATGGTGATCCTGAAAGGGTGTCCATCAGCAGTCACAAAACCAGTAATGGACAGAGCTAGGACAGGAGCCCGGGCATTAGTCTGCTCATCTGTTGCTGTTTCCATGACTCTAACATGCCTTCTTTGAACTTTCTGAAAATGAGTTTACAAGCAACTATTCAGAGTTCTTTTGTAAGAGGTTACCTCGGTTACTTCATCTAGGATGTAGCTTTTTAGTGTTCGGCTTTGTGACTTTCAACAACCCCCCACAAATTTCTTATGTAAATTAACACCTATTTTGTGGGGTCGCTGTGAAGATCTAGGAGTTACCACACAAGAAAGCTCATAGGACGTGTGAAAGAAGATGGACGTCAGTGACTCCACCTGACAAGCCACATTCCATCTTGCACTGTGGTGACCACTCCATGAACTTGCTGACGAGCCAAAACGAGGTTGTTTACTGAGAAGGAACATCCTGAAGATTGTATAAACTGAGCTCTTCCCAGAACTGTGGTATGGTCTGAACTGCTGTCCAGCTCCACACAGAGCAGAGCCAACTGATGCTGCCAATGAGCAGCTGGACCAATGAGCTCTAGGAGTAAACAGTCCTCAAAACACAATTCTTGAAACCACCCTGTGCAACTCATTTAAACTTCCTCTTCTTTACGCTTAAAGGACCCTCTAAGCCCCTTCCTAACAGAGCATATTCTGGTTTCTACTGGAATCTGTGCTCCTTGAAATGCAATTTTAAGGAAGGTCCCAAATAATCACCTGTTTTTTTCTTCTTCACAGATTGTTTGAGCCTCTTTGAATGACATGGTGCTCAATAAACGTCAGTCTTTACTCTCACAGCCGGAAGGCAACTGACATTGTGGTGGCTAATTCCATGTGTTAGCTTGACTGGGCTATGGGATGCCCAGATAACTGGTTAAACGTTTTCTGCTGAGGGTGTCTGTGAGAATGTTTCTGGAAGAGATTAGCACTGGAACTGGTGGGCTGTGTAAAGCAGATCCACCCTCCCCAATGCGAGTGGGCATCATCCAATTTGTCAATAGACCAAAAGGGCAGGGGAGGGTTGAATTTCTCTTTGCCTAAATACATGAGCTGGGGTATTGATCTGCTCTTTGGTGTTCCTGATTTTTAAGTCTTTGAACAGCACCACCAGCTTTTCTGGGTCTCTGGTTTTCAGATGGCAGACTGTGGGGCTTCTCAGCCTCCATTATCAGGAGAGCAAGTACCTTAGAGAAATCTCTTTCTCTTTCTTTCTTTATCCTGTTTGGTTCTGTTTTTCAGGAAAACCTAACACAGACATCTTCTGGGTATCCACGACTACGTGTGCTGTGTTGGGCACTTGGCATTAATTACATCAGACACTAATTAGGACAGTCTTCCTAGGTTGGCCCAATTGCTGTTATTTAATTAGCATTGAGAAAACTGAAGTTTAGAATGACAACAGGTATAGTCATACAGTCTCTGGTCTGTCTACAAAAGCTGTGGGGTTTTCATTTCCCCAGGGTGTCCCTAAAAGTTTTGGCTGGAAGTTGGGAATGAGAAGGGCTGAATAGGAATCTAAATTATGATCCAGTTCCTGAACTTTTACATTTAAAATAATAGTTCATGAATTTTTAGGCAGATAATGAATCTTAAGAGATGGAAGCTGATATATACATCAATATGTAACACAGTAAGAAAGATACTATGGAATTTATAAATGGTTTTCAAAGGCCTGTAATCAAATGTGTTTTGAATTATGACACGTTGAAGTTTTGCAACTGAGAAGAAATGTTATTAAAGGAAGGTGTGATAGGTGTAAAGACATCCTGAAACAAAGTGGATGAGGAAGTCTGAGGTGAGAGGGCTGTAAAACCCCCTCCCTGGGGCCTCACTAGACCACTGGAGATTTTCATTTCCACGCCTTCTCCTGTTTCAGGGCTGCTTGGCCATGACAGACCTGTTCCTTGTTGTGAGTCTGCTGCAACACATGGATGGAAACTCTCTGCTTGCGATTCTGCAAATCTAGTGTGTCCACAGAGAAGACAGACTGAAAGCCATATCTTCTCAAGGCTCAGGCTGAAGGCAGCACCTCTGGTCAGTCTGGCTGTGGTTCTATGGTCAGAACAGGCCGGGGAAGGCTGGTGCTCCAGGGGAGTGGTCAGCAGCATCCACATGGCCTGCCCTGGAAGGGCCCACCCCCTGGGTCTCTTTTTGCTTGAAAGATGCTCTGAACAAACTCAGTTGCCACCTGTTTCTTTTACTCGAAGAATCTTGACTTCTCAGCTCTTCAGGTACGAGCTCTTTTGAGACCAGACCATTTTTATTAGCTCATTTTCCAAGTATCCCAGGGGGTAAAAGAACATAGTTTTGCAGAGAATAAATGGTATATTTTCACTCATTTCCCTGTTCTGCACGGATTCCCTGTAGGACAAGGTTTTTGGTGCCTTTGTGTGCCTGGCTCTAGCCCAGGCCCCAGGAGCAACTGCCTGCAGCCCTGATACTACAGGTGAGATACTATTCTTGTAGGGCTGAGCGGGTGTGGACAACAGTGTGTTATCCTAAAGGAGGAAGAGACCAGAATGTCCTTGGGGAGCAAGAGGAAGATCAAGGAGGTTTTTAAATTGGGGCTTCTGAGACTTACCAAGGAATTCTGCAAAGGGACAAGGCCATCAGACTGCAGCTTCCCACAAAGTCAACTCCTTTAGGATCCATGTGTCCAGGGATAAGTTAACTTAAATTCAACACCCTTGCCCTTCTCTCCCCAGTCTATCAGTTCGGAGAATGTCCACATGGTGTTACTCTCTGGGGTTCACATATTTTCTTTTCACTGATCATGGGGGCTGAATTGCACACCCAGTGACCCCCTTGGCCCAAGACCCTGTCAGCAGTGTCCTATGAGCAAGGACATTCTACTCCCCAATACCATCAGCACACCTATTTGTATGTGTGTGTGTGGGGGGGGCATCTGAGGCACTTCTTAATGTTGGGTCTTTTTAGGATTTAAAAACCATTGAAAACAAGTTAAGTAGGCTAAATAACATCAAAGTTTGAAAGTATAGTGAGTCGAGTGTTCCAGAGCAAATGAAATAGCGGGGACACATCACAAACAACACGAAACCCCCTTCACTTAGGAAATGCTATAAATCAGTCTTGAGAGCCATGAGCTGGAAATGGAATCGTCACCAGTGTGGGAGGGCTCAGGTGCTTCTGGCTGCTGGAGGGAACTGGAAGCTGGAGTGACTGGGTTCCAGGCAGGGGCTCCAGATTTTGTTCCCAAGGCAACGGTGAGAGGAAAGTCCTAAACGGGAGTGACACCATCCACCGTGTGAACCCTGCTCCTGCGTCTCTGGGCGGACGACAGGAAGGCTGTGGGCAGGGGACAGGAGGGACGATAACAAGGTCCTGAACCGGGGCGAGGGGACCAACCAGGAAGTCTGCCACTGTGGTGAATCAGAGGAAGCCCACCATCTGCTCCAGGCCCTCTGACCTTCTGGAAAGTTACTGAATTGTGTCAAAATTACATAAATAAACCCCGGAGTCCTCAACAGTGCCTTTCCCCGCATCATGGAAAAAAACTGCTCACATCTCTTCTTGGCATGCTTTGCATTTTCACGCAGACGTACTCCCAAGGTCAGGGAGCTCCTGCAGTGTCAGGAGTGTGGCATCTTCTTCGGTTGCCTTCACTCCATTACTGAAATCGATTTTTTTTTTTTTTTTGGTGGGGATGAGGGTGGGTGCTGTCCAAGGCAGAGCGGGAACATTACCTGCCTTCTAGCACAATCAGTGAATGCACTATGGTGGGATTAGATATTAACTTTGCTTGTTAAGCTGTTTCCAAACAAATACTATTTACAGAGACCAGCACACCTTAATTTTTATTCAGCTCTCAAGCTGAAGAAGTGAGTCAGCCCATGCCTTGGGAAGAAATGTCTCTTTAAAGATAACATGGATGATTTTTGAACCTGAAAATGTGTTTTAGATAGACAAGAAAAGATCCTTCTTCTTTAGCTAATGCTCCTCTAAATTAGCAATCGCCATCATTATCAGCACATCGGTTGTGCATAGAAAATGTGGAAAACACGTTCACTCATTGCACACTCCTGCAGCACATCTGTTCTGGGCGTCCAGCTGCTGCTAGGACATACCTGGAAGAGCCGCAGTAAGGTCAGGATTGGCATGAGGCTGCTCTTGGACCTTGCAAGACCTCAACTGGGGGATGAAGTGGCAGAGAGGAGCAGCATGCAGCTGAAGGCTGGGAGGGAGGGGTGAGGTGTCACAGCCCAGAGCTCTCCAAGGTCACAGGATCTGAGGGACTCCACCTTTGGGGGAGGGATGCAATGGAGTAGGGGGTGAGGGGGAGGTGCAGGGAGCCCGGAGTGGGATGCTTTCCCACAGCAGATGACTCACCTAACTGGGAGCAGGCATGCAGAGGGGGTTCTCAAGTGGGGGTGAAGTGGGTGAGACATTTTTGGAAATTCCCAAAATGAAACCATGTTATAAGCAGGGAATATTTTCGTTCAAGCATGTAGGCATCCAATACGGCTCCCATTCTATTTCTCAGTAATACCCTTTTATTCGGTTTCTAGAGTCTTCATAGAAGACTTTCTAGAGTCATCACAAATTTGGTAGGTGAAAACAACAGGAATTTATTATCTCACAATTCTAGAGGTCATAAGTTTGGAATCAAAGTGCCAGGAGGGTTGGCTTCTCCGGGACCCTCTGTGGAGAAACCGCTGTGTGCCTCTCAGCTTCTGGAGGCTTCTGCGAAACTTCTAGACATATTCCTCCAGTCTCTGCCTCCATCTGCACATGGTGTTTTCCCCGTGTGCCCCTCTGTGTCTGTGTGTCTCAAATCTCTTTCTCCTTTCTCTTATCAAGATAACAGACTTTGACTTTAGGACTCACTCTAAATCCAGGATGATCTCATCCTGAGGTACTTAATTATAACTACAAAGACTCTATTTCCATATAAGGTCAAGTTCACAGATACCAGGGCTTGCGATTTGGACATAACATTTTGCAGTTTCTTTTGAACCCACTCTACCCATTACTAAGAGTAAGAATAAGACAGGGTGCATCCATTCCAACCTGGGCTAGACTCTGCAAGGGGAACAAGGATGAGGACCACTCACGATGTGCCCCCGAGCTGCTCGCAGTCTGGGGTATGCGTGCCAGCAGGATAGAAGCACCCAGGGCAGCCTGGCCTAGGAGACGGTGTGTGCCAGTTGCTAAGGGAGGTGCCAATCCCAGTCTGGTGTGGCACTGTGCTGCACCTGAGAGGGTCCCTGGAAGAAGTGTAGGAAATTCACTGATACCTCGAAAAAGGCAGGACTCAGTGCAAAAGAGACAGTGCTGTCCAGGTCGAAGGTACAGCTCATACGGAGGTGCAGGCAGAGGTGAAAGGAGGAGGGAAGCACAGTTCAAGCCAGAAGCTGAATGGAAAGTAGGATCAGAGGCCAGGCAGAGAGAGGGGCACTGGGGTAGGGAGGAGGTCAGATCCTCGAGGGCCCGGATGGTAAGGCAGGAGTTGGGAGGCTGCTTTGAGAACAATGGGAAACCCCTGGCATGGCTTGGAAACTACCAAGTGGCCTGGGAATGTGAATAACATCACTGATGCTCTTGCCGTATGCTACACATTTGTACTTAGTGCGCGAAATTACATTTGCTGGAAATATGATTTTGGCACTGGAAGGAAAATACGAGTGCTTTGGTATTGCTAAAATTACTTTTGGCCAGTCTGACATTAAATTTGAGGGAAAAAAACCATCTTTAAGAGGAATGACTGGAAATGGACCGCTGCTCCTGGAGGAGTAGAAATTCCAGAAGGCAGATGGACAGAGTGACTGTGGTTCTTCCCATGTAGGGCAGGGGCACCAGGACAGGGGCTGCCAGGGGGCTGAAGCCCCAGTGGATCTCCAAGTCAAGGCACAAGGTCAGGTTGGGGACCCGGGCCTGAGAAGCACAGGGCCCTAGACAGGGCAGCAGGGCTGGTTATGGAGAGAGACCCAGGCTCAAGGCTCCTATCTGGGTTGGATCAACATGGCGGGTGGCAATTTAGTAATCTAGCTGATGCCCTAGATTACTAAGTCTCTTGGCGGTTACCATGACTTCTTTTGTTCATGACTTCCCCACTCACCAGGCTGCCTCACTCGGAGTGAACTTTACACACAGCTCTCTTGCCTTTAACCCACCCCACTCATCTCCATGCCCCACTGCCTGCTGTGGTCCGGGCTCCTTCAGTCTTACATGGATGGGATTCTCTTTCCCTTAACTGGTCCTCACACTGCCAGTCACTCCAGGGCTCTGACCCTCCCTCCATCTAGCAGCCAAGGTGGACTTTCTCAGGCTGTGATCCTGTCTCTCCAGTTTATCTCCACCCCTCTCTCCATCTCTACTCACGGTCCCCAACACTCACCCACCCTGTTCCCAAAGAGCCTGCTCCATGATGCACCTGGGCCGGTTGCCCATTCTCCTGCTTCTGCCAGGACTCTCGGCTCATCTTCAGGACAGGCTCCAGAGTCCCCTCCTGCAGCAAGTCTGCCCCCTACCAGTGCCACACACTGTCATAACTGCCTGTTTATGGTCTGTCTGTTCCAATGGACGGGGGATTACTGGGGGCAAAGCTTACCTTGTCTCACTTCACAAAATGAAAGAATTACACCCTATTTTTACACTGCATTTTAATGTCTAAAGAAACAGGTGAAATTCATCTTAATAATACAATTTGCTTAACCCAATATGCCAAAATTTTATCATTTGAATGTGGACTCAGTGTAAAACCTATGATGGAGGCTCAGTCAGCAGCAGATCAGTAAAGGGGGTGTGTATACTTCCTAAACAGATGCCTTCGCAGTCCACCTTTAAAATGGAATTATGTGAGAATGTCAAGGTCTAAAGCAAACTGGGGAGCCGTCTAGTCTGCTGGCATCAAGTTTTCTTTTCTAGGTTGATGCTTCCATTGCCAGTGCACAGAGCATCCTGCCCATCACAGGAGTTCCTAGCCACATGTGGTGCTGCAGTTTGTCTCTTAAAGGTTCAAGTGTTGGGAACTTGGTCCTTGGTGTGGCAGCATTGAGGTGATGGCCTGGTGGGGGCATTACTGGCCGCTCCCCTCTGGCTTCCTGACTCCTCAAGTGATCTCTCCCTCTTGCACATGCTTTCATCATTCTGATGCTTTCTGCCATGATGGGCTGCAACCAAGGGGGTACAGGTCAGAGCCAGGACCATGCTGGTGGACTTTCAGCCTCTAAAACTGTGAGTTTTCTTCATAAATTACCCAACCTCAGGTATTTTGTTATAGTAACAAAGAATGGGCTAACATGTGGCCAGCCTGAAATGTGGCTAACTCTCTAAGATACATCCTACAATTTTAGGACTCAGTACAAAAGAGAGAATGTAAGTATCTCATGACTAATTTTTATACTGAGTGTACTTTCAAATGGTAATATTTTGGTATATTGTTTTAGACAAAACATATTATTGAAATTAATTCCACCTGTTTCCTTGTGCACTGAAAACATAATGTAATAAAAAATTTTAAATTGCACATGTATCTTGCATCCTATGCCTATGTGAGGGATGTGGCTGCTGGTATAGAGCCTACAGTAGCCAGAATAAATATTCTAATTGTTAAAGTAACATTTTCTCACTTGTTACAAATGTTTTTGTTCCTTGTGAAGCATTTTGAAAGTTTAACAATCAAAAAACAGAAGTCATCAGGAAAGTCATCTCAGATAGATGCCCATTTTGGGGACATTTTCCTCCATTTATTCTTTCATATATGAAACAAAACTGCATATTCTCTTGGGCATGAAACTTTTTTCACTTGTAATTGGATTGTAAACATTTATCATCTTATGAAATATTGTTATAAAATGATTTTGATGGACAGAGTATTCTGGTAGAGGTGCGGGGTGCCACATACCTTTCCTTTTCCCTGAGCTTCTGTCTGGTGGAGTATACACCGGGGATCAATAGCCAGTGATGAATGAAGAGCTGCTTTATTAAGTGATGCTTGGGCCAACTCCCAGCAGCCCGTCTTCCATCACCTGGCAAAAGATGGATTGGAGAACGGAGCTGAATCGGAGTCTTGAGGTCTAAGTGGTGTGTGTGTGTGTGTGTGTGTGTGTGTGATAGAGACAGACAGATGGAGAGGGACAGACAGACAGAGAGGGACAGAGGGACACTAGCTGGTGGAGAGCAGAGCAGATTCTGAAGCTATTTCACACCCAGGCACATGAATGGACACGTGGATAAGACCAGTGGTGATAGGGGACATTGTCCAGACATTCAAGCTGAGCTGTTGCAGATACGTAGACCAATTTGTGGTGCTACAGTTTGGATCTCGAATGTCCCCGGGGTCCATGTTTCAAAGTCGTGGTCTCCAAGGTGGTGCTGCTGGGAGGTGATGTGGGTTTTTAGGAAGTGGGGCCTCATGGGAGGTCCTTAGGTTATTGAGAACATGCCTGAAGGAGACTGTGGGACACTGGCCTGTACTTTTCCTCTTTTCTTTCAGATTCATCATGTCGGTGGTTTTGTTCCACCCTGATGTGCTTGTCCTTGCCACAGGCCCTCCAAAAATGGGTTCACCTGATCTTGCAGTGGAATCTTGAGAATCATGAGCCAAAAGAAACCTTTTTTCTTTATAAATGAATTACCTCAGTTATTTCATTATAGTAACACAAATCTGACAATGTAGGTGGTTTGTCATGGTGGTGGTGTTTTGGTGAATATTGTTGGTTTCCAATATTATAAGTAGGTGAGAGTCAGGGTCCTCTGCCTCCCCCATAACATCACTAGCAGATGGTAAGTTATGGTGAAGTTACAGTGCATTCTGTTGCTTCTGCCAAGTAGGATCCACGCAGTCATAGGTCTGGTCTTACAGTCTTGATGAAGTCTTACCTCTCTGCTCACTGGTAGTTTTAAACCTCCCTGCAGGAAGGAATTCCTGAAGGCAGATGTACTAAGAGGTAGGATTAGCCAGCCTTCTAGTTGGATCAGGGAATATGGTTATTAGCCAAATAATGTAATATAGTATCAAAATGAGACCCAGGCGAGAGGGTAGATTATTATACTTACACTCTATTTATGCTGTGGTGAAGACAGACATCTGCAGTATTTCTAACCAGGTCACATGTTTAAACACTACTCATTTCAATAATGAGAATTTGTTCCAAATATCCCTTATGCTAAATGAATGACTCATGTACAGATTAAGAATTCCATATTTGAAGTGATTGTCATGGAATTTCTAGAGTTGGGACTTTGATCAGGATCATTCAAATGCTAATTAACACTCCTGGGGTGTATGTATCTTCAAGTGTTGACCCTAAGGGGTAGATTACAATTAGTACAGACACATATGCATTATGCTTCCTATACAGATATGCTTTAAAATAAATTAGAGCTGTTATAATGCACAGAGTCTCAAAACATTTGGAACATTGTACAATCCAAAACTCACTTTTCAAAGCCTTTAAAAGTGAAAAATTGGTCTAGAATATTGTCAAAACAGGATTATTCATGAGTTTCTTGATTCAAAGAGTGGGTTCGTTGTCAAAAGAGAGGAAATCGAGTGGAATAGGTTGTTGCATGAAATATATTCTTTAGTTTTTCTTTCTCCAGCCCATGTTATTGGGATTGTGTGTGTGTGTGTGTGTGTGTGTGTGTGTGAGAGAGAGAGAGAGAGAGAGAGAAAGAGAGATTGATCAAAAAACCAGAGATGTGCTGTTAAAAATTGTGTTAGAAACACAAAATAAAACAAAATCATCCTCACAAACCAAAGCTGAACTAACAATGGCAGGAATATGAAAACCAAGGTCCCTGTTTTCTCTGCCGGGATGCTTTGCTTTGTGGCCCGTGGCTGCCGCTCCCGGGCTCCCTGTCTGTTGGAGGAGGTGCAGGGCGAGCCCACTCCTGCCTGTTTCTACAGACACAGCTCGGGCTGGGATTCCTGGGGTGAGAGTGGGTAGATTCTTTTATGAACTGAGTAATTAGTCCATCTGCTGGTATTCTTTGAAAGGTTCTGGGCCTGGAGAATTAACCTCAACACTTATTTTACACGGTTGTTATGGGAGTTAAGAGATAAAATTTATGAAGGTGATTTGTAAACTGTAAAGAGCTATTTATTTCCTGTTATTATGATTAGCAATAGCTTCATTAAACCCTTTCTTTGCACATCCTGCAGCTTGTATGCATTTTACTCACAGGTAATGTGTGTACACTCCCGCATTTCTAGGGTTTATCTTTCAGTGAATCAATAAACATGTATTGAACATCTACTACCAGCTATGTGCTTGGTGCAAGGACAAGCTATGGTTTCTGCCCTCGAGACCCATTAATGTGGCTGGAGAAACAAGAGATGCAGATGCTTCTGTGAACAAGGCAGCATTTGCTTAAGTGCCAAATTTGCTATTTGGTTTAAACTTTGGAGAAGTTAAATCCTGGAGGTCTGATCAGTGGGGGACATACCTCAGGAGGTTCATTTTCATTTTAAGTATTTTTTCCATTTCGCTTCCCTAATTCTTGGGAGTCGAAAGTGGACATCTGGGATATATTTGGGGCTGGTTCTATTTTCATTTTCTTGAGTTTTCTCTAAGAATTTTCCATGGGCAAGAGAGCAATGGGGAGTTTGCTGTTTCCTTGATTTATGTCCGTTTCTTCCCTTCCCTCCGACGGCCACCTTAGGTCATTTGATTTCCTGTTCAAACAGCAATTCCTCAGGATAGAACATTTTGCCTTAATCTTTTACAATCAGCTTCAAACCATTTCCCGCTCTGTTGTTTGGGGCTTGATGAATCTTCGGGTGATTTAGTGACAGTTTTCAGCCCCGTTGAAATCCCTATTTATGTCCAGAAAAAAGTGTTTTGTAAGTTACAGAAAGCCTGGAAAATTTTCTGAATGGACCCTCCGACAACACCATAGATTATCAGGGAGGGAAGGATGGGCGTGTGTGTGTGTGTGTGTGTGTGTGTGTGTGTGTGTGTGTGTGCAGGTGAGTTGCAGCCTAGTACTGGTGAAGAGGAAAGTGCGTTTGAGGTTTTGGCTCTATGGTCCCTTTAAATTCTCATTTCTTCTCCAGGACTTTCAGATCTTAATGTATTTACTGAGGAAACTTCAGGAATGCAAAGCATGATCTCCTATGGTAATTTTCAAGCTTCTATTATTCCAAAAACAAAAACCCAACAGCAGCCCTCAGGAGAGGTAAGCTACAGACTTACCCTCCCCCCTCTCCCCAGTACATTTAAGAGTTTATTTTTGGCAGAGAAGTTTTGGTCTCAAAAATCCTATCACAATCCTCTTTCAGAGTCTCCCTGGACCCCCATAGCCTGGCAGGGCATGGTGGACTAGATCAGAAGGACAGGTCGCTGGTCTTGCCCAGGCTGGGTGTGCTGTCCTTCTTTCTGCAGCTCTCTTCCTGAGTCACCTCCACTGCATGAGCCTCGAACCTTGAAGAAGCTAGATTTTTCTAACCATCTGTCCAGGGGTCTCCTGGATATTCCTTCACGGCCCAGCTGTTCCAGATCTGGAGAATAACCATCTGGGGTGGCCATGGAGTCACTGGCCACAGCTCTTACCAGAGCTGATTTTCTTCTCCTTGGGGTGATTATGTATTATCTATTGCCCTTTCTAGCTCACTCCTTCCCTGAGGTAGGGATCTTGTCTGTTCTGTCAGAAGAGGACCTGGCACATAGTAGATACTCAATAAGTACTAGTTGAGTGCCCTGCCTTTCAACCAGGGCGGGGATGGGAAGGAACACATCCTCAGCTAGCAGGGAGTGTGGATTTCCACTGGGTTGCTTGGGTGGATGGTAAGGAATTCAGAGGAGGAACTAGTTCCTGACAAATGTGAGTCTGGGGAGCTCCTTGAAGGGTCATACCATTGGCTGGGTCATGAATGTGCACCTCTGGATTGAGAAGTACAAAGGAGGGGTAGGAGTGGGGCAGGTGGAGTGGGGGGGGCAGACAGAGGAGCAAGAGGGGAAAAGAACAGATTGAAGAGGATGTGGCCTGGGAATGCGCATCAGCCTTTGGGGGCAACAGTGTCAATATCACAAAAACAAACCAACCTATTTTATTCTGAGATTATAATTAATATATGGTTATCAATATCAATATCAATTCCAGCTCATTGTATAATGAAAACAACATGTAAGTAGGAAAGAGAACCACCATTCAGACTAGGAACACTTTGATGACTTCTTTTCCCTTTCTCTCTCCACACACAATCAGAATGTATACCAGTTTTGCACATATTTTTCGTCTTATGCCATTAAAAATCCCTTTTACTTTTCCCTTAGGGTCATTAAAACTGCTTTGAAACATGATTTTTAATGATTCCAGAATCTTCCATTTTATGGTTACATTAAAAACCCTGTTGTTGCACAATTTGTTTCCAAAAAGTTTGTATTTCACATAGAAATAAGTAAGTGATGAACATCTTCATGTATAAGTTACTGCCTGAGCTGTTTGATTATTAGGTGAATTGCTAAGTGGGATTATGGGGTCAAAGGGCAGGAGTCTTCCAAGTGTGGTGCCCCAGTTGCTTTTTAGTAGGGTTGTGACAAATTACATGGAGGGTTTTTCTCCTGAGTCCCCTCCTGGAACAGGGTGGGATTTGCCAGCTCTGCAGAGAATAGCTGCTGTAAAGTTGGGACTAGAGCTCCATACTTTGCAAATTCGACTGAGGGTAAGTTTCTCCCACTGTGTTTATTTACCTTCTATTCTCCAGAGGATCTCCTAGTACTAAGGGCAGCTAACAAAGGGTCTTCTTTCCACACTTGGACAGAGCTGCCAAAAGGGGGCAGTGTCCTGCAGGGGACAGGTCCAGAGGGCTAATGGCACCTCAGGCAAAGGTGACACTTGCATTGGGAGCAGGGGATGGGAGGACTTGAGCTGAAGCAAAACCTCAAAGGGTTTCTGTTTTAGGGAGAGTAGGATTTCCTGGGACCAGGCTGAAGGAGACAGTGATTCTCGTATCTCCCTTCCTGAAACCTGGATTCTGTGGCGGTGCTCGGGTTACACGAATGATTTTAAGGTCAGTTGCACCTAATTTAAAGCTACTTTGGTAGTGGCAGTAAATAATAACACACACACACACACACACACACACACACACACACAAATGCATCTGGAACGTCATGTTGAACATCGTGGAGACCCAGGTGGTCATGCCTGAGCTGGTTCTCGGGCAGACTTTGGATGAAGGACCTGTTACCACCTCTCTGAAGGGGAGGAGGGTCTGTGCCTCGGAGGACAGCACAGTTTGAATCGCAGCAGTCGCAGCAACATCAGCCGTCCAGCCAAAATAAACTTTTGTCTTGGGCAAAGCAACTTTGGCATTTCATGCTACAGAGTAAACGAAACACAACATAGAAATAACTTGGGTACTCTTTTGGACCTAAAACTACAAAATCCATGTGGGGCTCCTAGCTTCAGATCTGGAAATGGTCCCAATGGCAACCATGTTCTCCGTGATAGACTTTATTGTATACAGTTGTCCCTGGGTATCCATGGGGGATTGGTTCCAGGTACCCTGTGGGTACTCAAACCCAGAGACGCTCAAGTCCCATATATAAGATGGGTAGTATTTGCATATAACATATATTGTATTTTAAATGATCTCTAGACTGCTTATAATACCTAATATTTAAATGATATGTAAATCATTTGTATACTATCTTGTCTAGGATATAATGACAAAGAAAGATGTCCGCACATGCTCAGTACAGATGCAGTCTTTTCCTGTATATTTTCAATGCAAATTTCTTCGATTCTGCAGATATGGAACCCATGGATATGGAGGGCTAAATTTATGACCCTCATTTTCATCTTTTATTTAAAGGGACTGTCCATTTTTTGAAAGAAGGCTCTGCTTAGGACCCTCCCTTTCTAACACTAACATTTCCTGATTTTATAGGCAGACTTTGTTACTCGGTCAATGGATGGATAAATGGAGGCATTCATAAATAAAACCTTACAGCTAGTTGGCTCTGCCTGATGGTGGGCAAGCCAGCTCCTGACCCTGAGCCTCAGTTCTTTCATTTGTAATGTGGGAACATGTCTGTTGGGCAGTTCTGTTGTGGAAGCAGAACCCAAACCCAAACTTTTCCTTTGCTCAGGGTCAGGCTTTGGGGCTACGCATCTAATCCACATTTGACAAATACCGCCCCCTGCCTCTTGCCCATGCTGACCTCCCTTTCCACGACCCAGTTTAATGTGTCCTGCTCAGTATTAGGCACAGAAGAGGGAAAAAGCCCCATCCATTGCACTGTGTGGAACTTTGGATCTTTAAAAACACAGTCTCACTGCAGTGATTCTTCAGCAACAGCAGCGTTTCTCATGTGGTCCGGAGAAACAGAAGCCTGTCCCCCATTCCGTTACGGAACCAAAATCTAGTATCTCAGACTTTTTTAGAGGCATTCCTTATCTTGCTTTCTAAACTTGACTCTAACATGCTGTGTGACCTTTGAAATCCTTTTCCTTCTCTGAACCTCTGCTTCCTTGGTTCAGTGGCATTAACATTCCTTCCAGTTTCGCAGTTTTTAAATCTATAAGAATCTGGGAGTAAAATCTTTAAGTGTATGTTTCTTCTTTGAAGGGTGGAAAAAAAGAAGGAAAAAAAAAAAAAAAACCCTGTTATTTTAAATTGACCACTTGGAGGCGCTAGCGATCTAAGAGACTGGCCGGTGAGGACAGCAACGTGTTCCTCAGCGAATGGATTCTGGGGGTGGTTTATAAAATTCTCTTTTTGTCTCTCCCTTAAGCTCCAAAATTTGCCAGAACACTTGATTGCATCATTAGTGTTGGGCGCGGACCATAAGCGCGTGCCAGAGACCGTGTTCCAAGCCGGGCCGAGGCCCCCGCACCCACCCCAAAAGAAAAGAGAGGAAAAGCCCGCGGTCCTGGGGGCCCAGCTGGCTTCTTTTTGACTCCAGCTCCAAGGGCTACGTAAGGTGGCCTGGCCATTCCTGGACTTGAGAAGCAGGTCCTGCAAAGTTGCGCCCGGCGGCATTGAAACCCGCCTCGGCCTTGGGGTTCACCTTTGTCCCCGAGGCTCTGCGGTCGTCAAAGGCAGAGCGGGGAAGAATTCCCACCGCCTCGCTGCTGCGCGGCTCCCCTGGCAGTTTTCCTGGTGGGCTTGGCTGATGGTGGAGGTGGGAGGTGGGAGGTGGGGGCAGGCTGGGAAGTCCCTGCAGAATTCAGGGAGGGATCACTGAACAAGAAACAAACAAAATAAAGCAGAAATCGGAAAGCCCAGCCTCTTCCCCCACTGGGGAAAGGGGCGCATGCTCAGCCGGCGCCGGCCAGAGCCTCTGCGGAAAGCGGGCGAGCCCTGCCCTGGGGCGCGGGGAAAAGCTCGGGTTCTGCCAGAAGCCGTGCGTAAACATCCTTTTCCTCCGATCCCGCGGCCCGGGGACCCCGAGGAGCGCGGGGAAAGCGTCTTAATGGAGACCGATTTCCAGCTCTCGCTGTCCCTTTCCAGATCCTAAGCGACTGCTAATTCCGTTGACGCTCGCCCCTTCCTCTCTTAATAGTTTGAAAAACTGTAATTGACAAGAAAACAGAGCCCGCAAAGGGGGGACGCAGCCCTGCCCGGCTGCTCGTTCTGGCTTCCCAGCAGCACGAGTTAAATATTCATGGGGCACAGGTGCCCTCCGGGCCTCCTGGAAGACCTTTCGTAGTCCTGCTGTTGGGGAGCAGCTCTCAGACCTCCAGCTTCTATTGAGCTGGGCAGGCAGGGGTTGTGCATCTGTTTGGTTGCTTCCTTGTGCCCACCCACTCCAGACCCTGGAGGCGCCACTCCAGACCCTGGAGGCGCCACCCCAGACTGGGGCCTATGGAATGAGGAGGAATCTACTTAGGGCACCCCAGGATCTTCGTGGGTTCCTCCTGCTCAGGCATCACCTTGTTTAATAGTGACAGTCCCCTGGGGAATTTGAGATTATTCTAATGTGAGAAGCATGTTGCAGCTTGAAGTTGGTGGGACTGGGCTTAAATTCTATTTCTCTTTCCTCCCCTCCCTCCCTTCTTCCTTCCTTCCTTTCTTCCCAGGGATTGAATCCAGGGCGCTTAACCACGGAGCCACACCCCAGCCCCTTTTTAAATATTTTATTTAGAGACAGGTCTCCCTAAGTTGCTTAGGGCCTCACTATGGTGCTGAGGCTGGTTTTGAACTAGCGATCCTCCTGCCTCAGCCTCCAGAACCGCTGGGATTACAGGCATATGCCACCACACCTGGCCTTAAATTCCGTTTCAACCTAGTTATTTGACTATTGACTTAACCTCTTCGCCTGACAGTGTCCTTCTTTGTAAGATAGGGATAATAGTGGTATTTCCCTAGGGAGATGATTGGAAAGTTGAAATAAAGCAGTCACTGAGGCTTGCAAGACTTCAGTAATGCGGGTTCTTGACCTCTGACGCTGTGTGTGGCCACTGTGCACTTGAAGTGACTAGTTGGAACTGATATATGCTTTAAGTGGAAAATACCAGGTGTCAAAGAGCAATGAAAATACTGTAATATGTGTCAATTTTTTCGGTACTGATCATACATTGAAATGATAACATGTGGCAAATATTGGGTGAAGTAAAATATACTTTAAAAGTTAATTTCAATCATTTCTTTTTACTTTCTTAAAATTATGGCTCCACCATTATACATTCAAAAACTCGAATTCAAAAAATTCAAAACTGTGCATGTGGATTGTATTTGTGGCTCCCATTATATTTCTAGTGGATTGAGCGGCCCCAGCTCCTCCCAGACCTGTTCTTCTACTCGTGTTCTTTCCCTCCATTAAGGCCTAGTTCATATTCATCATCTTCGTGAGGGTTTTTGGTAGATCTCTCTGTCTTCCTTGAAATGTCCTGGAGGCTCTGTCATTGGAGGCAGTCACGGAAAACACATTCCTAGGCTGAACTTGAGCAGGAAAATCATGGTCTGCCCAGCGTCTGGCACATCATAAACACGTCGATGTTGTGATTCATATTTTTCTTGTTGTTTTCTTTGGAGTCTGGCCCCCGAGTTCAGGACTAGGTATTTGCTGTCTCGGATCCTTTCTATGTGTTTAGTCTTCCTTTCTTGTGTGCTTAGTCTTGCTGAATATGTCCTCGAGGATAGAGGCCACATCTTCTGTTTCTCCTGGCATGCTTCTAACCCCTAGGGTGGCTCTAGGAAGTGCCTTCTCCCCACCATTGTAAGTAGACCAAGGAAGAGCCCGTTGGCTGGCTTGGCATCTTGGAGTCATTCCCACTCTGTCCTTCATTCACAGGTCTTGTTCTTCCTGGAGTGATTTCTCCATCTCCCTTCTTCATCCAACTGGCTCTTCTGCATCCTGAAAAACAATTGTAGTGGTGGACCCAGGTGGGGCTCAGGTTGTGCTCACCTAACTGATTTAACCCTCACAGGTGCTCTGTAAGACAGGCATTCCTGCTCTTCTCCTTTCACAGAAGAGGAAACTGAGGTACAGAGAGATTAAGGAATGCATCCAAAGTCACACAGCTAGTAAGTTCTGGGGCTGGATTTGAACTTAGGTGCTTTAGTCCCAGAATGCTTGGTGCCCTGGATCACCATGCTCAATGTCCCCTTGACCAGGGGCCCTTCTGGAGCACTTCTCCCCAGTGTTTGACGTTCTTACCACTTTCTCCTCCATCACGTCTCAGCTCTGTGTGAAACTGCCACAGTCCTCAGCACCTGTGATTGGAATCTCTGGTTCAGGTTCACTCATCCATTCCCCTCGCTGATGTGCCTCCCCCAGGATCTCGGTGCCTGATGACCGCATAAGCCCTCTGTGAACACCCAGTGAAAGAGCGTGGTCAAGCCTGCAGGTGACGGTTTCTTGCAGGAGACAGAGTGGGAGTAAGATCTTCCTCTTCTGTGATAGCATTTTGTTTACTTTCTTTCATACCACTTACAGCAATCTGTAAACATCTGGTCTACTTGATTAAAACATACCTTTTCCTCCCCCCAAATGAAGGCAGGCACCTCATTTGACTTGTTCATTTCTTTATCTCAATGTCTCGCATAGAATATGTACTCAGTGAATATGTATTAAGTGCTTAAGTAAATGAATGAAGGAATTTGTTGAAGGTCTGTTATACACCAGGCACCATTAGATGATGCTGGGGTTCTTATCTTCATGGAGTTTCTAAGTTTTTTTTTTTTTTTTTTTAATTTGTCCTGGGGATTGAATACAGGGGTGTTTTGCTTCGGAGCTACATTCCCAGTCTTTCTTATTTATTTTTTGAGGCAGAGTCTTCCAAAGTTGCTGAGGTTGTCCTTGAACTTGCAATGCTCCTTCCTCAGCCTCCAGAGTTTCTGGGATTGCAGGCCTGTCTACTGTGCCTGGACAGTTTATGAGTTTCTGGGAGATGGAAGTGGTGGGCAAGACAGGCTAAGAGGCCATGGCAGTAGGGAGGTGGAGAAAGGTCAGGGTGTTTGGAAGGAAAACAAGTCTTAGCATTCAGTGTGGGGGAGTCCTGAGAGGACTTCTGCAGGACTTAGGAATTAAGAAGAAATCGCAAACATTAATGGGAGACAGCCAAACTGAAGGGGGATGAGAGGAGGAATGGTGGTGTCAGTCTTTAAATAATGGGGGTTGGGGGAGAGAGAGAGAGAGAGAGAGAAAGAGAGAGAGAGAGAGAGATACTGACTGACTGACTGACTGACTCAAAGAGTAATGATTGTTTATTTGGGAAAAGCAGGGCACATTGTAATGTAGGACACACATGTCCTGGAAACCATGGTCTATGTTCCACAGAGGTGGGGTAAAGGGAACACTTTAAAGTCAAGGAGGAGAATGGCATGTTATTCTGAAGCAATAACCTGTGGCCCTGAGGCTGAATAACAGGGGTGTTCAAGGACCGCTGGCTAGGGTGGCACCCGTCTGCAGGAAAGCAGTTATGAGACCAGGTCCTTGCAGGGTGCTTTTGTGCAAGGCTGTGGTGGCCTTCGTGCAAGGCTGTGGTTTTGGTGGGGTCTTTGTGTTCGTTCCTGCCACCAGCCAGCCTTGCATGAGATTCCCTGCTTGGTGACCTTCTGGCTTCATTTAATTATTTTGTTAGGGCTTGACATAAATGACTTCATTTTTATTCTGATAACTTTCTGGGAAAGGAGAGAGGGTTTTCAGGCAGAGGCAAGGAGACGTGAAAAAGGCATGGTGATCTGGTTATTTCCAAGTCCCACGGGTGCAAGGAGTGGAAGGGGGCAGCTGTGAGGAGGATTCGGGACGCTTCACTATGGGAGCCCTGACGATGTTGGACCTTCCCTTCAGATTCCCTTCTCCACTGCCAGCTGCCTTAGTCAGCCTCCTTGTTCCTAAGCCTCCTTTTCACCTGCTTCTTCTGGCCCCACCAGGAAGTTCTGCAGACCCTTTTCCACAGTAAGTGGGCATTGGTGGTTTGTCTCTCCCAGGAGACTGCAATCCTGCCTGGGGCCATGTTATTGTCGGTCCTCGCTTTGATTTCAGGTTGACAATTTTCTGTTCTTGCATGTCGTCATTTGGTCCTCAAGGTAGCATCTGAGCTCTTTCAGCTCTTCGCCTGGACCTAGTAGTTGTCTCTTTGCAGTCCCTTGGCCTCATCCATCCACCGCTCTTGTAGCTGTATGACTCTTCTTTGCTCTTCCCTGATGCTTGCATCTGCCAAGGAATTGGCTTCTTTCTCTGTGTATGTGATTGAAGAACTCCAAGCTGAAATCAACACCATCTGATGAACACTTAGAGGGCAGTAGAATAGAACATTTACACTCACATCTGTTTTGGGACATCAAGGATCTTTGGTCAGAGCTTTTGCATTTTGTTATGTTCCCTCCGTTTTGGGTCTAAATGTAGGTCTTTGGACAGCTTGCACAGAGAGTTCTGGTGAGTCTACCCATGGGGTCCAGCCATGGGTCCTCATTCTACAGTTAGTTCTGGGTTGAGGGGCAGAGCGGCAGAGTAGCACCTAAACCCCAGCCCAGCCCTTGCTGTCTGCTTTGGGATTACAAGTCATTTCATTGTCTGTGTTTCAGTTTCTGCTTGTAAAAAGGTGCTGATTCTAGTGTGAGAACTCACAAAGTGCTAGCTCTTATTATTATCATCCTCATATTATTGTTGCAGAATCCCTTATCTGATCCCTTATCCAAATTCTTGGATTCAGAATGTTTCAGATTGGGGGATTTTTAAAATTTTGGAATATTTGCCTACACATGAGATACCTTGGGGATAAGACTCAAGGGTAAACAAGACGTTCATTTATGTTTCATTCACACCTTACACACATTGCCTGAAGGTAATTCTATGCAATATTTGTACAGGACCTGTGGTTTGACTGCATCCTATCACAAGGCCAGATGTTGCATTTTTCACTGGTGGTGTCGTGTTGGTGCTCAGAAAGTTTCGGATGATGTTGCATTTGGATGTTGGATTGTTGGGCTAGGGCTGCTCAACCTGAACATCTTGTGGCTATAGTAAGCATGGGATTATTATGGCCCACTGTACATCTTGAACTCTCACTTTATAAAGTCCTACCTTTTATTCAACGTCTAGCAAAAGAGAAGACATACTCTTAAGTCAAATGCACACTCTGTCAAGTTATTTCTTGAAAGGGACTTGATAACATTATTCCCATGGTAAAGCTTTAATTTATGCAACTTCTTCAAGAAGCTGCGATCTTTCCCTACATTTTTAAGAGAATATCACAGTAGTGTTGATAGAAGGAGTTGGGGGTGGTTTTCTTTTGCTGGCAGGAGGGCAGGCCAGCATGGATGACATTCCGTCCTGAGCCTCTCCAGATGTGGTCCATGTTTCTCTCTGGATAATGGCTCTGATGAGGAACTTGGCTCTTCCCTATCATTGATGCCCAATGCCGAGGCATACCTAATAATATAGTACCAAATAATTGTTCCTTGAGAAGCATGCAGGGGTGAGACTGAGGAAGTAGGACAGTTGCCACTAAGACAATGGGGAGACTGATATGAATAATTCTCCCCTTTGCAAGAGCCACAGTTGGGCAAGTCTTGGGGGAACCATGTGTGGCAGTCAGAAATAGGGAGAGTGAGGTTGGGGGCCCTCAGGAGCCCCACAGGTCTGATCACATCATAGCTCTCCATGGTTCCTCAATGCTTGAACTGGGTATAGTATGAAAATGATATTGAGATCTGAGATCTGCACCTATTGCCACAAGCCTAGTCATTTTGGAATATAGAAAATAATAAAAAAAGGAAAAGGAAATGAATGAGAAAGAGAATGGAATTTTCCCTCCTATTTGAACAGAGATCTCAAAGCATCCAAATTGAAACAAATGAGCAAATTACTTTTCCTTTAAACTCTATGTACTCGAGGCACTCAGAATTTCAACATGTCTCTTGAGACCCCTTTGTTGTGAAAGGAACCTGAATTCAAGATGACAACTGATTTGGGGGGATTTAGCCAGAGGAAGTTAAGCTGGAAACAAACCCAGACACTGCCAGTGTATTTGTTAAAAATTAGATTCTTATTTCTGCTTTCTATTCAGCCATTGCGCAGAACAAACACATAATTAAAGACTTCACCTTTGACAGTTAGCTTTTTTTTTTTTTAGCACCAATAGCAAATTTTTGTTTTTATTTAGTAATATCAAGATACCCTGCTACATTGAATCCACCAGTAGGTTTTGAAAATAAGCAAACGCACTGTAAAAAAAAAAAAATAAGAAAATCCACTTTTTGGGTTTGAGATTCATGCCGGTTAATTGTTCGTCTATTTCTACGATAAGGTGAGACTGGTCTTGTGTCACCGGAGGGACCGCGTCCTGCTGTTTTTTTCCCATCCTCATTTACAATGATTATGTTATCAGGCTAGCCAGGCAAAAGGGTGGAGCAACTATAATTTCAAAGCAGGATTAGGTTGAAATAACGAGGTCACCAAGTTGTGGTTACCAAGGCAACGTCACATCTAAGAATATGGGATGCTTCTAGGAGATGAGGCAAAGCCCAGAGCCTTTTTCCCCCCCATGCACAAAAAAATCACCCACTTCCTGATAAAAACTGCTTATTAATTGCTTTTAAACACAGTGTATTCTTTATTTTTATGAATAAGTTTATAATTTATTAACCTGACTTGAAGTTTTTTTAAAAATTCTAATCATATTGTAATAAATGTCAGAACAATTAATTGGGCCATTGTTTCTTTTCCTTTTGGTTTTGAATTCATGCTTACTTTTTTTGGATTTATTTAATTTTCTCCCTTCACTTCTCCCTGCCTTTCTCCTTTCCTACCTTCCTTCCTTTCCATTTTAACACTGCAGGGTGATGACATGGAACACAAAAGGGAGAACTGAGACAGGTGCTCTGGTCTGAGTTGGAGGTGACTAACTGGTGACAGGTGATGAAATCTACAATCTACAAGATTCATTTTTTCCCCTTGAAGAATATTAAGCTTAGCAGAGAATGACTTTGGTCTCCATTGTCTTAGAATCTCACCCAGCTTCGCACTGGACAATGCACAGTGCTCAGCAGGGAGGACAGAGCAGATGTGGGGTCTGCTTCTGATCAGCGTCAGTGGTCACTCCCAGCTATTGCACCCGTCGCCCTGTTTTTCTCTGAATTCATTTCTGTGTCTGAGTTTTTCAGATAACGGCTTCAAATTTCTTTGCGTTATAAAAAGCAGGATTCTTTTACTACGGGCTTGTATGTGTGAAGCATGGATTATACATTGGTCTTTATTTTAAAGAACATCTCTGACCTGGTGTTTAAACCCCTGGACGCAGTGTGGTGTGATGGGGACCCTCGGATTCCTTCGCATCGAAGCACAGCTGCTCTTTAGGACGTGTTAACTGTTCACCTTTTGCCCTGACTTTGCATAAGGAATATAAAGTGTGCTTGCAAACAGCACCGCATGAGTGTGCGGCATTTTCCACCTCCTGGAAATCCATGTCAGAGGGTTCTCAGTGCCTTGAGAATGTCTTCAGCTTCCAGGCTGGAGGGATGGAAAGTGAAGGAGCTCCAGAGCCCGCCACATCTGGGTTGGAAGTGCTGCTGTGTGATCATGGCCAGGAGAAATCCCCTCTCTGACCTCCTTCATAGTTCAGGGTGAGGACTGAATGGCGTATCCTAGAAACAGCTCTGAGCTCAAGACAGGCAGCTCATACCTCAGAATAAAACTCCTCTTTCAAAAATAATAAAGATGCATGTGAAGTTCATCTTCATTTTTCCCTCTTGTTCCCTTTTTGTCTTTCCCCTTATTATCCTCTGAACGGTATTTCTAATATGCAAATCAGATCATATCATGCCCCTTTGGTACCTGATTGAATTGTGTCCCTCTCAAATTCAGGTCCAGGAGGAACCTGTGAATTTGACTTTATCTGGATAAAGATGTAATCAAGTTAAGATAAAACCATAGTGGATCAAGGTGAGTCCTAAATCCAGCATGACTGGTATTCTCCTATGAGAAATTTGGACATAGAGAGGCAGGCACACAGAGAAGGGTTCATGTGCTAAGGAGGCAGAGGTAGGAGAGCTGGGTCTGCGTGTCAAGGAATACCAGTTTACCAGCAACCTTCAGAAGCTAGAAGGAGGCTGGGAAGGGGTCTCCTCTAGAGGTGTTGGAGGGAGCACAGCCAGTGGGCACCTTGGTTTTAGACTCTAGCTTCCAGAGCTGAGAGATAAGAAATTCCTGTTGTTTTAAGCCATCCAGTTGCTGGTAATTTGTTTTGGCAGCCCTTGGAAGGAAGTGCACCTTAAAATCTCACTGTTGTTCTCCTTGTCATTACCGCGAGCTCCAGAATGCTTGCCCTTTCTGGCACACGTGCCTGATGATCTCCCATTTTTCCTGTGCATTTAATGCTTCATTGATCCCAATGCCTTTTAGTCTCTGCAAGTAGAACTCTCCCTTACCCTTGAGGTGGCATGGCACCCTCTTCCCAATTCTTCCTAGAACACATTTCTTTCATCTGTCATTTGATGGGGTCTTCCTGCCATGTAGACTAGGGTGTACCTCCCACCAAGGACACTCCCAAGCTCTTCAACATTTCTCTGGTCACTTGGTTGGAAGATTGGTCATTCCTGCTCAATACTGAGCTAAAAGAGGTTGGGACTGTCTTTGTCCTTGCTTCCTGCTGCTTTCCTATGTCCTGACATGATGCCTGGAATAGGACAGACCCCCAGTTAGGATGAGCTGTGCAATGAATGGATAACTGAGGAAGTGATTGGCATGTAGTTGAAACTCTTAGTAAGATTTGGTGAGATCTTGGACTGAGAGGTTCAGAAATAAATCAGTCACTCATTTGCAATGTGAATGGTTACTATTAGCCAAAATTGGTGGGGATTTTGACTATCTTCTTGAAACCTAGACCCAAAGTCGTTCTTGTCTCTGTTCTGTGATTTACTCATTTAAAAATTACTCATGGTAGGTAAGTTGTTTTCCTTCCATCTCTGATCCTTATCTTCCTTGTTTCGCAAAACTCAATAGAAATATTCTAAGCACACAAAATGTGTACTATTCTCAGTGTTCTACAGTTGGCTTTATTCACTTACAATGTACCTTAGACTTCATATCACATTGGAACAAGTGGAAATGCCACATTCTTTTCATTGGCTGCAGGACACTCTAGTATACACATACTCTCTAACTTACTTAACTAACCCAACTAATGTTGGGACTTCCTTGGCTTCCTGTCTTTGCTATTGCCAACAGTGCCATGATAAACTGAATCTTTGTGAGCTCTAGCTGTGAGATAAGTTTCTGAAGTGCCATTGCTGTGCCCTTGAAAAGCACCATTGCACGGTCAGATTCTATCCTCTAACCTAACCAAATGTGTTAAACCAGGTAATTGACAGCAAAAAGGGAATAACTTCAATAGAAAAAATGTAAGCATATGCTTACATAGACTACCTAGTGAATTTTTACAGGTTTTAATTTTTATATTTTTGTCTTGAGATTGCCTGTTTCCTTTTTCAAATGGGGATCCACAGAGTTTAACAAATATGGTTCCTAAGCCAAAATCGATAATTCCATTAAAAAGGGACAAAATACCCAAATAGGCCTCTCTCAGAAGTCAGACAAATGGTTAAGTCATATGAAAAATGTGCCACACCATTAATCATCAGGGAAATGCAAATTAAAACCACAGTATCACCCCGCCTGCTGGAAGGACCATTATCAAAAAACCAGTGGATACCAAGAATGGCGGGGATGTGATGGAAGGGCCCTTGCACACAGTGGTGGGAATGCACATTAGAACAGCTGCTATGGAAAGCAGAATGGGGATCCCTCAAAACCCTAAAAATAGAATTACCATATAATGCAGCAATCCCACTGCCATGTGTATTTCCCAAAGGGATGAGATTGGTATGTTGAAGAGACTTCTGAAATCCCATGTTCATTGCAGCATTAATCTTAATAGGTAGGATATGAAAACAACTGGTGTCCATCAGTCGATGAATAGATAAAGAAAATGTGACATATGTACTAGGAATACTAGTCAACTCTCAAAAAGAAAGATATCCTAACATTTGTGACAACTTGTGTAGAACTTGCAACTTAATCTCAGAATAGCTGAAAATCAACTGCATTTAATTACAGCCATCCTTCAATATGCTCAGGAGGTTGATTCCAGGACCCCTGTGGATACCAAAATCCATGGTGGATGTTCAAGTCTCTTATATAATATGCATATTTGCATATAACCTATGCACATCCTCCTGTATACTTTAAATCAACCCTAGATTGCTTTAAATACCTAATACAATGTAAATGTTATTTAAATCGTTCCTATATTGCATTGTTTAGGGAATAATGGCAAGAATAAAGAATTTGCACATGTTCAGTTCAAATGCATTAAAAAAAACATTTTCAGTCTGCATTAGGTTGAATTCACAAATGAGGAATCCCTAGAAATGGACGGTTGACAGTATTGAATTTTTGAAAATTGCTAAGATAAAAATGTTCTCACCACAAAAAATAAATATATAAAATGTTAGATACATTGATTAGCGTGATTTAATCATTTCACAATATAAAGATCTATCAAAACATCACAGTACATATCATATATATATACAATTGTTATTTGTCAACTCTACCTTAATAAAGCTGAGAAAAGAAAATTGCTTCTAGATAAATTCTGAAATATCATTCTAATGATTATAATTTTTTCTTTTGTTAGCTTTATGTTTAATTCTGATATTTGTAGATTTTTTATCCAGCATATTAAAGAGGAGGATTAAATTAATTAAAAAAGAAGTTCTCATTCAAAATAATTTTGCATTTTTAAGCTAAGCACAAACAAAATCTTGCTTGAATTCAGAAAGGTTTATATAATTATTGTGAGCTCACTATTCTAGTCAGGAGTATTTATATTATGACCTTTTAAAAAATAAGACTTTAAAAGAATTGAAAAATCCATATAACCAAGATTAAAAATACACAACATGATTTTGAAGATTCAAGATATTTTTAAGTCAGAAGAGGAAGGAATTTATAACCTGAAAAATCCAGACATATTGCAGCATTCTTAGAGATAGACAGAAAAAAAGTACATATTTAAAAAAGAGGTATTTTGAGTATCAGGAATGGTAAGAATTTAATTCAATAATCATTTATCAAGTACTTATGGTGGGTACAGTTTTAAAGAGCATGAGAGAGATGACTTTTAATTGGAAAGCGCCGGAATTTATAATCCAAGAAAACTGTTTGTAAGGACTAGATCTGCCTTATTCTCTGGAATTTCCTTTTGAAAAAAAGTGGAAATAAAAATTGCCTGGAAACATTTTTGCCCTCAATGTATTTAGCCTTTTACCTAGTAATTCCATGAAAAAGGAAAAAGAGAAAGTGAAAGAGAAAGGATGGAAAGATTTATTTGTTTCAAGTAGTTCTTGGTGCAAACCAGACCTGAGCCCGTTTCTCCATACCTGACCTTGACATCTGAGTAAACCTGGGAGACATTGTGCTGTCTGCTTTCTGCTTCCTGATTCTGTTTATGCAGATTTCGTTCTTATATTTCAGTCCAGACGAGGAATCCAGCCCCTTCACTGATGATTTTGAGGATGGGGAAACTAACTAAAAGCATTATCTAAAAGCCCAAATTTGTGGGAACAGATGTAACACAAATAATGTTCTGCTATTGGTTCACACATTGTTACGATTGTTACTTTGAAGAGTTATCTATTAGCTTGGTTAAGAATATCAAAATAAAAGATTTTATGTTACAGTCACTTATGCCTTCTCCATCGCCTTCCCTTCTTTATGGGGATCGGAGTTTTTGACCTATGTAATATTCCTTCTCCCTGAAAATCTTTTTATACTTTTTGTAGAGTCGATCTGCTGCCAATGGGTTCTTTGTTTTTGTTTGCCTAGGAAAGTCTTATTTCTCCTTCACTTTGAAGGATCATTCTGCTGCACGTAGAATTCTAGGTTGGTGATTGTTCCTCTCCATCCATTCTCCCTGCTTGCTTGGATTCTGATAACGCATCTGCTGCAGTTCCTGACCCTTTATCCCTTATGTAAAGTTTCTTCCTCTGCCTTTTTTAAAAGATTCTCTTTGTCTTTAGTTTACTCCCATTTGACTCTCACATGCTCAGGTGTAGACTTTTTGATCTTTACTTTGTGTTCTTGGAACTTCCTAGATTTGCAGGTTGGTGTCTGTCATTCATTTTGGAAAATTTTCGGTCACGGTAATTTCAAATATTTCTTTTTTTTATTTTTCTTCATTTCTACAATTGTACACTTCACACCTTTTAAAATTGTCCAACATTCTTGAATATTCTGGTCTGACTTTTATATTTTTTCTCTTTGTATCTCAGTTTGGGATGATGTTTTTAGTGACATATCTTCAAGGTCACTGATTCTTTCCTTGGCTGTGTCTAGACAGAACCATCAAAGGCATCCTTCGTTTCTGTTATAGTGTTTTTATTTTATTTTTTTTCTCTCTCCCCATTCCTTTTGATTATTTCTTAGAGATTCCCTTGCTTACCTTGCTCATTTTTCTTGCACTGTCTACTCTTCCCATTAGTGCCCTTAGCATATTAATCATAGTTATTTTAAATTCTTTGTTTGAGAACTCTAAAATCTGTCATATCTGAAGTCTGGTTCTGATGCTTGCCTTGTGTCTTTGGAGTTTTTTCCTTGTGTTTTCTCATGCTTTGTAATTTTTTATGGAGAGTTTGACATGATGTATTGGTCATAGGACCTGAGATAAATAGGCTTTTTCTGGACTGGGAGTTGGGCTCTGTTTAATGCTTGCCGCAGCCATAGGGGCCAGGAGCTTGAGTTTCTTTGGTGTTCTTGTTTCTGTTTTCCTTGTTGACCTTTCTTGGGTTTCCCTAAGAACTCTTCTTAAAGAGAGTGAGCCTTAAAGCTGCATCAGTGTTATTCCATGGTTACTATACTTCACCCTCTTAATGGGTAGCAAAGAGCAAGGAAGGGGAAAGCATTCTACAGTTACGCTTAAATCTCAGTGTTTTAATGGACCTGTGACTTTGGGATGTGACCTTCACACATTTCCTATCTCCCGCTCTCCCGGCCTAGGTGAGACAGGAATGCCAGAGAGGGCTGGGGTTGGATATTTTTCCTTCCCTCAGATGAAATAGGCTTGCTTTCTATTTTATTTACATGATACATGCATTAACTTTAATAACTGTTTTTTAGTGCATTATAGTTACACATAATATTGGAGTTCACTTTAACACATTCATACATGCATGGGATATAATTCATACATGCATATAAAATAATTTCGATTCTCAGAACTTCAACTCTTCCTCTCTTCCTTCTTTCCCCTGGTTCCCTTCCTCTACTCTAATGGTCTTCATTCTAGTTTTTATTGATTTTTAAAATTGGTGCTTTTGATTACTTATTCCAATTTGACTTGGAATACATCAATTAGGCTTAAATAACCTCACTTTTGTGTGTGCATGCACATATATGTATGTGTTTTAATGTTTGGCCTGAGGACATTTAAAATAATTCTATTTATGTGAAACCTTCACTGGAATGAACGCTGCTAGTTGCCAACACTCACTGAGCCTTTAGTATGAACCTGACCTTATTCTAATTACTTTACATGGATTAATTTATTGTAGCAACAGCAAAATGGTAGCAGCACAGCTAATGTTTCTGAGGTCAAGAGATACTCAAGTGTGATCCAATTCTCTTTTCCTTCTGGGCATCGTACTTCCTTAGTTCCATGCGTTTGGATGAGGCCATGTGACCACTGTGGCCAGTGAGTTTGAGTGGAAGTGAGGCATGCCCAACCAGATTAGTATTTCTGCTCAGTCAGGTATTTCTAACCAGATTACTATGTCCCATTGTCGACTGGGATATTTAAGGGCTAGTGCAAGATCTTCAGGGCTCTCTTCTTTGACATGGTGACCAACAACATTTAAGATGGTGGTTACTGTCAGCCTGGGTCCCTGAGGGACTTGATGAGCAGAAATTCCTTATTAATCCATTTAGTCTATCACATGAAGAAGAAAGAAATCTTAATTGTTTCTGGCCAGGGAAACCCTGAAGTTTGTTAACAGAACATCCAGACTGATACAAACATTTATTGAGCGCTTGCTTTGTCTTAGGAACTCAGGAAATGCTATTCTGTTGCTATCTCGTTTTTCATAGTGCCTCCATGAAGTGAGCATGGTGATTGTCTTCATTGTCAGATGAGGAAACCGAGACAAAGAGTAAATGACCTGCCCAGGTGACAATTCCCACAAAGTTGGGATTCAAGCCCAGGAGTCCTGCACAACTGAGTTGCCTCTTTCTACGGGACAATGAGTGAGGACTTTAGTTCTGGAAAAAGAATTAGATTAATTAGCTCCTGCCTTTGAAGTTGTTCCCAATTCATGTGGGGAGAACAAGGCACATGCTTATAAAAACTTTACTGACCATTAGGCACAAGTTATTATAGAAATGCTGAAGGAGAGGCATTTTCAGCAGGATTCAGAGAAGGAGAGATGACTTTGAGCTTTGGAAATAGAAGCAAGCTTCCTGTAGGTCAGAACTGAGCTTTGCCATGAAGAAGAAGGGGAAGTTTGAAGAGAATTCAAAAATTTTGAGATTGAAATGGAAACTAAAATCTTGATTTTACTTGAGATTCTTAAGAAATGCAAATTCCAAGAGGATATGAACTATGCTTCCTACTCTATGAACACCTGTTGAATTTTGTGAACATCGTGCAACTTAAGCAAGCCATAAGTAGCTACCACCCTTGAAATTTTCTAACCAGATTAGTATTTCCCATTGTGGCTTGGGCATTGGGGCTTGACTTCCCTTTGACATTTAAAACTCAGTCTGTCTAAACTTGATTCTTCTTGATTGATGATGTTAATTTCCACCTAACCATAGAAGATAAAAATCTTGACATGACCCATTTCTCTTTCCCCTCCTTTCTTCACTCTATTTGATTGGCCAGTATGTCCTACAATTCTAAATCAGAAATTTCTTTTACTCCTGATCCTACTATTGTAGTTCAGGCCAGCATTATTTCCCACGGAGGAAACTACTAAACACCAAATGTTTTTCTTTCCTTTCTCCTGTCTTCCACATAGTTCCTAGAGATCGAATATTGCTTTAATGCTTCCTTTATTTTAAAATTCCACTAGCTTTCCTTTTCATTCCCAGGATAAATACATACTACCTGATATGTCATTTTAGTCTGTTTGTGCTGCTGTAATAAAATGCCATAGACTGGGTAGTTTGTTAAGACCAAACATTTAATTCTCATGTTCTGGAGGCTGGGAAGTCCAGGATAGAGTTTCTGGTGGGTTCAGTGTCTGTGAGGACCCAATTCCAAGATGGTGCCTTGAATGTTGTCTTTACATGGTAGAAGGCAGAAGGACAAAATAATCCTAATCCAGTTCCCTCCAGCCTTTTTATAAGGCACCAATGCATTCAAGTGGGTGGAGTCCTCATGACAACGACTTCTCAAAAAACCTCACCTCTTTTAGATCTTCTTCAGGTCACATAGCATTTTCCATTTATCTGAGTTTAACTCTTAACCCAGCGCAGTACCCTCCCCTTTGCTTTCTGCAGTTTTAGTTACTTATGGTCAACCATGGTCTGAAAATCTTCAATGGAAAATTCCAGAAATAAACCATCCCTAAGTTTTAAATAGCACACCATTCTGATGAGTGTGACAAAATCTCACACTGTCCTGCTGCATTCCTCCCCGGATGTGAATCACTGACTCATCCCTCTGCCCAGAACATCCGTGTCATGTACACTGCCCACCCACGGTCACCCAGTTGCTGGGTTATCATATTGATGGTCACAGAATCACAGTGCTTGTGCTCATATATCTCTTATTTTACTTAATAATGGCCTACTTGATTGCTCTATTAATAGTTGTCTTACTATATCATTATTGTTAATCTCTTAGGGTGCCGAATTTATAAATTAAATCTTATTGGAGATACATATGCATAGCAAAAATCATACTATACACAGGATTCAGCACTATCCATGGTTCAGGCATCTACTGGGGATCCTGGCACGTATCCCCTGCATCCTACTTTTAAGGGGGGAACTATTATATGTAATAACTTCCAGATCTTTCTCCCCCATTAAGCTGTGCAAGTTTTCTATTCTCAGAAGATACTTATTCTAGCGCTCTTAATAAGGTCCTAAATACAGGTCTTTCTTGTCATTATTGGAGAGGAATTAAGGTGAGAAGAAAGATACCCATTCCATGGATTTATCTTGAGTGTTTCTAGTTCCTAGGGAATATTTCAGGGCCATGAACAAGGAAAATTCAGTCCTCAAAAGCTTTTCTTTGCTCTTAGTAGTAGAAGAGACCTAGTATTCCTTACCAACGAGCATCAGACCAAGGGAGGCTTGACTAAGTGTTCCAGCTAGCTAGCAGCACACTCAGAATTATAGGATGCCCAGGACAAGGCTCCAGGGGGGCAGTTAGAAACCTTTGGCATGTAGTTTCTTTCCTTGTTGAAGACTTCTTTGGTACAAGAACTGAGATGAACACACAGAGGGAAGAATGGGATTTAGACTTTTGTTTCCCCAGTGTTTTTTGTTCTCTTTTTTTTTTTTTGAGAGTGTTTTATAGTCATTTGCTCATTCACTCCATAGCAAAAAGGCCCATTTTACATATAACATTTCTTGTGTGTTTGTTGTGTTGATTATACATGATTTGGGTAATTTTGACATGGAAAAATACTTCAGTTGAAAACAAAATAAGCACACACACACAGAGAAGTCAAAACATCATGTCACCTGGACGTAACTGGTCTAGAGCTTCTTGGGCCATTAAGTGAGCACAATTTGTCACCTAGACTAATGGCTGAACTTCACTGTTGCCTCATTATAACTTCCCTCTCAGATCTGCTTCAGGTGAGTGAATAGGCATGATCCAACTTGAAGTCATGTCCAAATTCTACTTCCCAAATCAGCAAGCTGGATGTGGCCCAAGGCTTCACTGACCTCCCTTTTTAGGGATTCACTGGAAGTCTCTCTAGTGAAACAAACTTTCCATCAGGCTGAATCCCTTCCTTGCTCACTCACGGTCTTATTGGTAGACTATGGAGTTATGAGGAAAAACCACACTTTTTATTTCATGTGAATAAAAGCTCAATGAGCAAGCTTATTTTTAACCATGTGAAGTTTCATTAGATATGCAATTACTTTTTGACAGAATTTTTAAAATTTATTTTTTAATTATAAATGGACACAATACCTTTATTTATTTATTTATTTATTTATTTTTAGGTGGTGCTGAGGATGGAACCCAGTGCCTCACATGTGCTGGGCAAGTGCTCTATCACTGAGCCACAACCCCAGCCTGATTTTTGACAGAATTCTGAGAGGAAGAAGATGCAGTTATGTGAGCTCTTGGGCCTCCACACACACTCTGTCTGCTCTGGGGATTACCTGGCCTAAAGGAAGTCCATTTCTTTCTCCTCTCTCCCTTTCTGCCAGCTCATCCTTCTTTCTCACCCCAGCTTTTCAAGGTTGGAGGTCCAACTCAAAGGTGGAAGCAGGAGAACAGATTCTGGTTAAATTCAGAACACATAAATATTCTTTCAAAATAAGGTGGAAGATATAAGCTGAAGAACTACTGGAACAAATAAGTTCAGCAAAATGTCAGAAAGATGCAATTATCAATAGCTTTAAAATATACCAGTGATATTGTCAGTCAGCTACACCTGACAAGAACAACTTAGAGGAGGGAAGATTTATTTTGGCTCATGGTTTCAGAGGTGCAGTACAGGGCTGGTGGGCTCCATGGCAGACACATCATGGTGGAAGGGCATGGTGGAGGAAAGCTGCTTGGAACATGGCAGCCAGGAAACAAAAACAGTGAGAGAGAGAGAGAGAGAGAGGAGGGGATCAGGACAGACATAGTCCCTAAGACCCACACCCCAGTGACCTACCTCTTCCAGTCATGACTATCTGCCTACATCTACTACCTAGTAGTTTGTTAAAATTATTAATCCACTAAATGGATTAATCCATCAATGACATCAGAGCCCCTCATAATCCAGCCTTTTCACCTCTGAACATAGCTGCAGTGCCTACCACATGAGATTTTGGGGGACATTCCAAATCCAAACTGTAACAAATATGCTATGCAAATAAATATTTTCATAGTTATATCCATGGCAGGAAAACAAAATATTATTCAGTCAGAAGTTATTTTTACCATCTGGGCAACACCTGATATTTATGTTTTTCTTTAAACATCAGTGCATCTGGGAAAAATTTAATAATTTTGCATTAATGTCTATGCAGTGGTATTTTAAATAATTCTGCAGATAAGGATAGACCCTTTCTTTATGAACTTTTGTGACATGACATTATTATGTTACTGCAGAATAGATTAAAAACAGCACCTAATTTCTGTTCTGCCACAATTAGAGGTGAGGTTACAGCCTGGTTCATTAATCTTACAGATAAGAAATACACTTGTTTTTCCTAAACTGTTATGAGATTGATCCTCCCGGTACTGTTGTGATTTGTTTCTAAGTGTGTAAACTGTCTGGGCTTGTGGACACTGTACTTGATTTGTCACCTCAGGATAAGATAATTTGGGATCTTTCACATTTCCAAATTATGTCGTGCCTAAGGAGCTGAGCCAGCTGACAAATGTGGTCTGCCTGCATTGTGGTTCTGAAGAGGGGACATGGTGAAGGGCTGGCTGAGTGAGCGGCATGCTGGTTTATTAACAGACACATTCGATTCTAGAGGTTAATGTTTTTGTGCACTGGACAGATTACATGCGCACAATCTACATCCTGGAAGAAGATGTGGAACTGCACTGGGGCTGCTTCACGTGAACTACCGTGGTCACCCCAGTTCCTGAGGTTCTGGGTATGGACTCTTCCTAGCAGTTATGGAATTTTTCATTTTCCCATTGCTTTTAAAAAATCAACCTAAAAAACCAATATTGGATAAGAAATGCTGCAGGCACGAATGCATCCTAACATCATTGTGTTAATCCAGGACGAATCATAGGTCAGGTAATAATTGTAAAGTATGGGCAAGCATTCATGGAGGAATTGCCTTAGGTCAGGTGCTGTTCAAAGGTTCTTGGTATTAACTTACTGCATTCTCACATCAAGATGAGGTAGGTAATATTGCTCTCACCATTTTGTAGATGAGGAAACTGAGGCATAGAGTAATTAAGTAACTTGCCCTAATTCATTACTTGAGAGAATCTGTACAAATGTCCTTTCAACTCAAATAAAGATGGCTGCAGCGCAGCTTGGGGGCTGTTTCCACCACTCTGAATTATGGTGACATGCAGCTCCACCAGGGAGGGAAAGATTCCCTTGGGGATTGTTATGGGTTAGATATGTAGTGTCTCCCAAAAGTTCATGTGTGAGGCAATGCAAGAATGTTCAGAGGTAAAATGATTACATTTTGAGAGTTATAACCTAACCAGTGGATTAATCCACTGCTCTGATAGGAATTAACTGAGAGGTAGCTGTAGGCAGGTAGGTTGTGGCTGGAGGAAGTAGGTCACTGAGGACATGCCTTTGTCCCTGGTGAGTGGAGCTCTCTCTGCTTCCTGGTTGTTGTGTCCTGAGCTGTTTTTCTCTGGCATATCCTTCCGCCATGATGTTCTGTCTTACTTTGGGCACAGAGTTATGGAGTCAGTTGACCATGGACTGAATCTCTGAAACCGTGAGCCCAGATAAACCTTTCCTTCTCTGAGTTGTTCTTTTCAGGTCTTTCAGTTACCATGATGAAAAAGCTGACTAAAATAGGGGTCATGTGAAATTTCTTCATTTGTCTCATGGGGTCTTAAGTCTGGCCTTCAGTGTGATTTCCATTGAGACAGCCTTCTCTGACAACACATCAAATGGTTTCTTTTCCACATTAGTCCACAGCAGGAAGACGTTTGTACTGATTCAAGACTTTTATGCCAGTGGTGGGGAATTCTTAATTGCTCTAAGCATCCTCATTCATTAGATTTCTATAGCTCTGGGTTCCCCTAAGAGCTGCCACACAGATTTCTGTAACTTGAGATTGTAGTGGCATCTGTTCCTCTCCCTCTGCTTCCTCAGTCTCCTCTTCTGGTTCTTCTTCCTCTTGTTCCTCTGTCTCTTCTTCCTTCACCTCTCCTCTTTCTCTTCTTCAGCACTCTTTCTGCTAAAGGGTCATCAGCCTTGGAATAGCGACTCAGGGATTCTGCTGTCCACTTGGTTTTGAAGGCAGAAGATGCTCTGCTATCCTGAGAGAAGATGGTTGCCGGCTCCCCTGCGACCTGAAAACCATTCTTACTTGCCTCAAAGTCATTGAACCTACAATGTTCTGTGTTATAAGGAAACACCTCTCTGTCCCTGTATGTCTCTCTCCTTTCCATTTTCAGTGCCCCAGTGTGCAGGGTAAGTGCAAAAGCCAGAGCAGTGGCTGACTACTGCAGGTTCTCGATTTGGAGATGCACACTTGTTCACACATCCTACCATCTCTGAAACAGCCATGCATTGCACAATCAGTAGTACACAGCACTTAAAGGGCAGCATTTTTTCTTTCTCAGAGCATAAAATAATAACACAACACATAATCCACGGTCATCCAGACTCAAGGGCATGTGATAGTATGTATTTCAAACTAGTATTTATCAAATGTGTGCTAGATGCCAGGCTTGTGTCAGATGTTGGGGATGGAGACGTGAACAGGTCACAGACCCCAGGCTCAAGGGCTTTTCCAGTTTCCTAAGAACAGAATCAGGACTGGGATACTTTAGTGCAGGCAAAAGGGTTTTGTAAAGTTTAAAAGAATTTGTCCATGTGCTTTATAATTATTTCCTGAGTTTTCTATCACAACTGCCTTCAGAAGCAGCCGGGATGCAAGGCTGTCAGTGTGCTTTCCTCACACAGTCTTTCTCTGACAGGAATCTGACAGAAGTTAACGTGTCCTTAGAGTTTCACTCTTAGACTCTCTCTCAGCCTGATGGAAGGATCCTTTAGTCTTAATTAGGTTTAAATATATCTTCTATTGACCCTAATCAACCTCCAGTGAAGAGCTGTGAATTTCTTACATTTTTTCTTTGTCATCTTGTGATTGACTTTTCTTAGCAAATTCTTTCTGCTAACAATATTCCCCTTAGAAAATGAAGAGGTGGTAGGGGTAGAAGAGAGAGAAGAAGACACATGTGGACTCTGCCATGGCTTCCCCATCTTCCCAGTCTTCAGCCTGTGATATCCTCAGTGTGGCCCAGGGACCAGCAGCATCAGCATCACCTGGAGCTCTCTGGAAATGCTGAATCTTGGTGCTCACCCCAGACCTACTCAATTCGAATCTGCAGTTTTATAGGAATCCCAAGGTGGTTTGCATGCACATTGAAGTTTAAAAATGGTGGCTCTACATCATGATCTTGTTTAATTTTAATAGTTAACTGATGAGGTGGGTTTTAGTATTCTGGATTTTAGCTGAGGAAGTAGAAACAGATGGTCCCTAGCTTATGCTGGTTCTACTTATGATTTTTCAACTTCATGGTGGGGTGAAAGTGATACTCATTCAGTAGGAACCATACTTTGAATTTCGATCTTCGATCTTTTCCTGGACTAGCAGGATGCAGTGCAAGCCTACCCTCTTCCTCTCAGCTTCCAGGCAGCCACGTGATCAGGAGAGAAAAGCGATTACAGTGTTCTGTGCTGCTAAGCTGTGATGTTTGGTAGATTAGGTATAATGAATGCAATTTTTACTTAGGACATTTCCTGTTTGTGATGGTTTTATTGAGACATAACCCCATCTTAAGTCAAAGGAGCATGTGAACACACTCAGAAAGGTCAAGCCCCTTGTTCTACATCACCTAGATGAAAAGTCGGAGGAATGAAGTTTCAAATCCAGTTTTTTTCTGATGTAAATGATTCTTTTCCACTGTTCTTCTGTGTTCTGAAATGTCAATGAATGTCAAGTGAAACATTATCTTTACTTAAATTTTTTGCACAACTCTAGACATAACCAAGAGCTTATTAAAATCAGCGAGTGAAAATATGCATTTATATCATGATCATCTCCTCAAAACACTACATTTTGTGGGCTCAGAGGTCCAGAGAGCTCAGGATTATCCTCAAAGGGGAAGAACAGAGTGAAGAAATTCTGGTCAACTGGATGAAACCCAATTACAGCCAAGGTTGTCAGAATAGCTCTGCTCAGAGGTTTGAATCTCACAGCCTACCCTTCCAGTGGGGAAGGAGAGGAAGGAGTAGAAAGTCCTCTACTAGGAAGAAGGAGGGTTAGAGGTAAGAGCAGAGTCCTTCCTGTGCTGGGGGCCAGCTGATGGAGGATCGCCAAAAGTTGGGATGGAAACAGAAGTGAAGGGCATGCTTGGGCTGGCTCCATAGATGTTCAGTGCCGTTCTCAATGGAGTTACAGTCCTGGTCCTAGTCAATACCATTTTAATCATCAGAGATAATGGTGTGGACAAAAATTCTCATCTCCTTATAGACAAAGATAAGGAGATTTGCTTAAGACATTAAGTATGAGGCCACGTTTAAATAGGGCTCCCAATTTAAGTGCTTTCCTCCAGTATACCCATGTTCCTTAAATGTTAGCCATTCTTGGTCAGCATTCACAATTTTTGCCATATCTGCACAATACTCATGCTCTTGTTTACTGGATATTTTTCTTTAAATTGACTTGATTACACAGCCTCAGTGAATACTAGTGTCTGTGAAATTCTGGATTAGATGTACTTGATGAAAGTACTTTGAAATGTATTATTAAAATACATACATTAGCTGAAATTTGCCTGCTTGAGTAAGTCCCCATTTGTTCCCGGACCACTACTGCACTTTGGGAAACTTGTCTTCATGCCAAATTGCCATTTTTTAAAACTTTATATTTGGAAATAAATTAAAATTGACAGAAAAATTGCAAGAAGATTACAAAGAAGATCTGTATATCCATTACCACATATCATCACATTTGCTTTATCATGTTCTTCCTTGAAATCAGAAAAGTTGGTATTAGTACAAGGTTATCATCTAATCTACAGCCTTATTCAAATTTTACCTGTCATCTCCAAGAATGTCTTTCACAGAGTGTTTTAAAGAATTCTGGTCAAGGTCCAAGGTGGTGTCACGCATTACAATGGATTTCTGTGCCTCTTGGATCTCCCTCAATCTGGAAACTTCCTTAGTCTTTCTTTGCCTGTTAGGATGTCCCTGCTTTTGAAGAGCACAGCTCGTGTGGTGGGACACCCCTGGGTCACAGTTTGTCTGATGCTTCCTCATAGATTTGGAATATGGATTTTGGGAGGAATATCATAGTGATCACATTGGATCCTCAAGGTGCAACATTTGCCTTTCAGAAACCATTGCCACTGTTATGGTTTGGATGTGAGGTGTCCCCCAAAAGCTCACATGTGAGACAATGCAAGAAGGTTCAGAGGAGAAATGGTTGGGTTATGAGAGCCTTAATTTAATCAGTGAATTAATCCCCTGATGGGATTAACTGAGTGATAACTGAAGGTGGGTAGAGTATGACTGGAGGAGGTGGGCATTGGGGAGGTGGCTTTGGGGTATATATTTTGTATCTGGCAAGTGGAGTCTCTCTCTCTGCTTCCTGATCATCATACAAGCCACTTTCGTCCACCACACCCTTCCACCATGATGTTCAGCTGCCTTTAGCCCTGAGGAATGGAGCCTGCTGCCTGTGGATTGAGACTTCTGAAACCATGAGACCTCAAATAAGCTTTTCCTCCTCTACAGTTGTCCTGGTTGGATCTTTTAGTCAGAGAAGTGAACAAGCTGACTAAAACAGCTACTAAAAGGGACCAAGGCTCCTTAGAGAAATATCTGGTTTCTGGGCAGGGAAAGTATAAGATCAGTCTGGAACACTGTGTTGCTTAGAAAGTAAGGAAATGCTTAATGGGTTAGGGAGCCAGTCCCTTTAAGGGACTACCTGTGGCCAAATATGGAACAATAAGAGCAAAATAAAAATAAATGACAGTAATGAATCCATCTCCCATCGGGGAGAGTAGATGCCAACACTCAATGGGTAAGCTCTTCCTTATAGGAGAACCCCAACTAGTAAGTAGAGAAAGGACCAAGAAGAAGTAACAAATATCAACTAATAAATGTAGGAGTTAATCACCAGTTTGCAACTGTGGTTATCACCAGTTGGTTCATGTAAGGCCCATTCGCAGATGCCAAAACTAGGGAATAAAAGTTGAATGAAGATCAGGGCATTTCCACAATGTCAAAGTGTCTCCTCTCATTGTCTGTGGTAACCAAATATATTTGGTCTAGAAATAACTTCAGTGCTGACATGAGCTAGTTACAATATGAAGATTTTGGGATTGCCAGGCCAGGTTCATCAAATCTGAGTGTCTATGATTAGTTCACTCAAATTGGCTTTTCAGTAAGCACTTCAAGATGCTTCTTGAGCACATTAAAATGAGGTGACCACTGACTTAGTGCTTCCGGTCCCTGTACTGAGGAGAACTCCAGGCATGTCCTCTTGCTCTCTCCTGGGTAGGACACCAATAGGTGTCACGTTCACCAATTTCATTTCCTTCTGATTCTGATTTTGATCCGATCATTTCAGACCCGGGTGAAGTGCTCTGGTCTGAATTAATCGAGGCCTTTGTACTTGCTACAAAGCCTTTTCTTCCCTTTTTGCCAATCCAGCAGCAAAGAATGCAAAACACTAAACACACAGTAGTCTACTTGTTATCCACGTGTTTTTAATTAAGTTTTAACTAATTCCCTTTATCTTGTAGTTATTATGACTCTCCACGTCATGTCACATTAATATGTGAAAACAGTTCTCTGGAAGGTCTGACTGAGGACCAAAGCCATTACGACCCGCCATGCTAAATTAAAGCAAGTTGTGGGAGGCAGATCAACGTGCATTTTGCTATATTCTCTGATAATTTATGTTAAAGGTGAGCAAAGATGCAAGGGAGACCAGCATCACAGCCTACCATTCCCATTGCAGACCCAGCAGATAGAGTGAAAGGACTGTGGAGGTTAACCTGATGACATCACCAGAGATGACAGCCCAATGGCACAGAGTAGGGCAGCAATCAATTCCAGCTCAGACTTCCAGGAGTGTTCAGGCTTTTATAATGACCATATTTTCCCTAATGTCAAAATGACATGTGTCATGGATGATGGGTTTGTTTTTCTACTTACTGCGTTTGTTCCAAAGAAAGGTCTTCCAAAGATAAACAGATCAAATTACATTTATCCTATTGCTCTTTGTTGAAAAAGAATGAAATGGAAGCTCAGCTGGGAGGGTCTGGGTATATATAGAGTTAAAGCAGGTGGAACTACATTTTGGATAGAGTGAGAGAGGTGGTTGGAAAGGGTGGTGTGTGTTCTCACTGCTGCTGGAAATGAGTGCTGAGTATTCGAGGGATGTGGAACACAGGCACCTTCAAGCCTCTTGCTCTGCAAACCCTCAAGTTACCTTTTAGGACAAGGCTGCTGAGCTTCATTAAATCCTTTGCTCATAGATAATTAGACCTGAACATACCAAGCAGCCCGTGTACACAGCTTAAGAGAACTTAGTTCTTAAAATAAAATTTCCATTGACTAACCATTCTATGTAGACACTATTTATTGAGCATGTGCTGTAGATCATGGACCATACGTAGTCCTATGCCCCACATTGAACCCATTCAAATAGTAATTGGAAGGTGAGTTCATTATGATCATTGTTCCTCCACATGATGAAGGTTCATGGCTCTCTTGCCTCCAAAGCTATAGTGTGTGGCACACTCAAGCTCTTTAAGCAAGAGTGACCTGTTCTGGCCACATTGTCATCCTATCTGTTATGGCTCCGTAGCCTCCTTGTCCTTTCATTCCATGAGCAGATTTTATGGAGCTGAGAGCATTTTATTCTCTAGTCTCTGGGCTAGGCCCCAACTCCCCCTGGTGATTGGTTTTCTTTATCATAACAAATTTCAAAATTGTTTAGTACTATAAATTTGACATTTCTATTTTCCACTAGACCGTAAGCTCCCTGAGGGCAGGACCTATGTCTGGTGTTCTCAATTATAATCTACCATTTTTTCATGGCACATAGTAAATGCCCAACATATACAGATAAGCAAGTGAATGTGCTGCAATGGTCACTGAGTTTCTGTCACAGTGAAAAGTCTTTCTCCTTCAGCCTTGGGAGCTCTCCTTTACATTCACCTCACCTATTCTTTCTCTCCTTCTACCTCTTTGTTCCATCAGAACATGGAGCCAGTGGAAGAGCCAAGGCTTAGCTGCAGATCTTCCATATTTTGGTGTTTGCATCTTTCATCCATCCTATACCATGTTAGAAATGTCAGGGAGGCTTCCGGCTGTGGCTCATTTCAAACCATCTGATAGTTTCCTTTTCTTCTTATTTTCTGTCCCTAACACTAATTTTTAACTGGCTGCAGCACTTTGGCAAGAAAGCACCACCCTTGAATGTCCTGCTTACTCAGCTGAAAGCGGCAGCTGTTCCAATAAGCAATTTGATGTTCAGCACCTGAGATTGGCTCCCTCCTTCCAGCAAGACTGCAAGCTCAACAGAATGTGGGAAAGCATGAAAACATTTCTAGACTGTTTCTCTTAATGCGCCAAGGAAAGCAGCACAGGTTGAGGACAGATATATGCATTCTGAGCAAGGAGAACTGGTTCCCACATGGATGATTTCAACCGAACTTCTGTTGGGGTGTTGGGAATTAAGAAGGGCTAGTTTATCAAGGACTACGAAGAAGAAAAGACTCTCTAAGATAAAAGATGGTTTTATTTATTGTTTGTTCCAAGTGCTATACTGGTGAGTGTGACTTTCCCTCCCCCAAAGCCCTGATCTGTGTTGCTTGCCAATTTCCCTGGTGTAAGTGTTCCCATCATGACTGAGTTCAAGCTAGCCACATGATGTCATTGAATGCATAGTAGAGCAGTAATGTTCACAACTTGTTCCCATAAACCAGTAAAAGCTGATCCAGCTGACCACTGTCTGTCTTTATCCAGTTAGTCCCTACAGGGGAGCAGTGAGTCGTAGCAAAAGAGTTCATTAGACTGGGTTAGGGCCTTAGTTATCCTGTGTTTTCTCATGGCGGATGTGGTGGTGGTGAAAGGGAAAGAGCTGAGTCAAGCCAGTGCACTAGTTTTTTTGACAGACAAGGCACGAAGGAAGGCAGGACACAGGCAAACATCCTGTCTAACCGACAGCTGGGAAGTGTGGTGGGAATCAAGGTGAAAGTCTCAAACCTAAAAGTTTATTACTAAAAGTGGGCTCCACTGACCATCTGGGCAATCTTGTATGTGTGACCAAGACTCTCCATGCTTCATTTGCTGTAGCTATAAAATAGGAATATGTGGGGATGTAAGAAGAAACCACTGAGGTATACGTTACCCTAGGCTGTGGAATAGTACAAATCCTGGAGGACACTCAGTATTTTTTCATACTTGGGGGCCCACCCTCAAGTGACTAGACCCACCACCCGGCCATTGTCCCAGTGAAGTTTCACTCGTCCTCCTCTCTTTCCTCCTCCCTTTGCAAAACTGTGTAACTCCTAATTGGACCATCCTCACAAGATATCATGTTACACTACCGGTTCTTTGTCCTCGGACTCCCCTCTTCTATAAAAGCGCTGTACTTCCTTAATAAAGTTGAGACTACATCACTGAGCTTGCTCTCCCGGAGTTGTGGCCTCCTGTCGCCTTGCCCCCTCCAGAAGGGAAAAAGATCCCACGAGGTCGAGACCCAGCCAAATGGCTACTACAGGGATATACCAGTATACTTGAGAGATATTGGTGGTTTGGTTCCAGACCACTCAATAAATATCGCAATAAAGTAAGTCCCACTAATTTTTTGATTTCTCTGTATATCTAAAAGTTAAAATTACACTACATTTTACTCTATTAAATGTGCAATAGCATTGTCTAAAAAAACAATGTACATATGTTCATTTAAAAATGCTTTATTACTAAAAACTGTTAACAATCATCTGTGAACTTGTGAGAAAAAGTGGCATCCACAGACTGGCTTAATGCAGGGTTGGCACAAACCTTCAATTTGCAAAAGAGTGCAACATCTGGGAAGCACAATGAAATGAGGTGTGCCTGTATAATAAGGGTTCCTATCTTAAAGAGTTTTGTAATGATGGATTTTTATATTATACATAAAGTGCTTAGCATGGTGCCTGGCATAGAACAACTACTCGACACATACTGCTATTAAAATAGTCCAAAATGGGAGAGTGGATGGATCTTCCTGGGACTTTGTGTGGATCAGCTTATACTGGTTTATGGGAGCCAGTTGGGAACATTAACGATCAGGGTGGGGGAGTCAGCTGTCCCAAAGGGTCAGGCCAGAGGTAGAATATTCAGTGGAACTATTGATGAGAAAAATAATTAAAACATATTTTGATAATCGGCTGTATTGTTTGACCTACCTCAAAAGCTGTTAGAAAAGATCTCATTCTTAATTTCATTGTGCCGTTGTGAAAAAAAATCTTTAAAATGGATTTGATATGACTCAAGAACAACCCAAATAGATCTTTTCAAGTGGAAATTCTGTTAAAGGAGAGACTGGAAAGTGTGCATCTAGAGAGGGAGAAGAGAAGAGGTGAGACCAACATGTTCTGTAGATTGCATGACAAGTGTTTGCACTTCACTTCAGAGCATGTGTGCGTGTGCATGCGCACGTGTGTGTGTGTGTGTGTGTGTGTGTGTGTGTTGGTTAATTTCCAATCAATTGCTTTGGTCAGAGGATCCTGAAGCACCCATGGTCACCAGTTTTTCTGGGTTTTCAGAAACTGAATGAGAGAAAAGCAACCACTGGGGATTTATTCCAGGGGTTCTCGTAATGGGGTTCCACTCTTAATCTTCCCATAATTTGTTCTTGGAACGGCAGTGAAAGTGGCCTTGTACTCATATTTAAGTCAGACTCTGCCTCTTTGTGGCCCTGACAGTCAAGCCAAACTCCTCCCTGTGGACCACGGCATCTCCTGCAACCTGACGCCAGCATCATCTCGGGAGCTCCGCCTGCTCAGGACCTGGTGCCCCACCACCTCCTCCTCCCACCGCTGCACATCCACATCCAGCCTGGAATCATTTTCCCCAGCCTGGAATCATTTCCCATCTTTGTTAGCGATGGCTCCTCTCTCACTACTGCTGGCCTCCTCCCCAGCCTTTCCAGGTGGTGGTTTTGAGAGGAGATTTCATCTGCGTGTCTCCAGCTCAACTTCTTCTTCTTTATTTCTGCCTCTATAACTGGCATTCACACAAGCTATATTTGGTCAGATAAGGTAAGGAAATAACTATTCTTCACCAAACATAGCTTCAAACCTGCTCGAGAAGGGTTTGCCGAGGAGGAGAGTACTAGCAAATCTCATTATGTTTACAATTTTTGGAGAGTAAAATCATCTGGTTTTGAGATGTTAAATAGCTCAGTCCAATTCAATGTCAAAACTTGAGCTCCTCATCCAGTTGAAGGCGTTTTCCTTCCCTCTAGGCTGGAACTTGACTTGAGGTCCTGCTGACCAGTGGGAGCAGGAACACCGGAAGCTGTCTTCCCTTCCATGGTCATTTCCTCCCACTTTCCTCCCCTGAGTTCCCTGGACTTGACCTTGCATTTTCAGAGTCAGGCTGAAAAGTTGGGATTGGAACAAGCAGAGGAGCAAGGAGAGGGAAATGGGGAAGAAGGTCTTGGAAGCGGATTCTTTTGCAGTTCTCTCCCTCTAGCCACGTGATTTGAGTGTGTCCCCAAGGGTTCCTGTGTTGGGAGCTTGGTCCCTAGGGTGGTGGTGCTCAGAGGGAGGTGTGGCAACTTTAGGAGGTGAGATCTAGTGGGAGGTCCTTAGGCCAGGGAGGGAGCTGTCTTCAGAAGGAGTTAAGTAGCTCTCAGGAGACTCCTGAGCTATTGCAAGAGTGAGCCCAACCATTGGATCAGGCAAAGCTTCCTGTTTTGAGATGTTGGTCTCTTTTTTCCACACATGCTCTTACTGTTCTAACACCATATACCAGGAGGTCCTGACCAGAGCCATGCCAATGTAAGTGCCTTGATCTTGAATGTCCAGAATCATGAGTTTAATAAACCTTTCTACTTTATAAAGTGACCCTGCTTCTGTTATTTTGTTAGAGTAACAAAAATGGACCAATGCATCCTTTGACTGTCAGATGATCTTTGTCAAGGTAAATAAATACATGCTGACTATTCCTTGGGAAGAAGACATCACCCTCCACCAGGAGACCTCCTTCCTGCCATTCTTTGCCCCACCTGAGCTGACTGACTCATCTCCTTTGAATCCTTGGCCCTGAAGTTCCTTTTCAGGTACATTCCCTGTCAACCTCTCTATCTTTAAGGGTGGCCCCACTCTATCTGAAGGGGCAGACCCTTCAGGATGACTTAGGCCAGGCAGCTTTTCACAGCATCCACTCTGCCCACTGGAAACATTCAGCATCTTGCCCTGACCCTCCACAAAGACAGGCCACACCCAAAATGGCCCTCTTCCTTTGCTCTGCCATTGCTGGCTGTGCAGGCTAGCTTCTTGCCTTGTTTCCCTCTAGTGCCTGCTCTGGGATATGGGGGAACCTTCTGAAGAGGTCTCTCATCATGCTCATGAGCTGGTTCCATTGCGGCACCAGGGAGTCCCTCTCCATCTGCCTACAATTCCGCATCTTCCTCTGTAGACTTCTCTTGTACATGTAGGTTGGCCTACACAGTGGACATGGCCCCCAGGACCAAGGACCAGTTTTGGATACCTCTTAGGAAGTCCTAGAACAAGTGGTCTATACCTTTACACCTGTGGCTGGAATTTGATGGGGGCAAAGTGGGGTGGGGTGATTTTATTTGTCACCTGTTCTCAGTTTTGAGCTTCAGCCAGTATTCTAACACAACATGAGAACTTCCATTTGATATCGTATTACATTCTGTGTGGCTTGCTTCTTTTCTGCAGGAGCTCAGTTGAACTGGAGAGAGCTGAGCTGCCAGATGTAGGAGGAGCCACCAGAGCATCACCAAGCTCAAAGGAGCGTGCCAGGGAGGCCCCTGTCCTCTTCTTCCTTAGCGAGTGCCAGCTCCCAGCCCTCCCGTGCGCATGGCGCAGTGCATTGGTTGAGGGCAGGAGGATCTGAGCAGAGGTTGGGCCATCTCACTGTCAGGAGAGCAGGGTTATGAACCCCGGAGTCAGGGAGCTGGGGGGGATGGGCTGGGAGAGTTGCCAGGGCTGAATCAGCGTGGGAACAGTTGTCTTCAGGTTTTTTCTTTTTCCAACCCAGAAGAGGGACTTGAAGAGGTCCTCTCCTGAGGTCTCAGATAATGAGACAGGAAGGAAGGCAGCGATCAAGAATGCAAACCTGGGAAGGGCAGGACCAGCCTCGATGGCCCGAGGGTCCAGTCCTTGGCAATTCTCTTGGGAGTCTGCAGGGCACCACTGTGGCGCATGTCAGGGAAGGAGCCCAGCTGTCCCCTGGCAACTGAGGAATCTCTTGTAGGTTCACTGTTGATTTCCCTAGGGTGAAGCAGAGTTCTGGGCATTTGGTAAGTGTGTGTGGAGCAAACAGAGGGACTCCAGGCCAGCTGGATACAGAAGTGACCCTGTGGTGGCCTTCAGGACAGATGACGCCTGAGCTGTGTTGTTGGACAGGGCAGCACGTGCTGAAGTGGCAGGGGGAGTCGTTTATCACTGTTACAGAGAGGAAGGGTGCCAGGATTGCCTGCAGAAGCAGCTAAAGCTAGTGAGCTCCTCAGGAAGGCTCTGGAGAGGTGGAACTTGGAAAGCACCATGTGGCTCCTGAGCCTGACGTCAGACTCACCCACACTTCCCAGGGCCATCTGGCTCCCCATCTCCTACTTCCCCAGCGGAATGCACGCCGCTTGCAGATATCCGTGGGATGCACTTGGGGCTCCCCACCAGCGCGAATCGGAGAGGCAAAAGGAGAGGATGGTATTTCTGAATCTCATTTAGTTCCTTCCTTTTTCTGGCACGGACATTTCATTCCCTACACATCAGTGCTTGTATTTTTTTCTCCTTCAAATCATTTTTCCTCTGTCACCACTTCATGCTTCCATTGGATTTTAAACTTCTGTTTATTGAATGGGGATGAGAGTATGTTCAGGTTTGTACAAATGCACAAAGGGAAAAGGAGATCTACAAATTCAAAAAGTTCTGATCCATGTAACTCATGAGCCTGATCCTCCCTCTCTTGGCTGTGCTCGTTGTTCTAGGCATCTAGCCCTTTGAAAATGAGTCAAGTAGAACCACAGAGTCACAATCCCAGCATTAGCTGAGAACTTTCAAGTTCCCACTGTGTTTTTTTTCTTTAAGTTTTATCTTTTAAATTTATACATGATAACTGAACATATTTATAAGACTCATGTGATATTTTAATCTATTTTATGACAAAGGCAATTTTTTTCTCTTGGGTAGATGAGTCTGCAGTTTGGGGAGATTCCTTGGCAGGTATTTTAGTTGAAGAAAGCCCAGCCCTTCTGGCTTTTTCCCTATCCCACTCGAGTCACATGTTGGAGGGGTAAAGTCAAGGTCAGAAGAGACTGGAACACATGTATCCAGCAAAATAGGGCAGAAGTTTGAATATTCAATGGCATACAAGAAAATAGCCTGGGATTCTAGTGTAGGTGACATGGAGGGACCTGTGTGGTTTGCGGCTGCCAAGGCAAAGGGAGAGGTGACAAAGATGATCAGGCATTCTCTGTGGCAGGGACCAAAAAATGTATTTCTGGGGGTTTGAGGTCAAATTTTTAATTGGAAGCTGTTTCCTGCTCTGTGCTCTCAGTACCCTCTGCCATCTCCAGACCTCACTAGAAATCTGTGCACAATTGTCTTGTGTGTTAGTGGTATTTTGGAGAATAAATGCAGGGATGCTGTGTAGGGGGAGTGACCAGGGAAGAAAGGGAGCTGCCCCAGGCACCAGGAGGTTCACTGGGTCCCGGCAATGGCACAGGCATGGGCACTGATACCAAGACTCAGGGCACTGATACCAAGCAACCACCGAAGAGACCGGAAGAGGCTGCTGTACATGGGCCCTGAGCCGTCACTTGGGTCTGTGTGTCAGGCTTTTTGGGTCTTGGAATCGGCCTCTCACAGACCATCCGTGTTATCTTTTCCCCAGAGCACACCTCCCCATTGCCCCAGGACATTTTGCTGCATTTGTCAGATGCATCTGGAAACCAGGTATCTCAGGTCCCAGAAGATTCCTCCGCGTCCTAGACCAGGAGCATCACCCAAAATGGGAACGGGCCAATCGGACATGACTGATTTTTCCCTTTGGCTGTATTTGGTCTCCTGAAGGATCACAGACCTACTTTCTGATGGATTTCTCCTCTGTCAAGGCCGGAAGGGACAGTTGTGATGGATCATGTAATCCCAGTCTCATTTTGCAGAAGACCCTGAGCCTCGACTTGGCCAAGGTCACACAGCTGGTGAAAACCAGGGGATTGAATTTAGCTCATAATAAACATCTCCTACAGTTTGCTAGTGTACATTTTTTAGATGTGTACGTACCTTCATAGCTCGGCTGAAGTCTTTCTATTTTAGTTTATAAAATGTACATAAATTCTTCCAGGAACTCCTCTAAGGACTGACACTTTGGCCTGGGATGCTGCCAATTATCCTGCAGTGCACAGCGCCATCCCCCAGGACAGGGAATGAATGGGTTCCAGACACCTCTAAGAACACGGTATTGCTATCTGTAACATGCTCCTGTTTGTACAGTGTACCAAAGACCTCTGCATAGGACATTCTCTGGATTTATATTCAACAGAAATTATTTAAGATATTTTTCCAAGTGACTGTCATTCTTGAGTTCTGCAGTGATGAGCTGGATCATTCCAGATGGAGGTTTCCACTGAGAACTAGAAAAATAAACAAACACACCAGGTGAAGACGCTGGCCAGGCTGAGGCAGGGAGAATCGGGGTCCTAGCCTGTGAGCAGAGGGAACCAAGAGGAGCCAGCCTTCCTGCTTGGAGTGGTTCCCCCCTCATTCCAAAGCAGCAGCTGAGAGGCTGAGAGGTGGAGGCACTTGGATGGTTTTAGGGGCTGGGTTTTTGGTTGGGATCCCTTAAGGCTGTGCCTAGGACAACGGTTGTCAAATGGGGCACTCTGGACCCTTCAAGGGACTGTCAATAGTATCTGGAAGCATGTTCGGTTGCCATAACCGAGGGTAAGTACTGGATCCAGGGAATAGTGGCCAGGGAGGCTGCTCAACACCCAGCCACACAGAGAACAGCTCCCTGACAAGAAGGAATTTCAGGCCTGAAATGCCAGTAGTGCTGGGGTTGGGGAATGCTTAGTAAGAAGCAAGTCCAAAGAAGGACCGGAAGTAAACAAGCCTCCTAATGGCCAAAGCCCGGCTTCAAATCATCTGAAGCTCTGAAAACCTCGGATTGGATTTTCAGCCTAGCTGCCTGGTGGAAGCAAATGTAAATCCTCCCTGCAGTAGGACATGACCAGAGCCTCCAGTGTGTGCTGACCAGGCAGAGGAGGGACCAGGGGTCAGAGGTCAGCAGATTCCAAGTTCTTTCCATGGCCCTGGTAAGGCGTTAATTTACGTTAGACCTTAATGTTAAAAATGAATAGTATAGTCTTCAGAGTAACCACTGAAAGAATGATGATTCTATTCCTTCTATTTATCTATCCATCCATTCATCCATCCATCCTCTCATCTAACAATCGATTGGTCAGAGGAAATGAAATAATATATTCCAATCAGGAATCCAAAAATGAATAAAAAATAAGTAACAAATAGTGAGATGAACCTCAACACTATCTGTAATACATTGAATGAAATCTACCATTCCCATCAGAAGGCAAAGACTGTCAAATTAAGTGAAGAAGAAAGAAAATCCAACAGAAAGACTATGATTCTTTCCAATTAACCTGATTCTGAAAAGCAAATTCTCACAGAATAAGATTTATAATGACTAGAATTGTACTGAGTGACTTCTGTTTTATGTGATTTACTTGTGTTTTACCCTTTGACTCTTAAATTTGACTATTATTTTCATCTTCTTATAGATGAGGAAACAATGACACAGGGAGACCTTACATGGCTAGTATGCAGCGGAGTGAGGATTTAACCCAGGCCCGTTGTCTCCAGGGCTGTTGTTCTTATTAGTATTGCTAAATCTAACCAAGGTATTAATTAAGAGTATTTTCTTTTTATGTCATTTCTGGGAGAGTCTCCACTGATTATATCTTGGCCATAACTAATTAAGCCATATTTTTCAGAATACATCTGCTATGATTTGGACATGAAGTACCCCAAAGTTTCATGTGTTGAGGGATTTGAGCCCAGGGCAGCCGTGTTCAGAGGTGAGAAATGACTGGCTCTGACTGCATCAGTGGGTTAGTCCACTGAGAGCTGAATGGACCCCAGGAAGGTGGTGGAAGCTATGGAATGTGGGAGCTGGTTGAGGGAGTGGGTCCTTGAGGGCATGTCCTGGGGGATAGCATCTTGTCTCTGTCCTTTTCTCTCTCTCTCCTTTCAGGCTGCCATGAGCCGCCATACCCTTCTGCCATGATGCTGTGCCTCACCACAGACCTTCAGCAAAGGAGCCAGCCAGCTGTGGACGGAAGCCTCTGCTATGGTAATTCAAAGTAAACCTTTCCTCCTTTAAGCTGATCATCTCAGGTATTTGTCGTAGTGACAGAAACATTCCTTTATTATTATTTTTTTCAGTTAATATAAGACTTCTCACTTTTCCCATGCTCATTTAACCACATTCAGGATTCTTTGGTTGCAAGCAACAGAAATGGACTCTTCTGGCTTTAAGCAAAAAGAATATCTACTGAGAACATGGGAGGTTCACAGGATAGACCAGAAAGAAGCTTGGAGAAGCAGTCTCAGGAACCAAAGCATTTCTGGAGGGGTGTGTGGTGTAGGGGTGGTGAGAACGTCGTGTTGGGACGGTCTCACATGGAGGTCATGTTGAGACGTCTGAACATCAACGGTTTATATTCATTTCTTTTTGCCACTTTTTTCAAGTTTCAAATTCCATCAAGGGAGTATCTGCTTGACCTAACTTGAATGAGATGCCCTCCCCATGGTTGGGGGAACACAGGACATTTCACCTGACCTCTCCCCCAGGCACACTCAGTGGAAAGAGACACCCAAGAGATAGCATGGGCACAAATACCAAAGGAAGGTGAGTTAGATGCTGGACAGCCCAGAATAGCATATATCTGGGTCTACTATGCTCCTTTAAAAAAATTCCAAGGAATTCTAGTATGATTACTGATTTTTCAGACAGGAAATTTAATAAGGGAGGAATGCATATATAGGGACAAAAAGGCTGGGATGAATTTAAAGTAAGGTATAAGTAATTTTCTTGGAGTTGTAGGAAGAGAGTTTGGTTCCTTTTTCCTTCTGTTGTTTTTCCTGTAATGTGCATTTATTACTTTTTTTGATGAAAAATAAATTTTAGCTTTTAAGATGAGGGGAGTGAGGGAGGAAAGTCCCTTTTGATGGTCTAAAAATATAATCACTAGCTACTCTACATTAATAACAGGAACATATGTTCCTCTTGAAATGCAAGAGCTGTCTTACATCATTATTAAACTCTTCTGAACAGGAACAACAACAAAAATAAAAAGAAGAAGAAGAAGAAAAAGAAAAAGCCCTCCTATTCCTGCACTCCCCAATTTGGAAGGGCCTAGTGCTCCTGGGCAGGGTGCAGGCGGAAGCCATGTCCCTCCATTTCCTGCTGAGCCACACTTTCACACTCTGAATTCTGTTTCACCCACACAGTGTTTCATTTTCTCTCACCTGAAGAACCTGGTTATTTTGAAACACTGGTGAAGGTTGTCCACTTGGATGTGTCACTGCCATTCCATGCAGCCTGTGACTTGGGAGGATGAAGGTAACCGTGGGGAGAGGAGGTCCTTTTGCAGAGTTTGGAAAAGGAAAAGAAAAACAAAACAGCTGCTGGCCCTGCAGGGATTGCAGAGCACATTTTTCCCTAATCAGTGGGTCACTCCACCTCTGATATGTTTGGGAGAATCATCGTCTAATTTCAGGCCTAAGGCTGGCTCTCAGATACACTATCTTCTGCAGACCCTTCTCCCAACTTCTGGCTCCAGTTTTCATGATCGAATTTCTCTGCTCCCTTGGACCAGCTAAAAGGGAAGTTATGAGAGCTCTCCATCATTCGCCCCTCTCCTCTGTCCTTCCTCCTTCTGAGGTTTCCCATTTTTGGACTGGTTTTCTCTTGCTTTCTGTGTTTCTCCTACTCTCTCACAAACTTGGTATCTCTGGGGATTTCTGTCTTGCCTCAGGCCTTCTTTCTTCCTATGTATTCTCAGAACCCATTCTGGGATTCTATGTTAGTTCATCCATCAATCCAACTGACCACAGGGGACACCAGGAGGTTTAACGGGTCCCAGCTGCTGGGGCTTCGGCTTTGGTTCTACCCCATGTTGCCCGGCGTGTGGGCTGGTGCTTGACACCATTATGTTCCGGGGGATCTGCCTGTGCAGAGCTTGGATTGCTCTTTCTCTCTTCCTGCCAATGTGCCCCACTTCCAAAAAACCCAGATTAGAAAAGATGGGACATTAAAAAATAAAAATTAAAAAAGAGCATGCTATCCTGGCATTTTCTGTTCAATAGCAGATTCCTGATGCTTTGATGAATCCAGAGTGAGAGCACAAATTGCTAAGGGGATGGGGTGGAGGGTTCTTGTGGGAGGGAAAACCTTGCTCCCTTGAGCCCCTTGCTGCTCGCTGTACCTGTTCCTGGTTCCTCACAGTTCTCACTCTGTACTGAGAGGTGCTATTCCAAGACCATACTTCAACCTCCATCCAGAGAGTTCCTAAAGCAGGGACCTGTCTCAAGGCCTGAGTTCCCCCTAGATCATCAACAAATATATGGATTTAAGTGATTTCTATCCTCTACCCATCACCACTAAATATGTCCTGAGATCCTGTGTGGAATCAACTGAGTCAAGCTGAGGACAATGATTGGCAGGAGGTGACAAACAGAGAAAGGGACTGGAAGGTAGAGGGATTGCACAGAAGGAGGAGGGCAGCACAGGCCCGGGAACGAACACTGCTAGGACAGAACCAGTGTGGGGATCCCTTTAATCCTCCCATGTCAGAGGACTGCGTCAGTTCCCCAAATCTCCACTTTCATGGATTATAAAAATGATAACAATGATGGCAATAATAGCTAAGATCGATACTAACACAGCCTTGCAGGATCTGTTCCAAGTGCTTGACCAGTCTTACCAAGATCCCAAATCGTATTTCCTGTTACCACCATCCCCGTTTTACAGATGAAATGGAGGCTGAAAACAACTTGCTCAAGTTCATACAGCAAGTACAGAGAACAGAAATCATGAGACCTGTGATAAAAAAACATAATTTAGATAAAACAGACTTAACAGAGTTTATTTGAGCAAAGAATGATTCATGAATCAGGCAACTCTCAGAACCCAGAGAGGTTCAGAGAACTCCTGCTCTGCAGTGTGGGCAGTGAGTATTTATAGATAAGAAAAGGCTGCAGAAAGCAGAAATGAGGAATGGAAAGCTGATGGGTTGCTCCAAAGTTACTTTCCCTGCAAAGGTTCGAGCAGGGGGGAATTCCTTATCATGCTGGCTGAGACTGGTCTGTTTGGGGATTTGGCTATTGTCTCTCTTCTGATTTCTTGGAAGGCTGGATAAACAACTTAATTTTGGCGTGGTGACATGAAACTTTAGCATAAGCGACTCCATTTTGGTTTGCTCTTTGGGGGCGTAACTCAGCCCAAAGAGCTGAGAATTCAGCCCAAATCAATGACCTCGTAGGAACTGTATTGAGGACCATGCAAGCTGATTTCTAAGCTTGAACTCTTAAACACCATACCTTCTGGTGATGCCCCAGTGTTCATCTCTAGGACAGGCTTGTCACTCAAGGATCAGATGACTGCATCCTCCTTGGGATGACCACATACTTTGACATTTGGGTCCTTCTCATTCTCTCCAATGACCATCTAAAACTGTCCAGGCATGAAACCGAATGAGAGAGGGAAGGAAGGAGTGGGGAGGATCCTATCCAGCTGTCCCCCACTCAAGTTCACGTCTCCCCATGCTCCATCTCTGGTGTGTCCTCTCTCAGCAAATGCCACTTTCCTCCAATCAGCTGAGAAACCTGTGAAATTTCCTTGATCCTCCTTTCTCATCACACCCATGTTACCAAGACTTGCCACTTGGTCTCCCAAAGCTGCCCACATTTTCCCATCACAGGATGGCTACTGCCACATTCAGGTCCTCAGTGCTTTCTCAGGCCAGCGGCACAGTGTCCGAGCTGTGTGCCTGCTGGTTATGCTGATGTCTAACATGGTGCTTCTCAGACTCAGATATGTGGGTGCCCATCTAGATTGGGATTCATTGGTTCTGGGGTAGAGTCTGAGAATGTGAACTTCTAACACACTTTCAGGTGTGCCAATCTTCTAATGTCCTTGTGTCCTTGTGTGTTGCTGGTCAAGGGTGACTGTGCTCAGACAACCATTTGCTAATCTGTTCTCTATGCACCCTGCAAGAAATCACCTGCAACCAGGGTGCTCCCATGCTTTGACCCAGCTGGCTTCAACCACCACTGCCCTTAGGGAAAGTCAAGGCCACTTGACATATAGGAGGCCGCTCAGCTTAACCCCACTGTAGGTTACATGGCTGCAGCACTGAGCTGCTCTTCCTGCTGCTCCCACATCCCCAGCCTGGGTTGGTTCTCAGAATATAATTTGTGGACTAATACATGGTAGCAATTATTATTGTAGGGCTAGAGCTGAGGTCCACAGAGGCTCTATTGGAGGCAGGTTCTGAGCTCTTCCTTTAGGGTGCATTCCTGAGGGCCCCCTTTGCATGGCCTGGCTGCAGCTAACAACTTCCACATACACTACGATCTGCGCCTTCTTCCTCCTTCTTGCTGGGCTGGGTTAGTTTTTGTCCTTTTCCTGGCCTTTCACCCTTTGGATGTGGCTTCTTTACACATTTCCATGGGGCCATCTGAGACAGATTAAATGTCAACTCAGTGGTGGCAGCTTCCTTCAGGGGACTCCTGCTAATGATGCTATTGATCCAGTGATTAATCTTAGCTGGATAGGATCAGCTTCTCTAAGCGTGCATCTTAGTCCCTCCAGAAGGAAACTACCTGATAATTGCTCTGGTGATTATTGTCAATGTCTGAGTTTTTTTTTCAACTCAGTGGGAGATGGGAATGTAGAAATGGGAGACAGGATGCACAGGGTATTTGATTCAGAAACCGCAACAGCAGTGTTGCTTCCTGATTTGCTCTTATCTTAAAATCCAGGTACCCTTTGGACTAGAAATAAAGTTCCCAAAGAAACATGGTTAGATGTCTCTTCCCTGTACCCCAGGCGCCACCCAAGCCACTGTGCAAGTGTTTGGCTCTCCACTAAGACTCCTGTTTTTCCTTCCATGGAATAAGAACTTGGGAGGATATGAACTCTTAATGATGTGTCCTTAAGGTCCCGGATCACATCATTATGGGAATTTTGACTGTTCCTAATTAACCTTGACCTTGTTCTTTCTGAAGCCTCAGGCTAAGCCTGTGCCTGGAGCTAAAAGAAATTCAGGATATATTACAGCTGGATAAGAAGGGGGGGGGCGATGGAAGGTTTTGAAAATCAATTTGGATTCAGCAAATATTTGGTGAGCCCCCTATTATTTCCTGTACTGGATTCACCTACAGAGGCCCGGAGTTTTCCTCAGTGCTTGTTTCTTTACCAAGATGACTGTGTAAATAAAAGTAAATAAATAAAGCAGTTAAAAAGATAAGTAGGCTCCTTTGTCTTCATGACTCTCCATAACCACTCACTTGCTCAGTTATATGTTAATTGAATTTGTATGTTTGATTTAGTTTCTTGGGTCTTTGGTTTTCTCTGACCCTATGATTAAAAAAATTGCTTTTAGGTTAAAAACTTTTCACAAAAGGCTCTCTTATTTAAAAATATTAATAAAACAAGGGGAAGAGGACCAAATTAAAAAAAGAGATTCTAGATCCACCCACAAAGGCTCCACTCAAGCCCACGAAGCAAGCTGTTAGTCTCTCTGCTGCATAACTAGAATTCTCTAGGGCAGAGACAAGGCCGTGTGCTCTTTGGTGGTCCTCATTCAGTCTCATCCCTGGGGGAGGTAGTTTTTTCAATAGCTTTATTAGTCATAATCAGTAAACAACAAACTGCCTTCATTTAATGCAGACGGTTGGATGAGTTTGGACCTGGGGCTGTTCTTAATTATCATGAATAGAGGCACAAAGATAGGACCCAAGTGTGAGAGTGGCGTTGTCCTAGGAAAGCTGCAGTCAGCTGACCTTCAGTGGATAATCCTGTCTCGGGGGATAAATATTTGGGGATCATCAGAGACGATAGTGGTTAAGGGACTGAGCTCTGGAACCACCTGCCTATAAGCACGACTCTGTAGTAGCATTTGCCCCACTGCATGTGACAATGTGAAAATGTACTGTCATCCCTCCATCCCTCCATCAGACCCTGAGGACCATTCTCTGTCTCACTGATCTCTCTTTTCCTAGCACCCAGCATTATGCCTGGACACATAATAGGTGCTCAAGAGTGAGTGAGTAATGACACAGCTTACGATCTGGCAGAAGAGAGAGGTAGTGTGTGGACATTACTGAGTGGGTAGAGAGACTTACACAGCTATAGGAAGAATTCTGGGAAGACTTCTTGGGGGAGGCAGAATTTAAGCTGAAACTTAAATGGTATTTTCCTATCAACTATAGAGACAAACAAATTGAAGATTTGCATATGCAGCAAGCAAGCCTCCTATCCCCTTATCTGCAAGGGATCCCTCCAGATGCCCAGTAGATGCCCAGAACCTCAGATGGTACTGAACCCTGTATGTACTATGTTTCCCCTTACATATGCATATCTATGATAATATTTAATCTATAAATTAGGCACAGGAAAAGATTAACAAAAACTAGTAAAAAAGTAATACAGTTATACCAATGTACTCTAATAAAACTTACGTGAATGTGGTTTTATTCTCTCAAATACATTAATGCACTCTCATCGTTGCATTTAAATGAAGTACTTCATGGCTTTTCTTCAGTATATCTGAATTTCCAGCATCACTACTCTCATGCCGTGGGACCATTAAGTAAAATAAGGATGACTTGAGCACAAGAACTGCAGTACTGTGTCAGCTGATCAGATGATGGAGAGGGCTACTAAGTGACATGGTCAGGTAGCACACGCCACATGGATATTCTGGACAAAGAGGTGATTCATGGCCTGGGCAGGATGGAGGGGGACAGCACATGATTTCAACATGCTATTCAGCATCTTATACAATATTTAAAACCTGCAAATTTTTTTATTTCTGGAATTTTGTGCTTCATGTCATGGTTGACTGTAGAAAGCAAAACCATGGTTAAAGGGTACTACTGTATTTTCATGGGTACTTCAGAATTCATCTAGATTCAATGTGCATGATTTTTAATGTGTGTTGCTTTGCCTGACCAATAAGTCCCAAGGGAGCACTGTTAGAATTGTGTGTACTATTAACAGACATCATTAGGGAAGGTCTTTGTTGTTTTACATATTTGATCATCAAAAATCTGGCTCTGTAGCTCTTGACATGGGGAAAAACCCCCACTTTATTAATTTGGGTAAAGGCTCACTTGCTATGATGGGGATACCCTGAGATTCTGAGATTAGGGAAAATGGGAACTTGTTGCTTTCTCAGCGCAACATTCCTGCAGGGGGCATGGAGGCTGGTGTGCTGGCCTAGGTTCTTGTGTCCACTGAGGACCAAGGTTTTCTCATCCTTTGGGAAGGTCTTCAGGACTTTTTCCTCATTTTTGTGGTCCCTCTGCAATGCAGCTCGCCTGAAGGAAACCAGAGCATCTCCAGGGCAAGTGGCTTGGAAGTAATGCAGAAGTTCCTCAGGTCATCACCAACCCTTTCCATGGCCTAAAGATAGCCTTTTGCTCACTCAGCATGGCTGGCTGTAGGCAAGCCTGGGGATGCAGTCACAACCTGGCCTTAGCCCAGCTTCAATTCTGTTCCTGAGGAAGAAATGCATTCTGGTAGACAATCATAGTGTTTACCACGGGAGGACTGCACACAGAATGGTCAGTCACTCACAGTGTATCTGGGGAATTTTTGCAAACATTAAATCAGTCCTTTATTTCAGGCTAAAGCAATAAAGGTTGCACCTCAGCCAAATCCACCAGATGATGAAGTCCAGAAGGCCTATCTAGTCCATGATTAGATGGGGAGGGTTATTCTTGGTCTCTCAGGATCCAAACCACAATTTCTCCCTTTTCCTCTCTTCTTCCATATAACCTCTTGTCACTTCTCATCCTGTTGCTTCTTTCTTCAAAGTTCTGCCTTCTCCCAAGGTCTTACCTTAAATTCAGGTTGTCAGTCATTCTCTGCTTCTCCTGATCCCACAGCTGGGAAAGGGTGTAGGGAAGTGTGAGGGGCTTCACATTCCAAGATTAGAGGACCGGAAAAAGGAAAGGTCCTTACCAGGTTCTGGCTTCTGGGTAGAGGACCTAAAAAATACCTGACCTTTTCTACATCAAGGATCAGCTCCTGCTGGATTTTGTGCTAAAAGAATTTGTGGGTCTTTCTCCTCTGTGTCGCAAAGAAGAATTCTCTTTTATAGATTTAATCTCTGGATGTAGCAGAGAAGGGACTATGAAAAAGGAAGAGAGAAATCACTACTCCGAATGATGAAAAGAATTGCTGAACAAATAAATGACTGAGTAAATGAATACACAATTCTTTTGGTATGTCTCTCACCCCCAGTGTACAGGAACAGGGTGGGACGTAAATCAGATGTGGCCCCTGTTCTTATGGAAGTTACAGTCTGGTGGTGAAGGGAGCCCCTGAAACATCCATTCTGAGTAGGCTGAACTTTCAGAGATAGAAGGACAAGGGGCTTTGACACCTGTAATTGGGTGATCTAAGTCAGTATATAGGGTAAGGAAGACTTCGCTCTTAAAGTGAGGGTCAGGCAAAAACTTGAATAGAAAGAGTTAACAAGACGAGGTACAGGAGGGTGAGTGAGGTAGAGGATGAACAGGGGAGATGAACATTCTAGAAACAGAAAAGCTTCACAAGAGCCCTGAGAAGAGAGAGTGTGGCCCTCACTGGAACTGAGAGAAGTTCACTGAGGCTGGAGAGGAGGAAGAGCTGAGGTGAATGCAGAATGGCGCCTGGGCTACGTGATTCTCCTCAAGGAGTTTGAACTAGATTCTGAGGGCAAAGGGAAATGACTGAAGAATTTTAATCAGACAAGTGATATGAATAGATTTGCACTTTAAAAGAAATCCATCTGGAGTCAGGGGAGGGAATACATTGGTGAAGGGAAGGGGAAGGGGCATGAGAAGGTGGCTGAGGGAACGGGGTTGGGGAGGAGGGGTGGGTTCTTAGATCTACCTAGATGATGCATTGGAGGCTTTGAGGGATGAAAGAGGCATCCACCCAAAGAATCTAGTTTAAAAATAGGGGCATCTGCATCTGGACACATAAGACCCCAAGTCCTGTCTTCATTGTCCCTCCCAACATGTGATTGATGAGAACACGTCTTCTAGTGCCAGTTGGTGGCAATGGGTTTGTTCAGATGAAGAACATTAAGTCTGTGAGGGGTTAAATAATTAGCCTACCTTCAAATAGTCAGAGGAGGCTAACCTGGCCTCCAAAGCCCACGTCTTCATGGTGCATGGCAGCAGTCTCTGGGGGTGAGGGGAGCCCAACGCAGGTGCTGCCTCTCAGTCCACTGTGCTTGACCTCCCTTGCACTGGAAGGCCGACTCCTGCTAGGTATTGGGCTCAGAGTTTGGGTTTCTTTCTCTCTGAGTTATACAGCACAGTCCTCTCTTATCAATTTAGTCTCTGGAAATATTGAGGAAAAGTGATGGGAAAAAGAGGAATGCTCACCTCATCCCATTTCCAACTGCTGTTCTGGGGCTTGGAGAGGTACAGAAACAGCAAAGAAAATTAGGAGGCAAGAGAGTATTAAAAAAAAGAGGAAAGAGGGGAAAAACATGATTCTAAGTCCAGAGAACCACAACCCTTCCCTGTCTCCACTGCCCCTATGATCCAACCAGATGAGAAAAAGCAGGACTTTGAACTCTGACAGCCCTGGATATGTATGTAGCCCCTACTTCTTCGTGTTTTGAGGGTTTTTTCTCTTTTACATGGACTTTCTGAGCCTCTGTTTCTTTACTGGAACATGGGGTAATGATAGTAAGGGTTTGGGTTGGAGGAACAATGATTATGTATGAAAGAGCTTCTTGGAAGCATGGTCAGTACTCAAAGCATGTGGTTCCCTTATTTCCACAGTGACTGTGTAATTTATTATCCAAAGGGGACACTTGAGAGAGTAAAAGGGAACAACTACTGAAAGATGGAATGGTCCCAGGAAAACTAGGATCTATGGGCAACCTACTCACACTCTGCTTTCTCACTGGAAGCCATGGAGACCACACCAGCTCTACCTGCCCAGACTTCTGCTCTGGGGTTTTTAGAATGTTCTATTCCTTCAGACCATTCATTCACTCAGAAAAATAGTGCCAAGTCCTGTGCTAAGTGCAGGGAGGTAGTAGCTAATGAGACCTGGCTCATGGTGGGTTTCCTGCAGGAGTTTAGAGTTTGATAAAGGAAGCAGGCAGTGACATGATGAGGTGGTCATTGTATTCTCAGGATGACAGCAACGTGCTTGGAGATGGGACATAGATGCATGGACTTCAGGGTTGGAAGAGTCTCTTAGGTAGTGCACTTCCTTCATTCCAGAAACAATACAGAGGTCAAGGAACCAGCTTGACTAAAGTCACCCAGCTAATGAGGAAACTAGGCAAGGTCCATCCTGGGGCAAGGCATCCAGGGTATTGGTGATGCAGCGGCCCCAGCCATACCGACCTCTTCCTTGGCCTCTTCCTGGATGCTCTGCACCAGTTCTTCCCAGCTTTCCCCTCCTTCTCAACTCACTGCCTCTCTTCCGTTTCCTCTCTTCCATGCATTTGGGTAGATACCATGGGAACACAGGCAAGAGACAAAGAGATTCTAACTCTTTAGGAGATGGAGGAATGAATATCTATTAACAGAAAGGAAGAGAAAAAAGAAAGAAGACATTGTTCACTAAAGTTAAAAGGAATGAGTGCTTGTAGTTTAAGAAGGATTTTGGTGGAGGGATTGGAGAAGACTTTTTTTGGAAGGTGGCATTGAAGCTGAATCTTGACACTTATTAGAAACTTTTCCATAGGTGGAGAAATGGGAAAATCAGGCCAAGACCAGCAGAAACAGAAGCATAGAGAAAGAAAATGCAAATCATATATATGTGGTTATTGGAGGTGGAGGACAGGTAAGCAGACACATCAGGTATGAGGGACAATGAGGAGAGTAGGTTGTACAGGGTCTTATATGACTTCTGGAGGGGACTTTTCTTTAATATCAGTATTAAGTTGATAGTAGTAGTAGTAGGAATAATAATTAATAATAATAATAATAATAATAATAATAATAAAACTGTGTCTGCTACAAGCCAGGTGATAGTTGTTTAGATTTAGACCTTAAGACAAATATTTGAATTGTATGTTGTAAGTCCATTTTATAGAGGAGAAAAACTAGGCTTACACAGGTGAATTATTACATGAGCCCATATAGTTGGCACATGTTAAGAAGATGAGCTGTGTATGGTTTGCATCTTTAATGTTCCTCCAAAAGTTCATGTGCTAGTCAATGCAGGATGTTCAGAGATTGGATTATGAGAGCTAGCCTTATCAGAGGATAATCCATTTGACGGATTAATACTCTGGGCTACCAAGTGGTAACCATAGGCAGGTGGGGTGTGCCTGGAGGAAGAAGGTCATGGGAGGCATGCCTTTGGGGACTGTATTTTGTCCCTGGCTCCTCTCTCTCTCTCATGCTGCTTCCTGGCTGCCAGGAACTGAGCAGATTTTCTCTGCCATCCCCTTCTGCCATGTTTGTGCTTGGGGCCAACCAATCATGCACCAAATCTCTGAAACCACGAGGGAAAATGAACTTGTCCTTCTCTAAGCTGCTCTTGTCAGGCATTTTGGTCACAGCTATGCAAAACTGACTAACAAGCTATTCAAATCTGAATCTCCTTGCAATAGATAAGGCCTTAGAGAAGTTTGGAGTGAGATGAGGGAATGGGTCTTAGAATCAAAGTGACCTGGTTGTGAATCTTGCTGCTTCTGCTACTTCCCAAGCATGTGACAATCGGATGTATCATCTCACAAAGTTCCAGTTTCTTATCTCCTGGGCAGGTGGAAACCTAGTGTTCATTTTGTGCATAATATCAAAAGTATTTTACAACCTAGTTGGCATGATCCTAACCAGGCAGAATGGAGGAAATCCAGAAGGAATCGCGATGGCCATGTTGGGTACCAACTCTGTCTGCTCACTTCATCAAGCCGTTCTGAAAAGTTAGTGAGGTTGTGCTTGTAAATTACTGAACATAGTGCTGAGCACATTATAAGCTGTCAATCAACACAGGAGACATTGGAGAGTGCAGGGAACAACAAGGGCAATGTTTGGAAGGGAGAAATCAGACGGGACAGACAGGTAGGGTGCATTTTAAAGGCATCTGTTTTGGGATATAGCTCCATACAGGAATAAGAAATTAGTATTTAAAGTCTAACAGGTCCAGGTTTAAATATTTGCACCCTGTTTGGCTACTAATTCGAGGTGTGACCTTAGGCACATGACCCAACCTCTGGCAAGCTGAAAGTCCTCATATATAAACAAATGACTGCAATGTTCCTCGTAGGGAGATTACAAAGAGCATGTTAATGACGCCTATCAAGGGCCAGCCTCCATGGGTTCACACATACTTGTGACTTCTTTCACTTCGAGGACCTTATTCCTCATTTGCAAGGCAGTCTGATTTGATTGGAATTTTCGTTTCCTCCTCTCCACTGTGACTAGGAAGTTATTTCCCAAGTGGAACTTGAAAAAAATCTTGATCAGCTTTAGCAAAATAGACTACTGTGATATCAAATGCCTTTCTTTCCTTAGTTATTGTGCCCAAGATGTCGAGTACTCAGTTGTCCTTTTCTGTGTGTTATTATAAATTGACACAGGAGAGCATAGACCTAGGCGATGCATATGGTGGCTACCCATTTGTTTACTACTGGGTGGCACTGAGAAGTAACAAGAATAAAGGCCAATTTGGTGGAATTTTGCTTGAGCTGCTTCTTTTTCCCACTGTTGCTGATTGCTTAGTTAGGTGTGGGTGGGATGCAGGTATGCTGGGCTCCCAGGATGGTTAAAACTAGAAGTGACAGATTCAAGACGGGGAGGTGAAGGACTGGAAGCAGCTGATGTTGGCTGAGTGAGGACTTTGAAGTGAGTAAGATTGCAGTTTAAATCTGGGTACTGAAATTTATGTGCCCCTGAGCTAGTGGCTTAATGTGTCTGAGTAACTGAGCATAGACATAATGTGATATAGATGGTAGATTGGAGGAATAGTGGGACGGGGGGGTGGTGCCACCTCAGTGTACCAAGTAACATCTACACCTCCACATGGTGTTTCAACATCTCAGAGAAAAGAGTACTTTGTACCTCTAAGGAGATGTCTGAAATGGCTCATGCACCTAGAATTTGAAACTGACTTGGAATTTAAAACCTAAGTTCTAGGTTTTATTTTCTGGACCTTTTAATACTTTATTATTTTGGATTGTCTATCATAAGCTAGGAAAGAGTGCAATGGTAGACTGAAAGTTTGTATCGTCTCTCTCCCCCAGTTTACACATTGAAGCCTGAATCCCCATTGTGAAGGTATTTGGAGATGGGACTTTTGGGAGCAGGATCAGACTCCATCCAAATGGATGATAATAGTACCTGTATAAGAGAGACTATAGAAGGCTCCCTTGCCCCTTCCTCCAGGTGAAGACACAGTTGCAAGATGGCCATCTGTGAACCAAGAATGGGCAGACACTAAACCTGCAGACCAAATAGGGACTTACCAGCCCCCAGAACTGTGAGAAATACATTTTTGTTGTGTAGCTACCTGGTGTGTAATATCTGGTTACAGTAGCCTAATGGACTAGGACAGATTTCTTTGTCTTTGAATATCTAAATCCTACCGAGTCTTCAAAGCTAGTGCAAATGACACCTTCTCCAAAAATGCTCATTTTTTTCTCTCTTCAAGCACTTGTACATTTGCATTTTTCATCTGGATACACAAATTAGTTCCCCTGCTGAGCTAAAAACTCATAAATAAGCTCAATTACGTATCTTCCATAGCACTTAGGACGGCGAATTGCTCATGATATGGGTCTTGTACTTGTTCGTTGAATGTTTGCAGAGGGAAAGGCTAGCTGTCGGAATGATTTGGAAACCCAGGAAATTCAATGAGATGGTGGCTTGTGAAATGGCGACAATCTGAAACTAGGCTCAAGGATGCCTCTCAAAATATTTGCCTATGAGGGTTTCGTACATGTTTCATTCTTGGGAGGTTTGAATGGTAAATCCCTTTACATGATAATTTTATTTGTTTTAATATTTGTTTTTGTCACCACCAAGGCAAAGGGAATCTCCATTAATTCCTAATAATGAGGCCCCGCCCTGCTTGTTACTGTGATGCTCAGAAACACTCTAAACTGTGAATGATCTCAGAGGAGAGGAGGACCAAGCTTCCAAACACTTTCCATGATTTTTCTAAGTTATCTTTTGATTTTTTTTCCAAGTGGATTATTTATTTGTTTGTTGATGTTGTATATATATATTGTATATTTATTTATACTGTATGCGTATTTAAATAATGGATAAGTGATAAAGATAGATTCTGAGTCAGATTGAATCCATTTGACATTCTTCAATTAGCACCATATGATGAGAAGGTCCAATATTTATCATTAACAAAACTATTTAATTGTTGATCAGCAGAAGATTCTACCAATCTTGCCTATCTTTAATCTTCCCAGCACACTAATAATTTAAAGATTAAAGTTTCCCTTCAAGCAGAGTAATTTGCACTATTGATTTTTACCACAATGGTTCCTGAGAATAGGAATCTCAGGCTTTAGTTATTAGTCTTCTTTATCTGTGGGTTTTGTAGTCTTGGGTTCAACAAGCAGGGATCGAAAGTATGTGGGTGAAAAATTGCATCTGTATTGAACGTGTACAGATTGTTTTCTTGTCATGATTTCCTAAACAATGACAATACAACAAGACAACTATTTACACAGCATTTGCATTGTGTTGGGATTAGGAGTAATCTAGAGATGACACAAGGTACAGGATTGTATGGGTTATATGCAAATCCTAAACCATTTTATATAAAGGACTTGGGCATCCTCAAGTTTTGGTATTTGCAGGAATTCCTGGAACCAATTCCCTAGACACCAATGGCCAAGTGTATCTGAACATTTTTCTTCTCTGTCATACCAAGATTTCTTTTAGGGTTACTCATTAGGTGTTATTTCAAATGTTTGCAGTGTATCTTAATTCTTTGTAATCTAACAAAATGATCAGACTCCTTAGTGAAAGCAGAGGCTAGAATTAGAAACTAAAGGAAGCAGATTTAGACTGAAACTAAATCTAGATAAGATGGATAGAGACAGCGAAAGTAAACCCATGATAAAGGATATGTTGTGTATGTTGAGAATAAGATACTCAGCATACGATACCCAAGGAGCAGCCATCAGTTCATGAGTTTTTTAATGCAAATGCTTCTGGTTTTGTAGGCAATCTCCTGCTCTGGTGCATACATATTCCCCAAAATATGCATGTGCTAACCTCAAGGATGGGAAGATGTAGATATTAATGGGATGATTGGCGCTCTGTTCCAGAGAGTTTAAAACACTATCAAATCCCTTTAATTACATCTTCACTTTCAGTTGGTCTTCCACCACGTATCATTACTAATAGTTTGTACTTGTTTATCTTGCAGTTCTTTTCCTTCATAATTAACCACCTGTCTGGTCGACCCATGCTAAATTTATTAAACACTGAATTGAACTGAAGCTTTGCTGCTTTGGGTGTGCTTAAAGATTTCTATCTTAATTTCGATTGCAATATGTTTATACTTTTCTTCCTATCAGTTTTGTCAAGACTTCTATTTTTCTGGTATATCCTCATTTTTACAAACAAGTAAGGAAGAATATAATAAAAAAAGTGGTTTTGAAAACACACTGGACAGTGGAATCTTTTCAGATACAATCCTCCCAGGATCCAGTCTATAAAACATGCAACCTTGATTAAGATGGGGGGGGCACTCAGGACCTCGGAGTTGCATCTGTGTTCCTCTGAACCCTATCTTAAGGTCTTTGCAGTACTCTATTTATATTTATTTATTGAATATTATTTTATTTCTCAAAGTGGAGACACCATCAACAAGGAACTTGGAGGGTAGGTACTACCTCAAAATAGTTCAAAATTTCCATTTGTCAGCTCATAGAGGAAAATCCTCTTTGGGTATGTGAAAGGCAGTTTGTTGAAGTCAGTATGTGCAATAGGAAAATGCAGGTTTCTGGAAGTTATACGTTTTGAAAGTGAATTTTCAGAGGTGAGATGATTAGATCAAGAGAGGTACAACCTAATCAGTGGATTAATCCACTGATGTGGATTAACTGGATAGTAGCTATAGGCAGGTAGGGTGTGGCTGGAAGAAGTATGTCACTGGGCTGTGCCTTGGGTTTATGTTTTGTCCCTGGTGGATGGAGCTCTCTCTCTGCTTCCTAGTTGCCATATCTTGAGCATCTTTCCTCCACTGTGCCCTCCCCTGCATCAGGTTCTGCCTCACCTCAGGCCAGAGTGATGGAGTTGGTTGACCATGGACTGAAGTTCTGAAACCATATGCCAAAGTAAACCTTTTTTCCTCTGCATTGCTCTTCTGAAGACTTCTAATCACAGGGGCAGGAAAGCTGTTAAGACTCCAATCAAGTCTCCAGATAGGAATGCAGCTCAGTGACACCTCCTGCTTGCAGCCCTGTAAGACCTGGAGTAGAGACCAGGCCTGGGCCCCTGAGCCACGGGCTCTGGGAGAAGCTGAGTGAAGGTCAAGCTCTGTGTCCTGGTGACTTATCTCTGGCTGCAGAATTGGCAACTCGAGTCCTGAATAGGGAGCAAAGAAGCAGTGATCTCTCCCCATCTAAAGAGGTGGCTAAGGTTCCCCAAAGGGGCAAGAGAGACCCTCCCCACATTCCTTGCTCCTTTGCCTGGTGTGTAAAGGAGAGGGCCAGAGAGGAAGGAGGGAGAGAGCCCTGGAGTTGTCGTGCTGAGGGGGGTGTTCAGGGGAGAAATCATTATCTCATGCTTCTCCCCTTAAAGTCAAGCAGAAGGGATGATGGGAGAATCCCTTGTAAGATTGGGGCCAGCCTTGAATGGTGGTGCTTGTCTTAGTCCTCAGTTGTACCTGGACTTAGGAGGTGCATCTGCCTCTTGAGAAGGAAATGGGGACAGCAGTGAGCTGGTAAAGCTTTGGAAAGGCTGGCAGTTGGGCAATCAGCACTCTCATCATTGGTTAAAAACTGATCCTCCTAGAAGTGAAGAGGCTGTCACAGGATCGACTCCCCCTGTGTATGAGGCGGAGAGGCTGCAACACCAGGAGGAGGGAGGCAGGAGGAAGGGGGCTCAGTGGGGGTTTCCATGGAAGGGGAAGAGCGCACAGGCTCTGGAGAGGGACTCAGGAGGGTCTGCACGTCCACGCCCACCTTATAAAGATAGACATCAGTGGTCCCAAGCAGTTTATGTAGAGAGGAATTGACCGCATCTGCTTGAGTTAGGAGACCTTTGTCACTTCCTGGTCCCGCTTCCCTCCTGTTCTCAGCTACTGAGAAGCTAGGAGCCTATCTGGAGGGAGAAGAAGGAAAAGAAAAATTAGACCAAACACCATCCCACCCAAGTTTTCTCAAATCCTGCATCCAACCCATGAGATAGCGGAGGTTAACATTGTATCTGAGATGAAATTGAGGTTTAAAATAGGAAGGGCTTTTAATATCTGAAAGTAATGGTGAAGCTATGTATTCTGCAGAGAGTCATCGAGGATGGAAGAGGGGAATTCAACAGAGCATGCTGAAAGACACATGTGGGAATGAGTGATAGTTTTGTGTATGTGACCACAGTGAGTTAAGAGTCCCTGATGTACTTGGGATCCGCCTTTAGGGAGCTCACAGGTGAGTAGGGAAGACACAGTAGGGTCAGGAATAACTTAACACATGTTAGAAAGGATGAGAAAGAATCTGCCACACAAAGGCTGGGAATTCAGAGGAGAGATGGACATCTTCAACTGGGGGACAAAGGGAGGCTTCACATGTTGTCTATAAATTTTACTTAAAGTCATCTCAACAATTATGATATGTGTTTGAAAGCAAAAAGTTCTCCATGGCTAACATCCCAGAATCATAAAAGATGTTGGACTATCTTTATTTCATTTATTTTATATATTGATGGATTTTTACAAGATTGGACTCTGTACAATTGGCTGAGTACCAAGCTAAAAACCTTGAGTTCTGTCTTAGCTTTTCCTCCACTGTTAAGAAATGGCCATTTAAAGTAATAGCTTAAACTGCATTTTCTCCCTCCCTTTCCTCTCAAATGTAACCTTACTGAGGAAGGGAAAAAGCAGAAATGTTCTTGATGCATTGGTAATACCAAATAATAATGAGCTTGATCCTTTTCTGATAGCAGTGTTTTAATGCAGGGTCCTGGAAAATAAGGAAATATGAGTCAAAGTTTCATAGAAAATTGTAGTTGACAGGGATATTAGAGCTTATTTAACACAACCTAACTAAAGTGATAACAGTGAAAATTGAGAGGAGGGGATGGAGTTTTGAGCTCTTCAGGACTTGACTGCTGGATGTGGGGATAACTCAGAGAAGTGAAGGGTGGAGAAGGCACTTGAGGTCCTAGCTTGGGAATCCGGGTGGGGAATGCTGTTATTTTAGCATAGGAAATACTGGAGAAAAGGACAATTTTGGGAGAAGATGCTGCGCTCTTTTTTGAATTCCCTGAAGCTTTACTGAAATCATGAGCCATACATTCATGAGCTCAGTGCCCTTCTTCCAAGGTGATGGTCACTGAAGTAATAGTTTAGTCTTGGTGAATTTTCCTGCTTTTCAAACTCAACCACAGGATACCACAGGGGTGTGGCTTCAGAATGGGCATGCATGTGGGCACTTTCCTGCATGCATTCACTAAAAAAATCTGCTGTGTGATTATATGCCAGACCCTATTTATGTGCGGGAAAGCATCCTGATGATGGAACAGACAGGCCGTTGCCATCTGGAGTTTAAATTTGCACGGGGGCATCAGAAAATGAACCAGCAAATGAGAGGAGCAAGAGAAATGGAAGGCTAATCTCAGTCCTGTGCAGTGATTAAACTATCCAGCATGGCGGCAGAGAGTGACTGGGACAATCTCTCATCGACTGCTAGGGTGGTTGCATTGGTTTCTCTTTGATACCCATTCCTTGTATGACCTTGGCCTCCCTCCTGTGTTATCGGGCACAGCCTCGGTTTTCTTTGGGTGCTCACTCTTTGGCTGTCTTAGTGAATAGGACCCTTCCCAAAAGTGTTCCCCAACATTGATCACTCTGGTCCCCTCCTTTCTTGTCAGTGATTAATTTAGGTACATCAGGTCCTGACCAGTGAGATCAGAGATGTTGCCAGTTGGGGAACCTCCAGTGAGTTCTTTCCTTGACAATAAAAGAACTGCAAGAAAGGAAATGCCTCCCTTCTTCACTGACAACCATGGTGTCCATGTGAGGTCTGGAACAGCCATCATCCTGTGACCACACAGGAGTGTTGCTGTTCTGCTAAAGGGGACAGAATGGAGCTCTGGCAAAGACCTGGACCTTGGAAGGAGTCCTAGTGCTGCCGAATGATCCATGACTCCATGCGTATGTCCTGTGAATTACCACGGCCTTGTTGTAGCGATTCCTGGCTGGGTCTTCTTTGCTGCTCCTGGTGGAAAGCATCCTACCTGACATACATAGGTCTCAGGGAAGATTTGTTAGGAAGGCGACGTTGTAGCTGACCAATAGACATCAAGGAGGAGCCAGGGTATGTAAAGAGCAGGGGGAACAAACACATCCCAGGCAGCAAGGACAGTGAAAGGCAGAGGCTGTGCAGTGGGAGCAAGCATAATGTATTTAGGGAAAAGGGAGGTGGCCATGCTGGTGAGGAGATTGATGGGAGGAGCCATGGGAGTGAGGCCAGAGGGTTGGGGCATCGCCAGCCCAGGGAAGGAGATGGATTTTAACCAGAATGCAGCGCAAGTCATGGGAGAGGCAGGGCCATATCTTTTCTTTTCCAATCCCCTACACTCCACATATAATTGAACTAAATTTTAGCTTAGGGGTTGTTAGTGGGATCAAAATAATCCCCATATTAAAAAAGATCACTTGTAAGTGAATAATTTTTCTCCAGTGCTTCAGTGTAAAGAGATAAGACCTTCTCCTTGGCAACAGGCAAAGGTGTCTCTCACAACGCTTTTATCAGATACAACTTCAGAAACTAAGTTTACAGGTAAAGAAAGTCAGGAAAGTGTGCGAAACTGCGGAGATGACGACTCTTAATTAGCTGCATCAAATGACTCTTGGCATTCCTAATTTTCACCTTTTTGTAACAATTCAATTCATTCCAAGGTTTTACCAGACTAGACAGGCATGAAATGAATTCTCCATGGTAGGTTACCAATGGCAGAGAAATCGCAAGCTTTGAAATGTCTGGAAGGAGTCACGTGTGTATTGGTTCTTGCTTTCCCCTAAACTCTGTGAATCCTGTCAACATTAATTCTGTGAGTTATGTAGGCTGCATTATTTGAGAGAAATGAGAAGTTTTATTTTCTCTAAGCTTTGTGGGGATCCCGTCTTTTCCCTAAGCTCCTCATTCACCAGGAGGAGAATCTCCACTGGGTAAGAAGCCTGGTGGGTGCTGATCAGCCCTGGGAATGTGCAAAAGACAGTGTGGGGGATTCAGTTGACATAAGTTCTCTGTACGTCAATGGGTGGTGGTGTTTCCATGATCGTACGTGTGAGCTGCCTCCCCGTTGTACCCTCCTGCGCCCTCACATGCCAGCCACGTGTGCCTGCACTCTGCTGAAAAAGTCACGCTGTTTCCTCCCATTGGATCTTTTTCAAAGCTTCATTGAGGTGTAATTGATGCACAGATATTGCGTCTCTGTGATGGGCACGTTTTGATGAGTTTGGACACAGCATACACCAGCTCCACACCAAGGCACTAAGTACCTCCATCTCCTCTGGAAATTCCCTTGTATTCTTTTGTGTATGTTTTTTATTTTGTTTGTGACAAGAATGCTTTACATGAGCTCTGTCCTCTTAACAGGTTTTAAAATGCAAAATATCATAATGTTAACTATAGGTACTGGTATGATTTGAATATCGTTTTCCCCCCTCTGGAAACTCATGTTGAAAGTGCAAACTTACACCCACTGGAGGATGTAAAGCAGGCTGGGGTTTGGCAAGTGATCAGGATTGGGTAAAGTTATCAGGATTGGGTAAAGTCCTCCAGCACCCCTATAATTGCATGCTGGAGGATTTATGAGAAGGGGAACAGAGACCAGAACACGTGTGGCTCCCTGTCAATCAGGATTTGAGGCCCTGTGCTGTATCTGTCAGGAAGAAGGCCTTCACCAGATGCAGTCCAGCCTTGGGCCAGAACCATGAGCCAAAATAAGTTTTTTCTTCCTAGCTTATTCAGTTTTTTTATAATGTATCCCCAACACCCAGCATATAATTGAACTAAATTTTAGCTCAGAGGTTTTAGTAGGATCAAAATAATTTCAAAATTAAAAAGATCACTTGTAAATGAATCTTTTTTCTCCAACTCTTCGGTGGAAAGAGATAAGACCTTCTCCTTGGCAACAGGCTTCTATTTGTGGAACTGTTATTAGGAATAGACACTTTCCTAATACAGGGACTACTTTGTACAGCAGCATCTAACCCTCATTCATCTTGCATAACTGAAACTTTATACCCTCCGAGCAATGATTTCTCATTTCCCCTTCCTCCTGGCTCTAGGAACCTCCATTCTATGATCTGTTTCTAAGAGTTTGACTATTTTACACAGCTTGTATAGGTGGAATTTGTGCCATTTTTGGCCTTCAGTGTTTGGTTTAGCAAAATGTCCTTTAGGCTTCATCCATATTGTTGCATTGTAGGATTTTCTTCTTTTCCTTCTCTTTTAAGGCTAGAGAGTATTTTCCTGTGTATAGGTCCCATTTTATTTAACCATCCATCCAGTGATGGGCATTTGGATTGCTTATACATCTTGACTATTGTGAGTAATGCTACAAAGATCATAGTAGCATCAATGTCCCCCATATGTCTTTTGAAATTTGCCATTTCTTCTTCCTGGAATGTTCCTACTCCCCATCTTTGGCCTTTAAAACCCACAGCGTTCATCAACTTTCCCTTACTACAATAAAATGCCTGAGATAAACAAGTTTAAAGAGAAAAGGTTGGCCCATAGTTTTGGAAGTTCCTGTGCAAAACCAGTTGGACCCATTGCAAGGGCCTCTGCCTTGTGTGCCAGGTGGCGATGGTGGCAAGCATGTGGTAGAGTAGACTGCTCAGCTCACAGCCAGAAAGCAAATAGAGTGCAGAAGAGCCTGGGGTCCACAGTTCCCTTCAAGGATATGCCCCAATGACATAAAGGCCCTCACTAGGGCCAGCCTCCTGAAGACCCCACCATATCCCAAGAGTGCCACCCTAGGAACTTTAGCACTTTGGGGAACAGCAAACATCCAAACCACATCACCTTCTCTTTAAAGCTTCACCAACAGGAATCAAGAGATGGAGGGGCAGCAAGATCCTACAATTCCCACTCCTTTGCCCCTGTTGGGGTTACACTGAGAAGCAGTTTCTCCTGGTGAACTTTCCAGAAAGTAAACATGCTCTTGAGCTGTCAGCTGTACCTCCTTGTTGTTCACTGTGAAATTGGGAGAAGTCGCATTACCCTGAGCTGCTCGGAATCTCTCCTTACCTCATTTACCCCTTTTCCTTGACCTTGGGCGCACTGGGGCTGCTCCTCCTAGGACAGCATTTCAGTTCTTGCCTTGGGCTCTGCTTTCACAGTGGACGAGACAGTTCCTGGCTGCTTCCTGCCGGGCTCTTCTGTAACCTCCAAGTGGGACGGCAGAGGCTCTCAACCCATCCTCTTCACCAGCTCCCAGACTGTCCAGCGTGCTCTGTTTCTCACGTAAACCACACTTGCTCGGTGCCGGCAGCCAGGTGCCTTGCTAGTTCCTAGCCCTATCCTTTCTACCCGAGGTGCATGCTTACCTAGAGTCAATCACATTTCCCCCCATATTTGTGTACACAATTCCACTGGTTATTATAATGATATGATGTAATTAAGTGTTGCATCAATTGACAAATCATGGATGTGAAGATTAAAGGGGTTGTTCCTACGAAAATTTAGTTGAATAATTTAGCTCAAAAGCAATGTTACTAAAAAAAGCACTACAAATTTTGTGTGGAAAGATAATTTTAAGAGTTTGGGGAAGAAACATAAATGATTTTGAGGAGTTCTGTAATCATTTGTCTTTGCAAGTGTCTTTAAATTCTTGTTCTACGTTAAAGAAACTGAAACTAATGATCAGAGTTGATATATTATTGAAGTGGCTTATGCAAGAAAGAATACACAATGACAATGAGTGCACGAGTAGCTGCGGAACAGACCTTGAATGTGCACCAAATGATTGGCAGCTCTAAAAGCTTTGCAGCAATTGATGGATGGCTTGAGTGTAGGAAAAAGCCATGGTACCCAGGTATTGGGCCTTGGAGAGCAGAAATTACTGATCAATCTGCTGCTTAAAAATTTACAGAGGAGTTAAAAGTCATTTATCAATAGAGAAAATTTGATTAGGGAAAAAGCTCTCTAATATATCAGAGACAGGTCTAAATTGGAAGACATTTTCCCGAATAGCATGGTGCAAAAGGTAAAGCAAGGGCTATCAGCATACAAGAAATCCAAGTAAAGACTCAGGGCAGCTGCCCGTAGCAATGCAGTTGGAATTCCAAATCTTGTCTTTTTATTATTGGAAAAAGAAAAAAAATTCAAGATTTAAGAGATAAAAATTGTTTGTTTTTCAAGATAAGAGCTCTTCACAAAAATCAGCATGGACAGACTGAGTTATTCTATAAATTGATTTTTTCCCATGAATCTACACATTCTGTGAAGATACACTTGGAGAAAATAGACATCTGCCAAGCCTGGACTTCCTTTATCAATGTTTTTCAAATTGTGGGTTTTGACTCTTGATGGGCAGGGAACAAATTTCCTCTGTTGGAAAAAAGAATTTTTAGAAATCATATGAAATAGAATAAAACAGAATAGAAAAATCACATGCATTGTATGTCATGAAGGTCTCTTTACATGCATGCATGTGGCACGTGTGTACACGTACATGTGATATAAAATTTCTAGCTGTGGGGTAAAATTTCTCTTGCCTTGATTGCTGGCGAAAACTGAGAGCTTTTGGTCTAAAATAATGCTTCTTCAGGTTTCGGTTATGAATAATGTAAGAAAGTGATTTAAATACATGCCAGGTTTTTGTAACAGAATGCAACTTCTTTGTTCCAAGTTATGGATCAAGGGGCTATAAAATGTTTTTAAAAATAATTTTGGAGTTTTGTCTTAGAAAAAATAGGAGACAAGGACATAGAAGTGTTCCATGTAGCCATGAAAAGATTATTAGCATTAAAGGTTGTTTTCTTCTTTTTCCTGTTGCATTTAGTGGGGAGTGAAATTCCCAGTTCGACATTTACCAAGTCTTAGAAAAAAGCAAACGTTGCCTGAGGTTGACAACATTGGAAAAATTCCGAACTACAAGACAATAATTAAGAACATGGTTTAGTAACTGATTCCAGACAAATTGAAGTTTCTAGTGATTTACAGAAAGATGATAGATAAGAATGAACTAATGATTCCTGTTTATTGCAATCTAGACTGAGCGTCAGGGAAGAAATCATTCTGGCCATGACAGAAACAGATAAATCAAGAAATGAAGTGGGAGTGGGGGAAGGGAAAGCATACTATTGAGCCTGGAGACCAAATCTCATCTCAAGAAGCCAAAGCTGACCACGGAAGAGTTTTGTTTAATTGAATCAGTAGCCAATTATTCGATGACATATACAAATGTATTTGCTTCAAAAGTTTGCTTCTGAACAACCTTCAAATATTAGTTCTGTGAAATAAATGAATATTTATATGTTTTAAATTAAAATCAGATACTTAAAGTGGACATGCATTATTTTTATGCTTCTCTGCTTTAAGCAACTTTCCATTTACATGCTCAACAGTGGTCTTGGTGATGTAAATAAGAGGGCTCCTATTGTCCTTAGGGTCTTCCATTGCTATTGTGCATCTTTATGTCTTTCATGCTAGAACCTAGAACCTACTGTCAACAAAGTGGGTTAGTTTCTGGATTCACACCTCCTGGGTTGTTGGGCCTTTGCTCTTCCACTTCAAATGGATGCTTGCAAGGAGTGAGACCTTGGATATGCAATCCATTGTCCTGAATCTGAGCTCTTCCTTCAGAAGAGAGGGACAGGGAGCTCCCCACTAGATTGAAATGCAGTCATGCTTGTGAAGCCTGAGCACAGGATCAGCACAGGGTTAACACTCAATAAACAGTGGGTCCTCCACTGAGATGTATTAAACTTAGCACAAATGTAATTGGCATAATCTTATAAAATTTCAAAATATTTTTCCAATGTAAGTTTCAGATTGCCTAGCATGGGCTAGAAATCATTGTCAATGTTCAGAATCTTTAAGAATTTTCTCAGGACAGTAACAGTTAAAAATAATACCATTAGCTCACATTTTGATGTATTGGTAGCTTTTAAATTCAACGAACAAGGCATAATAGGTTTCATTTTCCCGGTTTAGGATTATGAGGCCTAGAGATGTTACTTTACTCCCTAAAGGTCACCCAGCTCATGATGCAGGAAGGGGCCTCACCCCAACTCTCTTGACACCAAGCCTGGTTCTTTCTGACCACTGTTTTCATATGCACAGCTTTGTGGGCTCCTGTGTGATCTAACATCACACCACCTGGTAAAGCAGCTGTCCCTTAGAGCTGGGAAACGGGTCCAACTCTGAGGAATCTCATTATCACTTTTGAAGCATTACCCTGACTGCATTTTAAGTTGTATAAATTTTCTGGATCTGGATCTTAGATTGATGCTGGTTATTGGCAAGTGCTGTCTTACATTTGGGTGGAATTTTCCTCATCCCATGATTCAACCTGTATTAAAAGACTAGGGAAAAAAGAAAAGAAAAAAGATCCTTCAAATAAAAGGTGTGTAGGAACTCTCCTACTATGTGACTTATAAAAATAATGGCATTACCCTATGTGCATGTGTGATTAACAAGAATGATATGAATGTCCACCCTGCACAACCATAGAAATGAAAATTTGTACCCCATATGTGTACAATGAATCAAAATAAAGTCTGTAAAAATAAAAAATAAAAAATTAAATTAAATTAAATTTAAAAAATGAAAAAATAAAAATAATGGCCATGATCCAGGTGAGTTCATTATATAATTTCTTCAGATGCAAGGGTCGATGCCACCTGTCCCTCCTGATTGGTTTCTGTTCCATCTCTCCGTGGAGCCTCTTGACTCTTTGTGTCTTTGTAACCACAGGTGAAATAGACTAGATTTCTATTGTTCATTGCATTATGATGTTAGTGTATATAGACCACTTAATTAGCAGGAAATTTACAAATCTCTCATGTTTAGCTTTTGTCTTGATATGAGTTTTAATCACATCTAGGTTTTCTGCCCTGCTAACTGGGGTCCAGTCATGAAACCTTTTTCTTCAGGTTTCTTTGATTTCTTGAGGTTCCTGGATTTCAAAAGGTTAACTTTATTCCTCTTCCCATTTATGAGCCTAATTTTCATCCTTAAAGGACTCAAAATTTCATCCAGAAACAATTTGCTAGCATCTTCCTAGAATTTATGGTCTGGGGAGACCAGCAAACCCATTCAGTGAAATAGAAGTTCCATTTTGAAAGTATGTGTTTTCTTCTGTACTGTGGATTTCCATTCCCATTTTTTATGTCCAAGATGGAAATGGGTTATTTCCTTCTGGAACTATGAGGTGAAGTCGGGTAGACCTGGGCTTTAATCCTCAGCTCCTGTTCATCTTGTGCAGTTTTAGGTGCTAGAAAAATGGCTTGTCCTAGGGTTAAATTCCCCATGCCCTTCCTATGGTTCAGGGTGGTCTGCATTCTTTAATTATGCTCTAGAATAATCCCTCACAAATGGCAATGTCGGGAAATGGTGTGGGACATTGGGGTTGAGAAAAACATTAAGAAGGAGGATTTGGAAAAGCTCATTTCTCTCAACAGCACATAATGGAGCTATACAAAGATATTAATGAGCAGGATTTTGGTATGCCTGAAGTGCAGAAAAGATTGATGGGGCTTACAGTTAAAAGTCATGGCTTCCTGGGATACCCACCTGCCCCCTCCACCTGTCTCCTTCCCATTCTAATAGCTTTGGCATAGGCATGTGAGCAAGAGTCTATGGACAGACTGATGGTCAGCTTGGAGCTAGTAATGTCAAAAAGGTGATGTGCCAAGGAATCCATGCTGTGACCCTGACAAGGATGTGCCCTGGGTCCTGAGACCGTGGACAAAAGTTCTTGGGGACGGGGTGGTTATCCAGGTCCGGAGGTCATGCTCTCTCAGTCAGGCTGCTTCAGCATTTCCAGTGCAGTGGTTTTAAAAGTGATTTGGGATTATCCCAAACTCTGGCCTTTACTCTTGGTTTTCATGCATAAACAGAGCTGCTCACACCAACCTCAGGGAATCACTGTGAGAATGAAATGAAGAAGTGTGTGAAATGCATGTGAAAACACCTAACACTGGCTTCTGAACGTCAGTTCCCTCTTCCGTCCTTCCAGTCCCTGTTTCCTTTCTCCCTCCAGGGTCATGGGCTAGTTGTCTCAGAAGTTCAAGGGCCCTGGACCAACCAGACAAGATTCCACCAGCTGTCAGACCCTAATTCTATGCAACACAAAGGAGGGGTATTATATGCAGTCTTGGGGGAAGAGGAAGGGGAAGGGGTTTCGGGAAGAGGCAGCTACAAGCAGAATGGATAGGGCTCCTCACCATCTGGCCATGAGAAGTGAGAATTGGGGATCAGTCAGTTGACCTAGACAGCTCAGCTGCCAAGCCTGGGAGGCAGTCTATTGTGTGTTGCACAAACAAACTTTTTGACAAGAAGATTGTTCACAATATGCTACTAAAGTGAAAAAAGCAGGTTACAGAGCAGGAGGTACAAAATGAAACCATTTTTGCACAGAATATATGTATGAAAGCATATAAATATGCACATATAGTATTATGTATGTGTGTATTTTGCATGTATATGTGTATGTGTGTATTATGTGTGTGCATATATACACACAAACACACACAAATATGGAAGAAGATGCATCAATTTTAACAATATTCAGTTTTAAATTATAAACTCACAAGTGATATATTTTAAAAATATTTTTATTTACTTAGATTTGCTGATTTACCTTAGATGAACATATATTATTTGTATAATAAAATAGAAGTTAAAAGAGAGAAAAACGTGTCCCTAGTGTTTAAACACATGGAAATTTTATTTCTCCCATTGTCTATAATTGGGATTAGGGAGTTTCCAGTTTTCCCTTATTATAAAAAATGCTGGCCTTAATCAAATAAGTTTTTTTTTCCTTAAAAAGATAGCTTTGATTACTTGAGTGGTTTAATTTGGCTGTTTTTAATTTTGCACTTGTTTTTTCTTTAAAAATATTTTTTAGGATTTTCCACATTTCCTCTTTTAAATAATATTGCTGAATGTCCAGAATAGATTTTGGGATATTCATGAAACTGGATTAATTTGCTAAATTGCAGATGGAATCACAAGGGTGACAAGGTGTTCTGCATCTGTTGGGAAGAGGACACTAAAAAGCTAAAGGTGAAATAACCAAACTGAAAAGGCTCTTAAAATATGAATATTTTACATTTTTCACTTGATCATCAAAACCAAGTCAAACTGAACTGGAAAGAATATTTCTTCTCTACACAATCGTTCTGCCATACACATTCCTTTATATTAAAAATGAAAAGATCTTAAAACATCCTAGCAGAGAGCAAAGCCTTGGAGTGCAAGTTTACATGCAGGGCTTGGAGATATTCATTAAAATTGTAATTAGACTCACGATTAAATTCATTCACAGTAGAAACTTTGCTTGTAAGTGTTGCTACAGGACGAAACCTCCAGTCTGAAAATTAGTTCAGCAGTCTGAGCGATTTTAATTATGCAGAGCTGATTATCGCCAGAGAAGGAAACCTTTATTGCAGCAACAGAATGAAGATCTTTTTTTTTTCTCTCCTTTTTGGTTTCCTGAACTAATATGAGGTACATATTTTGATAACCAAATGTTTCTCTAGGCAAAGAAAATGTGAGAAAATCTGCACAAATTCTTAGGGCAGGAAAGCAGAAATTATTAAAACGTCCCCTGCTAGATAACGCAGTGGTCTGGGTTTTCTTCACTGTGAGGTGATGATTATCATCTGGGGAAGGGCAGAGGGACAGAAATGGAAGTTTTAAAACATCTTCTAGGTCTGTGAGTCATTTCTTGGAACTCCCTCTTATACTATTATTTTCATTTTATGGATAAAGAAGCTGGGTATCAGATAAGTGGCTTCAGTTTATAAATGGTAGAATGGGGACCCCCTGCTCCAAATGACCCCCAAAGCCTATCTCTTTTTTACTCCCACGATGGGATGAAGACATCCAAGGGGGACTTTAGGGAACTATCTTCCCATTCTCCATTCACAAGTACTCTATCATGTGTTCCCTCTTGTCCTGCTACACACTATCTTGGAGGTGCTTGCACCCCAGCCTTGCCTTGAACCAGCCAGTATAAGTGCACTGAAGGGAACACACCTCAGGCCACTGGGCTTGGATTCCTGAGAGCAATGGAAGCTTCCACAGATCTGACTCCACTTTCCATCTGGTCAAAAGCTTGGAAGTTGCAGGGCTATAGAATGCCGGGGTACAGAGGGATGAATTCTATTTCTGTTCCTACATCACCTCCCTGTTAGCTGTGTGACTTGGGGAAAGTCACATTGTTTCTCTGGAGTACCATATCTCCTCTGTAGAATACGGGAAAGATAGACTTGGCATTGGGAGCCCTTACCACAGTGCTGTTTCAGGATTGCTGATGCCATTGCTGGACTTCAAAGCAGTTGGGGCTTGGGGTAGAGAATCTCCTGGAAACCTCCACTCCCAGCCCTCCACAGCCCAAAACCTGGCTGACTACTCATGCTTTCAAGAATAATGATGATAAATGTGAGCAATGCACAGAATATTACCTGGTGTGGTGACCCCTCCCATGCTCATCATACAGATAAGACATTTGCTGTCTGCTACATTGATTGTATGTACTTTTGCTTGTGCTGAAACTAAAGCAAATCATAGGTATGACATTTCACCCATACATGCTTTAGTGTATACCTCTAAAAAGTAAAGGCCATTTTCCTACATAAAAGTCATACAAATTTCACACCTTACACAATTAATAATCTTTTCTTCCAAAGAGCAAATAAGCGGTTCATGTGAAATTCCCCATGTTGCCCCCAAAATGCTCATTTGTTTACACTAGAATCCTGTCAACCTCACATTTGACTTTTATGTCTCTTAGTTTGTACTTGTTGAAGAATTTGGAGAAGCTGGGGTTACTTGTCCCATAGAAGCTTCCTCTTTCAGAATTGTCTGAGTGCTTCCCCATGGTGTTAGTTTTCTTGTTCCTCTCTAATTCCTACATGATCTGAAAATTAGACATAAATGTTTAATTAGACCCAGGGCAAACATTTGGCAAGATGCTTCATGGTTAATGCTGTGTCCTTCGTATTTAATCACTTCAGGAGGGAGGTAAGATGGTGGCAGATTGACCCCAGCACTGAAATGCTACATTTTTCCCCTGTGACCAACACTCGGCTATGGGCTATGCTTAGTCATCATGGAAATACCCAGTTTTCTCTCCTCAGTCTTCCATCTAAGGCTTTTAGAATTGATAATTCCTATCTTAATGAATTATTTCATTAGTAACAGCAAAATGATGATGCTCGCACTTTTTAAATTTCCTTCTCTGCTTATTGGACGACATTTTTCAATATGGTAGAGTTTTCTGACATGTTGACCAAGGCATGGTCTAAGTTCCCAAGGTCTGACTCCTTGGAGTTGGTCTCTTACCAAGTTTGTTCTTACATGAGCCTTGATTTGGATTGGAGAAAAGAATTTCTCAGCGTTGATGGATTAAGGATTCCCTTTTTAACAAGTGTAGTTTCCTGGGGAGGGAGGAAACAAAGGTAAACTAGCTCATAAACTTGAAAAATGTCCTTTATTCTCTTGAAAAATCTCAGTAAGGAACAGGCAATGAGATGCCTCAAGTATACTTTAAAGTCTACATTTTTCCAACAAGTTTTCCATTTATGATAAAAAATAATTTCCCCTCAGAAAAACTTCCTGTCCCATATTGACCCCTTAACTTCTGATGTATCACTATGGGTGTGTTAGCAACATTCTCAGAAGGTATGACCCAAATCAGCCGACTGCTGCATCCTGTGCTGTTAACTGGGAGATGACTTCATGTCTTCTCCTTATGATTAATAGATGGCCAGCTATTAATAGATGGCTTCTGCAGACAAGCTCCAGAAGATGGCAACATTTATAGGCAAGCAGGGTTTGGGCCTCTGGTCTACGATGATGTGAATTCTAACATTTTGGAGTATCCATGTAACAACCAGCCCAGAAGGTGGAAGGCCCCTTGAGGTGGTGGGTGTGCAGCATATCAATTCACCAGATGGCTTCACTTAATTGGTGGCATGGAAGCAAGGCATCAGTAAGAATGATCCTGAGTATTTGGACTTCGAACCTTCAAATCTTAAATGGAGAGCCTAAATTAAACCCTGAAATGAAACAGATGCACCCTGACCATCAGAGCTAAAATAAGAAGTCTGGCACTTTGATAAAACTGAAGGCTCTTGCAGGATCCACATATGCTGGGTTTAGTGAGGTCTGGAGATGGTATAACTCAGACTTAGGCAGACTTGGGGTTCCAATTCCAACTCCAACTTTTAAGAACTGGATCAACTTATTAACCTTTCTTAAGCTCAGTTACTTCATTTGTTTGTAGCTGGAGTCTCCCTTGAGCAAGAGTTGAAATCCAATTTATGTCTTTGTCTATCTGGTGAATTCCTTAGCCATACTGTTTTCCTTGAAGAAATATGGCCCAAGGAAAAGGAGAGCAAAAATTTTTGCAGATGTTTGAGTGTGGGCAGGAAAAAGGGAGGCTCACATAGAGTATGCATTAGAGGATGAGGTTTGAACTCCACCTTAGGGCTTGTCTAATCTGGAAGTGTTGGTAACTAGAAGTTAAAGGAGAAGTTTTTAGAGTGGCCTTCAAGGTTCACTTGTGGTACCCTAGAGTTAAAGTGGTACCCACACTTCTGGGTGGACCTTAGCATGGTGGTATGGTAAGGATGGAAGAGAACGAGGTCTAGTTTAGCATTTTAAGCTCCTGATAACTTCGGGAGCTTCAGAGGTGAGGGGCTTGGCAGGAATACCAGATTCCTCCCAGCAGTAGTAAAGAGGACTGAAGTGGAGTGCCATCATCTGGGCTTTCATAACTACTCCCCATGGAGTGCTCAGAGTTTGAGAAGGACAGAGATGAGCTCAGATGAAATACTTCTAGAGGGCAAAAGAGGGTAACCTGTCTACTGGGTTACATTGTAAGTGTTAATATAAGTGGTTTGAATCTATTTGCATTATTATAGACTTGTGCAATGTCCTTGCTGGGGATCAATTTACAGTACTCTGACTTAGTGCAAAGAATTGACATGAAAATTACATAAATAGAGAAGCATTTAACACAACACTTGGCACAAAGCAGCCATTTTTCCTGAGCTCCCTCGTGGTCTGCTTTCATCCCATCTCCATGGAGACACATGAGGTCTTCTTCTGGGGTCTAGCTCTGTGGTTCCATTGTTATGCTCATGGGTTTCTTTATTTTGCCAAGTTTTCTATATGAGAAAACATTTTCTTATTGCCCTTTTGATTTCTTCCCATTGTCCTTAGAAACAATGGCAATGACAACTAAGCCTGGGTGGCCTTCCATTAAAATCCCATAACTCCAAATGAAACTGGTAAAAAAAAAAAAAAAGTCCAAATTAAAGTGCTAAATGCACAGATATTTAACTTGCCAAGACTTCTAGTCCTGTACCAGGCAACGATAATTTAGAAACACTTCATGGTCTCTTTGTCCTGTTGTTGACAAAAGGCTCAGAGGAAAAAATATAATACACCTTTGTTGAAATAACTTGAAAAAGCCCTTAAGAAATGCAAAGCAAGGTCTATAATTTAGCAGAAAATTTTTATCCTGAATAAATCACATCTGTTATTACTTTAGTGCCAAAGAAAGGCTCGGTTGCCCCTGGAGTAGGGCGAGGCCTTCACCTGCCTCACCAGGGCCTGGGTGATGACAGGGAGCAGTGCCCTTGTGGAAGTGTCAGGCAGAAAATTTCCAGTGGATATTACTTATGGGGAAGGATAATTTCTTATGGATCTAAATCTAATCTTTTGGCTTGAATGATCCAATAGAGTCCACAGAAAGCACATTTTGCAGGACGGTTTCTGAATTATAGTAAGGACTTTATTCATTAGGTCCTTCCATCTTTGATATGAATTTGACAATGAATTTGGTGCCATCCACTGAATGCAGCTTAAACTCCCCCACCATCAAACCACCCTTTCATGCTGGCTTGGTTGTCTGCATCAACTTCTATTAGGTCACCTGCCAGGCATATTGTAGATTTTCTTTCTGTACCTGTGTCCCTCACTGGAGAGTTAGATTCTTGAGACGATCATTTTATACCCAGAGTCTAGCTTGTCTCCAGAGTAACATTCAACAAATGCTTGCTGAAGTGATTCACAGAATCTCAGGTTTTTTTTTTTTGGACCAGGGGATTGAACTCAGGGATACTCGGCCACTGAGCCACATCATCCCCAGCCCGATTTTGTATTTTATTTAGAGTCAGGTCTCACTGAGTTGCTAAGGGCCTCGCTAAGTTGCTGAGGCTGGCTTTGAACTCATGATCCTCCTGACTCAGCCTCCCAAGTCGCTTGGATTACAGGCGTGCGCCACCACGCCCGGCCAGAATCTCAGGTTTTGAAGGAAACTTTTTGAACACTTTAGTATAGAGAGTAGTGGATCAGGTAAGAGGTAAGCCACACTTTCCCTTCGTTTAGCAGATGGGGTTGCAGGACTGATTTGGGGTTATACAGAGAGCTTGTGGTAAGTGGAGGCCAGAATTCAGAGGTCCTGTACAATTCCAAGCACAGAACATTCTATGGGACACTAATTGCTTGGATACCAACAACTGCTTTAAGAGAAAAATGGGTTACACCTTCAAATAAGTTAGTTACGCTTCTTTATTGTAAAACTTTCTAGTGAAGTTCTATGAATGAGCACTTCTTTAAGATGTTTCCCATGGAATTTATTCCTCACATTTAATCTCATTAAGCTGCCTGCTACAACTGGGTTCTCCAAAGTCAGAAAACCCTTCAGAGATGTCCAGTTCTTAGTTCACAGAATTTGTGAATATACTATGCTTCATGACAAAGGGGAATTAGGTTGTCAATCAGATGGCTGCAAAATAAGATTATCCTGGATTATCCTGTTGGGCCCAATGTAATCAGGTCCTTAAATGTGGAAGAGAGAGGCAGAAGAGGGGGAGTGCTACAGGTGTGGGAAGGATCCCACAGGCCTTGCTGACTTTCAGATAGAGGAAGGGGCCATAAGCCAACGAGTGCGTGAGGCTTCTAGAAGCTGAAAAGGGTAGAAAAGCAAAATCCCCCTAAGGCCCCAGGAATGAATGTAGCCTTGATTTTAATCTGGTGCACACCATGTCAGAGTTCTGACCTTCAGGACTCTAAGATATACATTTGTGTTTCTTCAAGCCACTAAGGTTTTGGTAATTTGTTACACCAAGAAAAAATTAGTACAACAATTCTAATGTCACAAGCTGCCCGTTTGTCATTCTCATTTAAGTCTGAGAATTATTTATATTCATGTCTTTATGGCAGGGTGGAATGATACTCCTAATTGGCTGCAAACTGATCCCTAAAAACCATATTTTCTTCCATTTTTATAGGCACAAGAGGCAAAATTACACAAAATTTCATTTTTATGTATAATGGAGGACTAATTAGTAACTATGAGTTATGAAGGGTTACAAGAATTTGTTTTTCATAAACTATAAATGGCAACGTTTTTAGCTTACTGAAAACTTGAACTCATTATTCTACCTCACCGTCTGGGTACAAAATTTAAAAGTTCTTCCATATAAAGAACTTATGTAAGTCATTGAAATTCTCGTAATTTGGAAGGAGCAAATTTTTTCATCCATGAAGTATCAGTATTGTCTTAAATTGGTTATGGTTTTCAATTGCTGCTATGATTGACTTACGATGATAAATTACTGTAAGTTTAGGAATTCTAATTTAGTTTGTTGAAGATTCTTTGGTATCCCCAGATTGTGCAGTGATATATATTCCTATCAAGAGTATTTTTGTACTCTAACTTTCTAGGAATTATATATGGCAGCATAGTAAATGCTCAAATATTTGCTGATGTGTTAAATAAATGTGTTAAGTGCTTTATGCATTTTGCCACAATCAAGTATCATCTATAAATGAGTGTGCTAAGGTCTGGCAGAGTCGGGTTACTCCCATGGTGGTGTGTTTACCAAGCCTGAGAGTAGGATTGGAGCCCAAAAGCCAGGGACCCAGCCAGCTCTCCCCTGTAACACCTCCCAAACTAGGATTGATGAGACCAAATTCTATAGCCACTGATTTCGTCATTCAACTCACCCTTCTCTTAGGATTTATTTCTGAGAATGAAACTCTTTGTTGTTTAAGATTTGTTTTTAATTGAAAAGTAAGATTAGACAGGGTAGGAAAGTTTTTTATTTTCCCTAATTAGACTACAAGGAAACACATGCCAGGGTCACACATTCAGTGGTTTAAGTACATCTGTATATTTTGGAATCATTTTGTCACTTCATAAGCAGGTATCTATTAAATATCTGTTACTATGTTGGCATTGTGCCAGTGGCTGAGAAAGACACCCAGAAATATGATCTTCACGTGGGACGACCATTTATCTGGGTTTGCCAGGAACAAGTCTATTTAAACTCAAGGCCCCAGTGTCATTATTTATAGCAACACCCATTTCATTATTGCAAAAAGATTCTGGTGTAGATTACATATTAGATGTTCATCTTACCTGTGGTGACCCTCAAGAGGCTTGCTAACAGATTGATGAGAGCAGAAATATCAACATTAAAAATACTCACTCACTTATTTCTTTCTCTCTTTGGTAGCAGCCTCTGGGTTGGTTCCCAGTGATCCCTGTCTCCTGGTTTTCATGTTCTTGTGTAATTTCCTTTTTGGGCAAGTCTGGACTTAGAGACTTGCTTCTAATGAATGGATTTCAACAACAGTGAAGAAGTTTTACTTCTGAGATTACACTGTAAGTAGGATTTCCACCCAAAATATTGGAGGCTGACTTAAATTTTAATTTCAGACAAATACCAAATAATTTTTTAGTATAAGTATGTCCCAAATATTGCATGGAGCACACATTGTGTGTCATCTGCAAATATTGCATGGGACATTCATACCCTAAAAATTATTCAATGATTATCTGGAATGCAAATTAACTGAGTTTCCTGTGTTTTTAAAATTTTTATTTTTCATTGTGGTAAAAAAAACATAAATTTTACCATCTTAACCATTTCTAACCTTCAGTAACATTAAGCATATTCATGTTACTGTGCTAACAATCTTCAAACTTTTTCATTTTGATAAACTGAAACACTATACAGTAGCAATTCACCATCTACCCTTCCCATTAGCCTCTGGCAATTCCAATTCTACTTTCTAGCTCTATGAACTTGACTACTCCAGATGCTTTAAAACAGTGAAATCAAACCGTACTCTGTGTGTGTGTGTGTGTGTGTGTGTGACTTATTTATTTCACTTAGCACCTTGTCCTCAAAGTTCATCCATGCTGTAGCTTGTCTCAGAATTTCCTTCCTTTCTAAGGTTAAATAATATCCCATTTTGTGTGCTGTGGATATGCATGTATGTGTATGCATATCACATTTTTTCTTTTTTTCACATTTTTATTGGTTCATTATAATTGTACATAGTGGTGGGATTTGTGGCTACATATTTGTACATCCACATGATAAAACATGATTTGGTCAATATAATTTCTTGGTATTTACCCACTCCTTCCTCCTCCTTCCCTGGTCCCTTTCCCCTATGTCCTCTACTGATCTTCCTTTGGTTTTCATGAGATACCCCCACCATCTTTCTTTTCCTTTTTCTTCTCTAGCTTCCACATATGAAATAAAATATGCAACTCTTGACTTCTTAGTTTCATTTATTTCACTTAACATAATGTCCTCAAGTTCCATGCAAATAACATAATTTCATTCTTTTTTTTTTTTTTTGACTGAATGAAAGTCCATTGTGTATATGTACCACATTTTCTTTGTTCATTCTTCCACCGATGGACACCTATCTAGTTGGTTCTGTACTTTGACTATTAAGCACACCACATTTTGTTTATCCATTTATGTGTTGATAAGACAGTTGTGTGTTTCCACCTCTTTGTTACTATGACTGGTGCTACTATAAACATGGGTGTGAAATGGCTCTTTAGATCAACTTTCAATTTTTTGTATATGCAATGGAGTGAAATTCCTGGTTCATCTGATAATTCTATTTTTAATTTTTAAGAAACATTTGTACTGTTTTCTTTAGTGATCACATCATTTTATATTCCCACCCAAAGTGCACAGATATTCCTATTTCTCCACATCCTTACAAACACTTGCTATTTTCTGTTTATTGGTTTTGTTTTTGATAGTAGTCGTACTAATGTATATGAGGTCTCATGTAGTTTTAATTTGAATTTCTCTAATGACTAGAGGTGTTGACCATCTTTTTATATGCTTGTGGGTCATTTGTATTTCCTTTTTGGAGAAATGTCTGTTAGAATCCATTGCTTATTTATTTACTTAGTGGTGCTGAGGATCTAACCCAGGACTTTGTACATGCTAGGTAGGCACTCTACAGCTCAGCAGCATCCCCGCTCTCCTTTGACCATTTTTGATTTGGGTTATTTTTTCCTCTTGTTGTTGTTGAGATTTAGGAGTTTTATGTATCTTCTGGATATTAACCTCTTTTTAGATATCATGGATTTTCTTTTCTTTTGTTGACTACACTCTTTGATGCACAGAGTTCTAAAAATTTGAAGCAGTCCAGCTTGCTTATTTTTACTTTTGTTGCCTACGCATATTCAAGAAATCCTTGCTCAGTCCAGTGTTATGAAGTTTTCCCCTTGTTTTATTTTGTGAGCCTTATAGTTTTAGGTCTTTGGTCCATTTTGAGATAATGCTTTTATGCAGTATAAAGTAAGAGCTCCATTCTAGCACTATTTATTAAGGACTATTATTCTTTCTCATTGAATGATCTTGGTACCCTTCTGCATGAGACTTTTTTTGTAGCAATGAATTTTCCTCTTAGCCTGCTTTGGGTGTCCTATTTTTTTGTTTGTTTAACATGGCAACCTTAGCTATAAGAGATTGTGACTTCTGTTTTGTGTAGACTCACTTCGGTGAGCTGCCCTTTAGATGTCAAATAAGGACTAAGGGAAGTCTTAGTTCAACAACCCATGAAGAACCAACTCCTATCAATAACCACTTGAATCAACTTAAAGTGGATCAACTCACAGTCGAGTTTTAAGATGACTGAAGATCTGGTTCATACCTTGACTGTGCCTTCATAAGAAATCAGAGCCAGAAGACTCAGCTGAGCCAAGACTGGATTTCTGACTCTTAGAAACTATGAAATGCAAGTGTTCGTTGCCCGAAGGCATTAAGTTATTACGTAACTTGTTGTGCAGCAATAGATAAGTGGCCCAGAGTCTTAACATTTCCTGTGCAATACTCGTATACTTTATGTGACTTTACTTTTGTGTAAATCTTTTGCAACCTTGAAAATAATAACATGAGCATGTATCTAATATGTTGGTCACTCAGGGACATGAATCAGAGAGTTTGACAACAAATTAAGTCATTTAAATGGCAGACTATATGCAATTAAAAATTTTATGAGTAGGCATTTTATTGGTAATAAAGTAAATAAATTCATAGTGATTTTATTGAAACTGCCGGAGAGGGTGCTCCTAGATATTCTGAAAGCAGGAAAAGTGACTTACACAGTATTTACGGTGTTACTTGGAGTGTTGTTTCAATTTATTGAACATAAGGGTTTATATAAAATCATCTTAAATCTATGCGTGTGCTTACATATAGCAATTAAATTAATTATTATGGATTCACCAATGGAAGACTGTGTAGTCATTCAAGATGAGGGTTCACAAATATAGACATGGAGATTGATTGCTGTATAACATTAGGTGGAAAAGGCAGATTAATTGCATAATTTCCTACTATAAGCAATGCTGTGAGGAACATCTTTGTAGCAAAATATTCGTATATGTACCTGATTATTGCTTAGAACAAATTCCTAAGAGTAAAGTTCCTGGGCAGAGGGATGTCTTGGTTTAATTCTGGCCTCTTTGGCCACCGGCTATAGTCATAGATCCTGTCCTTGTCTTTAATATTTGAACTTTTGCATGTTTCTAATGCAGACCCCATAGGAAGCACTCAACAAACCTCTTGCCTCTAATTTCTCTACTCTCTTCTCTAAGGCAAATGGGATTGTTTACTCACTAACCCTTCACTATTAATCTTCATTATTCTACTTCTCTGCTGGATCTATTGCTAGGTAATTTTTTTTTTTTTTAACATCATGTCTTACACTGAATACAAGTTTACCAGATATTGTTGTTAGGTTATAAATCCACCAGTGTTTCCTTGCGTGTGTGTTAAACAGAACACAGTTGTTTATATTCAGAGGAAGGCTAAGCTGCCTTTATCTGTAACTTGGATGACCATGAAGTCCCATGTGTGGTCTATAGTGCTATATACATTAATAATGCTGTAATTGTGGAGTTCACACGCTGGGATCTGCAGAACCAGTCCAGCAAACAACTTTGCATTAACATACATTCTGAGTGGAACTTTTTTCTTCCCTGAAGACTTTCCACACCTTCCAGCCTCCCCCACTGCTATTTTTTTTTCCCCACTGCTATTTTTATGGCCCTTTTACTCTCCTTGGAAGCAGTCTTATAGCTACTGTGTCTCCTCTGGGTGGCTATTGAAATATCCCCCTAATATTTCTCCATTATAATGCGAGCCATCAATGGCACAATGCCTCGTCCGCCTGGCTTTCCAGGACCCAGCACAGAGCTATTTCATTACTCTGCCATCCGTCAGGACAATAAGCCACAAATCTTTTTCAGTGCAGTGTTAGACGTGACCACCTTTGGGCTGGAAGGCAGGGAAAGGCAGGAATGTTTCCCCAGTGTGGAGAGAAATCAAACACGTGTCTTCTGGTTTCTTCCCCCTCTGCTTTTTTGCATGAGTCACTGCATACTTTTAAGGAGAGACCTTAATTGGAAGGAAGAAAAGTTTTCTTTGGTTAAATGATTCAGTCAGAGAAATTGCACACGTCCACTAGGGAGGACTCCAATATGCGCTTGATTTTCTTTGGAGGATTGACTAATGATTGGTGGGAGCCCCAGTTCTTATTTATTACTTACTTTTCTTAATAATGAGAAAGAGACCATATGTTGGGTGTGCAGCATGCTGATAAACTCACTTGGAACAGCAACTGGTAAGTATGTGCATTCTGGACCCTGTGCTATTAGAGGGGAAATATTAAACACTATTAAGAAATTTGCAGCCTTTGATGTGGGTACAGTTGGTCATCAAGGTTTATGCTAATACCAGTAGAATATGTGGTGTGTTAAGTGTTTTCTTATTTTTTTTTTTTAAGAATTTCAGACATTTCTTACCTTATGAGGAATAGCCGAACAAATTCCAGGTGGATTAAAGAGTTAAAAATGTAAAAACCTAAACTGTAAGAAATTCTCAAAGAAGATGTGAATATTTATCAAACCTCTTGTGGGGGGAGGGTTTTCTAAGCTTAGAGTTGATGGAATAAATCACTAAGAAAGTGATTGACAGATCTGACTACATAAAATTTTAAATTTTTATGTATTAAAAAAATTCACCAATGTTAAAAAGCAATCAGCAGATCTAGAGATAATGTTACAGGAAATTTAAATAAGGGCAACTTTTTAATAAATATAAAACTCATAGAAATCCAATAATACAAATCCAGGACCTCATTTGTTTACATAAATGGAGAAAGGACATAAATAGGCAGAAAGACCAATATGAAATATACTGGCAAATAGCTATGGGAAAAATGTTAACATTTTAAAGTCATTAAATAAATGTAAATTAAAGCAAAGGTGAGGTGTAACTTTCCCCTTTTCTAATTTTCTGCATCAATTTATTTGATATTTAAAATGAAATAATAATATCTAATATTGATGAAGGTATAGTAAAATGATCAGTCTCATCCACTGATTAGGAGGAAAATAACAAGTAAGAAAACGTTCATGTTCTTTAAAAGCCCTTGTAATAAAAATGCATAGGAAATGATTGACAGACTGGCTTTACACAAAGGGACTTTGGAATGGTTTAAAAAAATGTTTGTTTTAGTCAGCTGTGTCACTGGCTGTGACTAAATGACCCGACCAGCACAACTGTGAAGGAGAAAAGGTTTATTTGAGTACTCATGGTTTCAGAGGTCTTAGTCCATAGCAGGCCAGCTCCATTCCTCTGGGCTCACTTGAGGTGAGGCAGAACAACATGGCGGACGAGTGTGGCAGAGGGAAGCAGTCACGTTATCAGGAAGCAGAGAGAGACTCCACTGGTCAGATACAAATACATATATACCCCAAAGTCATGTCCCCAATTCCCAACTCCTCCAACCACACCCTACCTGCTTCCAGTTTCTACTCAGTTAATCCCATGAGGGATTAATAAACTGTTTAGGTTAATATTCTGAACACCCAATAATTTCTTCTCTGAACTTTCTTACATTGTCTCACATGTGATCTTTTGGGGACACCTCACATCTAACCACAACAATGTTCTTAAGTAAAATGTTTTTCTTTCAATTTTTCTAGTTTTCTAAATTCTCTGTAAAAATCACATATTGCTATTAATCTGAAGTACAATCCAAGTCCCACCAACTTAGTTGTGTGGTGGCATTGAGCCCCAGTCTGCTGGCTTTTTTTTTTTTTTTTTTTTGGCTAATGCCAATTCTACTGTAGTCATAGTCTTTTCTCCTTCTTAGACTCAAAGCCATGGACCTTTTTACACAGATAACAATAATCTGCTTTCCTGCCTCTCCTGCCCTTTGTACGTCAGTCTATTTAAAAAAATCTATGTCCTCTCTTTTGCCAGTGCTCTTCCTTTAGACCTGAGTATCTTCTTATACATCTGCTTTTATCCTCAGCTCCTTTTCTTTAGATTAACTTTGAGCCCTTGCTGCTTATAATGGCTTGAATGAGAGTCACCCTTGGACAGATGACATGTGAGACAACGCAGAAATGTTTAGAGCTCAAAAGATTGGATTGTGAGAGCTATAAGCTCATCAGTAGATCAATTCATTTCACAGATTAATAATTTGAATGGATTAGTGGTGGTGGCTGTAGGCAGGTAGGGTGCAGCTGGAGGCAGTAGGTCAGGGGTATGTGCCTTTGGGGATTATATTACACTTGACTCCATGCACTCAAGTTTTCTGTACTTCCTGGTTGTCATAAACTGAGCTGTTTCCTTCCACCATGCCCTCTGCCATGATGTTCCCATTCACTGTGGACCCAGAGCTATGCAGTTGGCTGACCAGGGTCTGAACCTCTGAAACTGTGAGCCAAAATAAACTTCTTCCCCTCTAAGTTGTTCTTGTTGGATCTTTTGGTTTCAGTGATGGAAAGCCAGCTAACGCTATGCTGAAGTTTATTTACTCCAAAGCTTAGTTTCTGCCTTTATTAATGGGGCACAATAACAATATTTTCTATGAAAGGTTATTGTGAGAATTCAATTAAATGAGAAATATAAATATATGGACTTTATAGGCCAATATCATTGTTGGTAGGCTCACTATGGTTTACCCCATCTATATTGGAATCTCAGAATTGTGGACCCCAGTGTAGCTGAGATTCTTGTATTCATGTCTTCTGATGGATGGTCTCATTTGCATACTCAGCCACCATTTGTAGAAGGGCTCTTGTCCCTACTTGGGAAGACCTAGAGAGGAGAGTAACGTTTTAATGATATTTTGGGGGACACTGTGGCAGCATGCTCTGTGTCATGAAGTTATTCATGGAGGAACATCTACCTGTAAACAGAGGATTATGATAAGCAAGGCGCATGCTGAACTGTGTACTGTATGTGGCTAGGGGACAGAAGAGCAAGGAGCAAGCTTAGTTCAGGACACAGAAGGTGACTGGGGACCAGGCAGGCAGGGATGGCTTCCTAGAGGAAGGAGCCTTTGAAATGGGCTTCAGAAGGTGCATGGATTTTCCCCAGGGCTGGAGCTAGTGTGGACATTTTCTTTAAGGTAGGAAACGCTTGTGCAGAGCCATGGTGGGGTTTAAAGCATCTGGAAAAGTGATGGCAGTGAGTTTAGAACCAAGCATGGTGGGGATGAGAGGGAGTGAGGACGCCAAGTGCTTGGTCACCAAGGGCACCGGTTATCATGATGAGAAAGTACAAACCCACAACCTCTAAGCCCAAAACCTTGGGGCCAGGTGCGTTTTTGTAGTTAGACTTTTCCAGATTTTAGAAGTGTAGTATTTTGATTATACTGCACACTATCCCAGCAAAGCCTGGGGCAGCATCCTGTAATAATCCTGTTGATATTTCTGACACTGACTTGTCACACCCATCAAAGAAAGAAAATGAAGAGTCTCACGTCAGTTTGGATCAACTTTTGCTGCCAAATAGTATAGAGACACGGGGGATTTCAGAGCTTCTTGTATTTTTAAGTTAAGGGTAGAAATGATGGGAGTGTAGTAGGGTTTTCATTGTTGTTGTTTTGTTTATTCTTTAATTCTGAGGGCACGAGGTGGTCATTAAAAGATTCTGCACAAGAAAGTGATATGATTTCAATTGAGTAGTAGAAGAGTATGCTGGTAGCCTCTGTGGAGGGTGAATTAGAGGAAGACCCAAGAATTCTCTGACTCTCCTCTGTGCGCCCCTCCTGACTACTGCTCAAGTTGAGCCCCCGTTAAACACTTCCTTTTTATCACTTCCTGCACTTCCTGGTTCTCTCCTTTTAGGTCCCCTTCTTAAGTTCAGCCTTTGTACCACAAACATTTTGTAGGTCCACTCCTCCTTGCCTGGACTTCCTTCCTGGGGCAAGTGAATTTCCATTCATCTTGAATGCCATGTCCCTTGGAGACCTCGTTTGCTCCTATTGAGAAGAACCTGCCCTTTATTCTCAGCTTCCAATCATCCTCCCTTAACATTTAGAATTTTAGTATTTCCAAGGGTTGCAAGAAGTGGGGCATGACAGTGCAGGTTGGCATCTGAGAAGGTTCTAGAACCCAGTTCTCCTTGACCCAAGTTGTGCCAGTCATATGTGTGTCACTGTGACAAAATACATGAGAGAATCACTTTAAAGCAAGAAAGTTTTATTTTTCATTCATAGTTTCAGAGGTTTCAATTCACAGGTTTCAATTCATGGGTTGACCCATGGCTTGGGGCCTGTGGAGAGGCAGGACATCATGGTGGGAGTATGTGCAGAGTGAGCTGCTCACCTCATGGTAGCCAGGAGGCAGACAGACAAAAAGGAGCTGGGGTCCAGACGTCCTCTTCAATGACCTAGGTCCCCAATGACCTAACTTCCTTCCATTAGGCTCCACCTCCTAAAGTTCCTCCCCCCCACCCCTCCATCACCACCAATGGCACCCCAGGCTGTCAATCAAGCCTTCAGTACGTGGGCCTATGGACCCACACTACAGCAAAAGTCAAGTCCTTTCCCCTGCACTGTGGCGTTGGTGATCTGTGGCATTCCAAGAGCTTGTTATGAACCTGAGATAATCTTTTCTTTTGAAAGACAATCTGAATACAGTGTTTGATGGCTTCTTTTATTTTATTATGTTGGTTTGGCAAGCTTCCAAATAAATGATACTTAGATTCTAGGTTACACTTTGATACTTGGTCTTTTCTAGCATCTATGAGCTTGAGTCACTGTTTGATTCCTAACCAATGAGGCCTCTGATGCACAATAGTAGACTTATTGTTATTTTGGGACAATTATTTTACAACTGCCAGTTCCATTTTACCACCTGAAGAGAAGACTGTTTGGCATAATAGGACCTAACCGTTGAGGAAATGCTACTGGGCTCTTTTTTATTTTTCAAACTGTGATACTGAATCTTCCTTTTTTTTAACCATGAAAAGGAGAGGACATAAATGAAACATTTATAAAATAGCACGTTACCTAAAGACCACTATCTAAATAAGACATTACCCTTTGCCAAATGTGTTTAATGCACATTCACTTAATAGATATTAATGGAGAAAAGAGAAGAGGAAAATTATTAATCTATAAATAGACTTCAAGCACCCTATGCATTGGATTTTCCTTAGCTATTGTATTTTTCTTTGCCTCCTGAATTTCCCCCAGGCATTGGAAAAATAATCACTTCTACAATACTTTATAACAGGCACACGTGAATTATCCTTAAACATATTTTGGGTGATCTATAAATAGCTCAGCAGAACAGTACAGTGCTGCTCCTGGGGGACAGGCAAGAAAGACAAAATCTTGAGAGTCACAAAGCCTGTCAGAATACTTCAGGGTAAGAGTTGTACATGTTTGGACCTGGTGGTCTCTCCCCCTGGATCCTGCTGTTGGGAAGTGCTTGTCTGACTGTTGGGGCTTGTTGGGTATCTGACTCATGATCACAGCTAATCTCCTTCTCTGTGGAAAGGGAAGAGCTGGACCCTCATTGTTCCATTGACCAACTATGTGACCTTGATCTTGAACTTTACTTCTTTGACCATAGTTTATTTTTATATGTAAAATGGGTATACCTGCCTCAAGGATTACTGCAGTCTAAAGAAGACAACTTGATGCATGGCATTGCAAACAGCACATACAAGAAGCTCAACAGATGGTCTAGTGAGGCAAGAGCACTGGTTCCTGAACAGTGGAAAGAGCACAGGTTCTGGATTCCTGAGCCCTGGGTGCGGATCATGTTCCTCACTTCTCCACAAAGTAGGTAGCATAAGTTATTCATCTTTCTCAAGCTTCAACTTTCTCACCTATAAAATGGCAACAAGTTGATGAGGTGATCATGCTGACGAGTCAACATTACTTATTAAACACATATTTGTTAAGTGCATATTTTTGGCTAAGCACTAGCTGGGCCCTGGGGATAAAAAATGCATAAAACTTGCTTAGACTCTAATGCTGGAGACGGATAACTGAAAAATCAATTACACTTCAGTGTGATATGTACTATGATAGGTAAAGACAAAGTTCAATGGGAACACTTGTGTGGAGAACTATCCTGAGTTTGGGAGCTACAAAGAAAATTTTAAAAGAAATTATGACTCAGATGGAATCTCTAAGAAGTTCAGAAACATCTTATTCTGCTTTCTGTTGCTATATCAAAGCAACTGAGGCAGGTTAACGTTACAAAGAAAAGAATCTTATTTAACTCACAATTCTGGAGGTTCAAGGACATGGTGCCAGCACTGGCTCAGCTCTGGTAAAAGTCTATGGTGAAATGACATCCAATGGTAGAAATGCATAGGAATTAGAGAGCACAACACCATGAAGGAAGCCAGAGAGAGACTGGGGTCATACAATCCCTTCTGAGTGCATGCCCCCAGTTGACCTAAGAACCTCCCACTTCATGAATACCTGACCCAAGCTTGGCTAAATAAATTCTCCACTGGTAATACTGAAATTGAATTGAGAACTAAAAAGATCCGGAGTCCTGAAGGTTAGCTTGTGTTAGCGTACTTCAGAGAAGGTCCATACACAGTAAAGCTCTTGCATTTATTGGTTTGGGTTAGATTCAGCTATGAATAAATGATAAAACAAAATAGCAGGTCTTCAATCAACAAATGTGCAAATGAACTAAACAGACATTTCTTGAAAGAAGAAATATAAATAGCCAACAAATATATTAAAAATGTTCAACATTCTTAGCAATCAGGGAAATGCAAATCAAAACATCACTGAGATTTCATCTCACTCCAGTTAGAAAGGCAATCATCAAGAATACAAATAACAGTAATTTCTGGCAAGGATGTGAGGGAAAAGGTACATTTATACATTATTGGCAATATTGCAAATTAGTTACAACCACTTTTGAAGGTCCTCCAAAGACTAAGATGGAACCACCATATGACCCAGCTATTCCACTTCATGATATCCATCTAAAAGAACTAAAATCAGCATATTGTGGTGATGTATGCATACCAATATTTATAAATCACAATTCACAATAGCCAAGTTATGGAACTAGTCTAGGTGCCCACAAACACACAAATGGATAAAGAAAATGTGGTTTATATACACATACATATATACATTAGAGTTTTATATAGCCATAAAGAAGAATGAAGTTGTCATTTGCTGGTAAATGGATGGAACTGGAGAACATCATGCTAAGTAAAGTAAGCCAGACTCAATCAAGGTTTGACTGTTTGTTTTTCTCTCATATGCAGAAGTTAGATAGAGTGAGAGGAGAGAAAAGGGAATATAAACCAAGGGATCTCATGAAAATAGAAGGGAGGTCAAGAGAGTAGAGGAAGGAAATCAAGAGCAAGGGAGGAGGGAAGGGTATGGGAAGCACTGGGGAATGAAATCTACCAAGTCATGCCATGTCCATGCATGAATGCACCACAGTGAATCAATGAATCTTACATATATTACATTACATATATATCTTAGATATATAAAATGCACTAATTGAAATAAAATAATAATAATAATAATTATTATTATTATTGAAGATCAATAGAGTAGAGCAAACAGCTCAGGAGAGAGGAGGAGAGGGAAAGAATGAAACTGATCCAATTATGCTATATACATTTATAAATTTGTATTATGAATCCCATTATTATATATAATTATGATGCAGCAATAATTTTTTTTTTAAATAGCAGGGCTTTAAGTAAGCTATTTCTTTCTCATTTAAAAGAAGCCGCAGTTTGATGTCCAGAACTCATTTGCTATGTCCTTAATCTTCAGGGATGTGCGAATAGAGATGGTGCTACTTTTCTTTCCAATCATTATGCCTTTTCTTTTTTTCCCCTTATTTTATTTCATGAAGACCTTCAGTGTAATTTCAATAAGTTAGGAAGTAAATATCCTTGTCTTTTTTTCATCCTTAGGAGGAGAATACTCTTTCGCTACCTAATATTTTGTTAATTGTAATTTTGTTTTCTGTAAATGTTCTGTCTTCTATTCCTCGTTTGGCAAGGGATTTTGTCAGTGATATGTGCTGCATGAAGTGCTTTTTCTGTATCTATTCAGGCAATCAGAGTAATCTCATATTTTTTCCCTTTTAGCTTGTTAATGTGGTGAATCATGTGATTTGTAAATCACATGATTTTGAATCATTTGATTTTGATTTCAAAATGTTGAACCAACCTTGCATTCTCTAGGGGGGACAGCCCCACTCAGTCATAATTTTTTTCTTTTTATATCTAACAGGATCTCCTTTGCTGTTTTAAAAGGATATTTGTGCCTATGTACATGAGCGATATGGCTCTGCTATTTTTGTTTCTTTCTAATGTCTGGTTTTGTTACCAGGGTTAGGCCAGCCTCATGTAGTGAGTTGGGAACATCCTCTTCCATTTCCTGAGTTTATGTGACATTGATATTTATTACTTTTTAAATATTTGGTAGAATTAGAAGATCATGTGTGCTTGTGGTTTTCATTGTGGCAATTCATTTGTATCTTTAACAGATTGTGGGGCATTTAGGTTTTCTATTTCTTTTGGGGCCTGCTTCAGTTTTTGTGAAGTTGTTTTTTGAAGCAATTTTCCCAATTCACCTGAGTTTTAGGGTTTTTTTGCTGTCAAGACATTTGTCAAATATTTTCCTTGATCATCCTTTTAGTCTTGGTAAGGTTCATGCTTATGTCTTTCCCCTCTTTTTTGTCTTTTTTTTTTTTTTAATTTTGGGTGCCAGGGATTGACCTTGACCACTGAACCATACCCCCAGCCCTGTTTTGTACTTTAGTTAGAGACAGGGTCTCACTGAGTTGCTTAGAACCTTGCTTTTGCTTAGGCTGGCTTTGAACTCGAGATCCTCCTTCCTCAGCCTCCCAAGTCGCTGGGATTACAGGTTGTGCCACCACGTCCTGCCCCTCCCCTCTTTTAGTTGATAAGGTCATTTGTGATTTGTCCTATTTCATGATTTGCTTTACTCAGGTTGATCAATTTCCTTAATCTACAAGGACTCAACTCTGACTTCGTTAATTTTCCTTTTGTTGTTCATTTTACTCTGTCATTGATTTCTATTCTTATCCCGTTTTAATTTTCAGTTTATTTTTATCTTAATAGTTAAAGTACATCTCTTGTACACAGCATGTATTTATCTTTTGCTATTTTAGAATTTAGTTCAATACCTTCTGCCTTTTAATTAGAGTGCTTAGAGTGAATTTACATTTAATGTATTACTAAGGTCTTGGGTTTAGGCCTATAATACTGCTCTTTGTTATTCATTTATTCCTTCTGTGTTTTTATTCTCCTTCTAGTAATTTACTGCCTTTTTGGAGAAGTCATTCAATAATTTTTTAGAAGAAAAATTTCATTCGTTTCCTGTATTGGCTTCTCATCTCTTAATTACATATTACTGTTTGGCATCCTTAATTTATCAAAATCTACTTGGAGTTCATATTGTAACTTCCCACTTAAGACTTCTGACTTTGCACCATATCATTTCAGTCTAGTTGTTTCAAATTTTATCTTCATCCTTGATTTTTCATTGTTTTGTTAAGATGTCCAAAGTATGGTTTTCTTCTTATTTATTCAACCCTGGGTTCACAAAGCTTCTTGGATCTGTAAGTTAATCTTTTCTTTATCAAATTTTGGGAAAATTTGATCATTATTAATTCATTCTATTTGAATTAGACTGATATATAAATTGTTTTCTTTATGTGAATTTCATTGGAGTTACCCAAAACATCCTGCCGTGTGGGTGCTAAGTGGTTTAGGAGTAAGCTGAATTGTCCAAATTAATAGCACAGCTGTGCACAGACAATTTGTGCACTTGCCCATTATGATTTTCCTTTCTGTAGATTGAATATTGTCACATGTATCAAAATTTGATCCCGTTACTCTGCCCCATTCTCGCTTTGCTGTCTTTCTGGGACTTACCGTTATGGCTTTGTTAGACCCGTGTTGTCCCTCGGTCCCCAGGCCGTGCTCATTATTCCACTCTTCATGAACTAGTGAGGTAATAATGAAACAGCTTGCAATTACTGCAAATCCACCACGTGCGGCATCATGCTAAACGCTTTCTATATGTTGTTTAAAAGTTAATCATTCAACCAAAACTTTATATATAAATCAAGTTGGAAGTGTGTCTTGTGTTCATGATCCAGATGACCAAACGGTGTCGGACAGTGGCTAGCTCTTCACCAAACTCATGTTTCTTTCCCCAAGTAAGCCACCTCAATTGCATTTTCCAGCCTCACTGCATTTGGGTGCGCCCCTGTGTCTGAGTTCCGGCCAATAGAATCTGGGTGGAAGTGTCAGATGCCTCCTCTAAGCTTGACCAATAAATATTTCCCAAGGCACCCTCCATCCTCTCAGCTGAGCATCGATGCTTAAGATGAGCTCGTGAGCCCACTGAATACTGTGGGAGTCCATCAGCCTGGAGTCTTGCTGCATGGGGAAAGCCCTCAACCCCTTCTTCCTATTTGCCTTGCCACCATTTTTTCCCCTCAAGGTAATGAAATTTTGGGATTTCTTTGTTAAAGAGGCAGCATTACCTTAACGAAAGCAACATCAAATTTCAGAGACCTAGGTTTATCATTTTCCAGACAATGTAAGTATGGGTCACAGAAATTAGAGAATGTGCCCAAGGTCATACAGCTACTAGCAGGTGGAGATGCCTGGAGTTTTAAAATTATACTTTTATTACTCTAAAGCATCTGTCTTCATCTTTATCCTGTTTTCCTTCCTTTCAAAGCTATGCCTTTGAAAAAATATTTTGGTCCTTGATTTAGAGTGAAAATGTTATTTTACATCCTTAGAGTAAAAGCAATAGAGGGTCTGGAGTCAGGATCTGGGTTTGAGTACAGGGTTTGCTACTTCTGGTTGTTTAATTGGGAGCAAGTCATGTAGAACCTTCCTCGCAGGATTACTGTGGGGATTAACTCCGTCATTACTTGCAGCAGACACAGAAATGACAGCTAACGTGCTTCGAGCTTTTCCACGCATTATCTCACCATCTATGATGCAGGCACTGTTATTATGCGCAATTGTATCAACGAGGGAACACAGAGGTTAACTTTAAGAATAAAGTCAAATAAAATAATGTATGCAAAGTACTGTGCACAGTGCCTCGCATATAATAGAAACAAATGCATGTTAGTTCTTTTTTCCTTACATTTTTATATCTTGTTCAGTAGAGCCACAAACAACATGCTGAATTCTACCAGAGACTAGCACAGCTCACATTCTGGGCTCTTGTTTTCCCTCACTCAGGTTCTCAATTCAGATGGAAACTCTTTACATTCCAAATATCTCCCTCAAAGCCAGTATCTTCTTCATTCAATAACCAATTCACTTGGAACTATTTCAATACCTGACAGCTTCTAGAATTCTCCATGGATGGAAGTAGAAGTTCTAGATGACCATAGCTTGTCCACATTCCTATACAGATAGGGAAGGATGAGAAAGGAATTAATTTTACCAAAAAGTAATAAACCAACCAGCAATGCAAATTCAAGAAAATGAAATTATATTTGAAATTAATTCATCTATACGAATGAGACTGATATTTAAATTGTTTTCTTCATATGAAATTCATTACAGTTATCCAAAACATCTTGCTGCATGGAGTGTTAAGTGGTTCATGAATAAAGCTGAAATGCCAAAATTAATAGCATAGCTGCGCACTGCACAGGATTTGAGCTTTAGCTCCATTGTGAGTTTCCTTTTTGTAGGCTGAATATTTTCACAAGCATCTCAAATTTGGAGAGAGGATTTCAGGAGATTGGACGTAGACACAGAAAGTAATAACTTTGGCACAAGGTAAGATTTCAGAACAGATGGGGGCAAGTTAGCCGCTCCTGGGTCCAATGGAAGCCATCTTTCTTTCTCAACTCACTCAACCCTAGCACTCTGAGCATGCTCTGCTGCATCTTGTTACTGGCAAAGGCTACATGTCAACCTCTAATTCCCAGAGGCAGCCATGCAACCTCTGCAGTCTCTACTCTAGATTCTTTGGCAGGCCTGAGACATGTGGGTCAGTCCACTTCCAGGTGATTACAGCCCAAATGCAGCTGGCTAACTGGTCACTCCAGGTGGACTGAATGCATCAGTACCTCCACAAATCCCTGAATGGATCCTGACCATTCAAACTCTGTGCACAAAGCATGTGAGATCATGTCTTCCAGGCCCACATCTTTGCTGCCTCCTCTGAATAATAACACAATAACCTGTGTGTTCTCCTTTCCTTACAGGTGGCATGCATAAATTCCAGTCACCTTGATTTCACAAATTTATACTATTGCAACCACTTATCCAAACTAGTGAATGGCCGAGGTCCCCACTTTCTTATCCTGAATCACCCCCAAACCCTGGGGTTTTCTTAGACTGAAAGACACAGTCCTGCTCCAAAGTAGTTCTTGGAGAAAAATCCTGACAATATGGTAAACCCATTTTCAGCCTCTGTTTTCTTCTCTTTTTAAATTTAATTTAATATTTTAGCTTTTGTTTTCTTCTGTATTGCAATTGTAATTTTTGCATGGTCTTGTCTTCTAAAACAGAAGATTATACCTGGCTGTATGCCCACCACGTATCACATCTCTCTTCCTGGAGGCCCTAGTGCGCTTTGGGTCTCAGGCCATTCCATCTGGGCACAGGGAGGAAGAAAGGCCATATCTTTCCCCCAGTGCTATCTCCGGGCTCCAGAGGCCCCAGAAATTTAACCAAAGACCAGACAGGGTCTTCTAATGGTGATTTGGAGAAGGATCTTTCTGCCTCCTCAGAGTTAGAATTACTGAGATTCTTGGAGACAATGCTGGCCGGGACTCATAACTCTTGATTCTTTCATGCCAGGGTATCAGGCAGTCCCAGGAGGACAATGTAAGAAACAGACTCTGGAGTTCATGGTCTCAGGACCTTCAGATCATCCCTCTTCCATCTTCACATTGTTGCCATGGATGCAATATCCTGCAAGACTCTCCTTCTCTGTTCCAAGTCCTCATCCATTTCCTGTTGCAGAATGAGACACTGCTACTAGGAGTCATATGTAAGGAGGCAAGTTTTCCTTATGTAGATGAGGACACTGAGACCCTGAGGGATTAAGTGGCTTGGCAAAAGGACACAGAGCACAACCAGAGATGGACCCCATAGTCTGTCTGACTCTCAAATAATGAACTTATAAGCCTTATCTTAGACTGTCCCCAGCTGGGACAAGGACAGGAAGAGATGCCTCTGGGTGCATAGACTGTGATACCAGTGACGACATCAAGGACAACCTAGAGCTTTGGCAAAAATCCATTCAGGGCAATTGCTGGAACTGCATCTCTCAGATCCCTTCTGCTTCTAGAGGACCTGCTATCCACTTCCTCCTTGGCTTCTCCATCCAACTTTCACAAGGTCAAGATATCATGCTATCATGTCCCTGTGATAGCCACTCCTAGTACAACCCCTTTTTTCCAGCTGCTACCACTTGCTGCACCCTGAGGACCGAGACCGGACCCATCCCAAGGGTCCAGATCTTGGCAAGCACCGGCCCCTGTAGACTTGTGGTTAATGTCTGTTATCTGAACAAGGATGGACACTCATCAGCCGTCTGCATTCCAGCAACTGCCAGCTCACCTCCCACTTCTCAGGGTAGCAGTTCCATCCACAAAAGACTCGAGATAGTTCCTTGAATAAAGAGTCACTATTTACTAGAAGGAATGGTTAAGTCTCGGGATTGACAATGCCTTGGATTCCAGGTGACAAACTGACTGCTTTTGTGATCCTGTCCCTTCTATTGAATCCTGACAACAAATCCGTATTATTTGAGGAGGTTTAATAGAGTCTTTGCTTCCAGCAAAACCAAAAGAATCCTTTCTGAGGTGGATAAAGACATGCCCCTCGTTGGGGGTGCTGGCTTCTCTCTGTCAGACAGACACTCCCTTCCTTTCCCAACCTGGGCTGGCTGTTGGTTGGTTCTGGAGCAGGCTGGCACCTGTCCTCCTGGATCCCCGAGTGCTGGTCTTGGCCCTGCTCTGAGCGAGCAGTTGGCTCCATGGCTTTACTTGACACAAGACCTGTCAGATCCTAGCATGGGGAGGCAGCTTGAGGGTGGGTGCTGCATCTTGGATGGTGGAGGATGTTAAAAGTCCACCCTTCTACTACTGTCTTGGGGGTTTTATTCTCCTTCTGCTGCTTCTGACAGTGTCAGCTTGCTGTTTCCGCCCTGGGCAGCAGCTCTGAATAAGAAGGAGGCAGTCTCTCTTGGGCTGACTCTCTCTCATTTGTTCTGGAGACTCTCTGGATCTCTCCTGGCTTCAGGCTTCTTCTCTTATCCTTTAGTTTATCAAAGATCTTCCCAGGGAGACCAGCCTTATTAGCAAAAGAAAAAATAGGGGTACAATGAGACTGGTATCGAGTGCTTCCCGCTGAAGGAGATTTGCAAATCTTCTGTTTTGGTAGATTATATTCCCAGAGAATGGCTTAATTCTCTAGCTAATTTAAAAATCCAACAGAGGAAAATCTATTTTTTTGGGTTTCATTTCTAAAACAATAGAGAATTCTGAGTTCTAAGATATAGCATTAGCGATGTATTCTTCTTGAGGAAATGAGGATAATAAAGGCCAAGGCTTTACTAAAGATCCTAATCCTTGCTACCTGCCTTTCTACCAAAGACACACCACCCCAAGTATTCTACTGCTATATGCCCCCCACAATAATTATGTATAAGCTACATAGCTATTGTGTCTGTCATTGAGTCGCTGAGGGAATGTGCAACAGTACACCACATGTGGGGTATACATACTATCTCATTTAATCCCCATCACTCCATGAGCTGTTTGCTGTTGTCTCCACTTTATATGTGATAAAACTGAGGCTCAAAAAGATTAATCAATCATGGCAATGACTGCTATCACTTCGTAAAAGCTGATTATAAGTCAGTTCCAAGTGATTTGCGTGGAACAATTCAATCCTGCTCACAACAACCCTAGTAGGTAAGAACTTTTATTCAGTGAACTGCCTAAGGACACACAGCCTTGATTTGAATCAGGTCTGCCATGTTGACTGCAGGTATTCCTAGAGCAAATCAAATTTCTGGGTAAAAACTGTGTGGGAGACTTCACCAACCAGCATGAAGCATGTAAACAAGTTTATTGTATTTGTGTCCTAGATAGACAAAGAGGAAGCTTTGTGGGACATGGTGGATGGACAAGGTTCATTTCATTTTTGTTTCCTAAGTTATATACTGCAGCTTGGGATAGATGAATGACTGAGTACAGCCTTCATCTCCTTGCCATTAACTCACCTTGGGCAACGACTTGGTTTCTCTTTACATGCTTCCTACACAAAAATGTGGAGGGAATGAAGGAGAGAGGCAGTCTTAACCACTTAGGTGATCCACTCTAATGGCTTTTTGGGGTCTTGGATGAGTGCCTGGGGCTTCCAGGGGGGTAGGGGAACAATGCAAGACTTGAGCCTGCACCTTCCAAGTGATTTATTTTCAGCACAGGTCTTGTCAGGAATCAGCTATGATGAGATGAGCCACCTTCAACTGAGCAAGAGCCAGAAGTTTCTAGGAAAGATGCAAGGCCCATGTGGTATAGTTTGATCTCAAGTGTTTCCCAAAGGCTTGAGATTCCCAGCTAAGAGGACTATTTGGAGCTGGTGGAATTGTTGAGAGTGGGGATGATGGAAGGAATTGAGTTCACTGGTGGCATGCCATTTAAAGATATTTTGTCCCAGTCCCCTTCCCTCCTCCTCCCCTCTCCCCACATTAACTAGCAAATTTGCTTGCCATGTGCTTGCTGCCTTGATGTTCTGCCTGACCGAAAAGCAACCAGACCAAGTGAGTACAGACTTAAAATAAACTTTTTCTTCTTTAAGTTGATTTATCTCTGGTATTTTGTCACAGTATTGGAAAACTGACAACATATCATGGTTGGCAGAATTTTGTCTCTCATGATCTTTGCTTCCTGGTATTAGGTCTGTGAATGTTTTATTACATGGCAAAAAGGACTTTGCATGGAATTAAGATTGACAATCAATAAACATGAAGTTAGATTATTCTAGGTTATCCAGGGAGCCTCAATATAATCATGTGGGTACTCAAAATCAGAGTCAATAAGGAGATATGGCACAAAAGGAGGAAGCAGAAGAGGGATGGGAGATGAGGTATGGTGAGGACCTGACCACTGTCACTGACTTTCAAGATGTAAAAAGGAGGCTGGAATCAAGGATTGCAGGTGGTCTCTAGGAGCTAAGAGCAGAGCCTGAATGACCGTCAACGAGGGAATGGAAACTGTGTGGCTAATTCCTGCCAATGACTGATGTCTCCAGACACAATTTCTTCCTTTGTCTTCAGAAAGGTATTGTGACCTTGAAATTCCAAGTTCACCAGATTTTTGATCTACATACTCCTGACGTGACAAATTTATTATGAAAAATATAAAAAAAATTAATATAAGATCTAACTAAGAAAACAGGAACTGCGTTTAGTACTGAAACAAAACAAATGTGATGGATACACTTGGTGATCCAGGTAGTGGAAAAGCTGAAAAACCAAGAGGAAACACTGTTATGTTAGATCTAAAACTGACCTCCAAACAGCTCCCATGTTGGGCAATGTAGCAATGTTCAGAAGTGAAAAGGCTGGAGCTGTACTGTCATCATTTGATGACATATAATATCAAATGTCATCATTTGATGACATAATATTTTGAATGGATTACTGGGAGGTAACTGTAGGCCAGTAGGCATGGCTGGAGGAAGCAGGTCACTGGAGGCTTTCCCTGGAGGATTATATCGTGTCCCTGGCTCCTCACTCTCTTTTGCTTCACTTCCTGGCTGCCATGAGCTGAGCAGTACCCCTGCACCAAGCTCTTCCCCCATAACATTCCGCCTCACCTCAGGCCTAGAGCCATGGAGTCAAGCAGTCATGGGCTGAACCTCTGAAACCATGAGCCAAAATAAACTTTTCACCCTCTAAGTTGTTCTTAGTTGTTCTTTTCCTCCTCTAAGCTGCTCAAAACTGATAACACACTAAGAAAAACCTAGAAATTGGTAAAACTGAGGAGTGACTACCACTCCTAGGCTCTAGCGACAAAGGAAGCAGGTAGGATTATAGTTACTAAGGGGTAGATTTACAGGTGGAATCTGGAGCAGCCTGGAGCAGCCTGAAGATGCTGCTGTTGCTGGAGATGAGTTTAGGGAAAGAGGAAAGGGGCTTTCTGTTGGTCAAACCCAATGGAAAGTCAGCTAACATGGGAACCTGAGAGGTAGATCCTGCAAGAGAGAGCAGAACAAGGAGGAGTATGGGGGATGGTGGGGAGGGAGGGGGATTTGGGTGAATAGCTCTCAAGTGGAAATCATCTCTCTGGAGGTCGATGGAAGGAGGCTTAGTTCCATATGATAGATTCGTTCCTTTTTTTGGTGTATTTTTGAGGCTATGCTATTAGTTCATGGTAGTTTGTAATTATTATGTATTAGAAGTAAAGGAAAAATTGCTATTTAAGTCTAGTTATGTTTTTGACTTTTAAGTCGATTTTTTCTGCTATCATAAAATCAGCTGTCTTTTGTTTATCCTACTTCTGATAGTTTTCTATCCTTGTATGTTTTAGCCTGTATTCTTTAAAGTGTATCTCATATGCTGCATGTGTCTAGATTTTTAAAAATTCTTACTGAATTTGCCTTTTGGTGAATAGAGGCCATTTATACTTATATTTTTACCTTTCACTTGGTTTATTTGTTCTGCTCTTTTTAGGTTTGTTTTTCTTTCCAGAATTTTATTCTGTCCTAAAAATTCTTTATCCTGTTTCTTTCTTCTTCATTGTTACCCTTGTAATTTTAGCATGCCCCTCTAGTTCAAAACCCCCAAATTAACATTTTTACATTTTTCAAGAATGTTACAAGGATCCTAGAAACAGCTGAGTACTGAAAATCTCCTCTGACCTCACATGTTATTACATTCTACTGTTTATTACTATCTTGCTTTTTTCTTTTTACAATATGTTAAAAGTATTTATGTGTATTTCATGATATAGGCAAGTTAAAAAAACAGAGTAATATAAAGAACAACCATGTGCCCATAGCCAAATATGTGGTTTAAGTATTAGCTCTAAATTGTTATATGCTTTTCCTCTAGTCCACCCCACTTCAATCATTTCTAAGAGGGAACCCAAATTCTGAATTTTGTGTTTATTATTAAATTGATTTTTCTAAAATTATGTTTAATTTCAGCAATAGAAAAATTCAAATAATTTAAACTTGTTAATAAGCAAGTTTGTTGGAATTGTTTAAGAATATTATACTTCCATTTGGAAGTAAACCAAACATTTACTTTACTTTTTTAAACCTAACATTTTATTTCTAAGAAAACACTGTTCCATGTCCTTGTCTTTCTTCTCTGCTCACTGCCATATAATATTCCCCTGAATGAGAGGATCATAATTTTTTATCCATCCCCTTACTGATGGGTGTCTCCCCTTAGACTTCTGTGCTATAAACAAGACTGCCATGGGCACTCGTGTCCTCTAGGTGCACACTCAGGAGAACTGGGTCACTGCTGGAAACTATCTGGCATTGCATTTTATCCTTCCATTTTAGATGTCCCACTCACTGTTTCTTGTTTCTTAGACCTCCCATCTGGAATCATTTTCCTTTCCCCAAATCATCCTTTAGGACCTATTTTAATGAAGATCATCACATTTTCTCTTCAGCTCTGAGAATGTCATAAGCTATCATTTTCCCCATATTAAAACTTCTAGAAATTCCTCTTTGCAGGGAATTGATCACTTAAGGGAACAGGCTTATGAATAATGACATCTGGGATTCTCCCTTTGGAAGGGCTAGGTCTTTGCTGTACACCCTTATGTGGGTCCTTCAATACCTCCAGGGCTGAGAATGAGCATTTCTTGCTCCAATCTTAAATAAGAAAGATGGCCAAGGGTAGATAGACACCCATAAGGAAGAGAGAGTGAGCTGAGAAGAGGGAAGGCATGGGATTCTGGAAGTAGGTGTCCTGTGTGGATGAGAGTAAGGTTGTTTTCACAGAAGGTCAGGGAAAGCCCAGGTGGTAGGGTGCTGTAGGCCTGGAGTTGGTCCCTGGACTGGAGCTGGACAATCAAGCCCTTGGAATTTGTCCCGAATTCTCCACCTCTGCTTGTAGTCAGTTCTTTGCTGACCACTTGTGGTGCGTTGTCCTGATTTGGGGCTTGCCCATGTGACTCACCTGAGCAAATGGCACCTGGGTCAAAGCGAGAGTTGTCCCTTCTAAACCAGGGATTTCAAAGGTTGGCATGCTTCTGCTTTTCCTCTTCGGCCTTTGTGATCACTGTGTAAAGAATATACTCCCAATGGCTGGGTAGTCCTAGGAGGAGAATGGGATTCAGAAGCAGCAGAGCCCAGCCTGCAGGCCTCTGAGATGAACAGGCATGTTTTATGGCAACCCAATCTTATTGAAGAAATAGCTAATCAATCAAAGTGAAGATATTGCCAAGATGCAATGTATTTCCTGATGGTCAAAAGAGGAAGGGCAGAGAGATCCAAGATGGCGGACTAGAGAGAGGCTGCGTTCCCTGCCGCTCCGTAACTCAGGATTCAAACAAAGGGAAAATCTGTTTCTCCGTGAAGCAATCTTTACCCCTCATTGATCCCCTGTTGTTTACCACATCTGTCTACCACGATCAGGCAGTCTACCAGCACAGCAACTACATCTGAGTGTGGATTGCTCACTGACTGCCTATCATCTGTCCCTTGCCTGTTTGCCTGCCTCTGGCCTGCCCATCAAGAGCTGCAGGAGCATGGCCTGACTGACAGCACCCCGCCTCCAGGACCCCCGGCTTGACCGACAGCACACCACTGCCAGGGGCCCGGCCTGAACGACTGCGGTGCCCACGCCCTGCAGTGCATCTCTCCATTTGCCAACACATTTGGAAGCCAGTGCAGCCATCTTGGATTATCCATGAAGGGAAAACTGTCATTAGGTGGGGCAAATCCCATCCTGAGATGCCTGCTGGAGTCTGGAAGCTCACTGTCAGGTACTTCTCATGCCTCAGGCTACTAAAGACTGGGAGATTTGAAAAGTATATGACGGTTATAGTGTAGATTGTTTTAATCCTTTGTGAAAGCTTTTAAATTTTTATTTTTTTTACTTTTCTTGCTCTCTACTTTCCTTTTGTTTAACTGTTTCCTCAAGGGCTTTTTCTCACTTTTCTCATGCTAACAACCAACTTCTTTTGACTATACTTTCACTCTTCCTATGATCTAGAACTTCTTCATACTCTTTTCTTACACTGTTAACAGTTACATCCTACACCCCTCCCCATCCTCTTTGTCCTCCACTAGAAACTGCAGTCCTCATTGCAAATCTGTTTGTTATACTGTAGAAAATAATTGAACTCATCCTCTCTGCTTATTATGACAATATTATAACCATATTGTAACAAAAAAGACTATTGTAACAATAGTCTTCATAGGGGCTATTTGGTTTAGAGCTGCATATTGTCTGTACTGGGTGTTGCTAATATTGATCCCCTCCTTAAAGAAGAGATTTCGGAAAACTATAGGGTCACTATATGCCTATAGGGCAGAAACTACAATACCGTAGATCAGCATTGCTAGAGGGGAAGATACATGACAACATGAAAAAACAAGGGAGGAAAATGTTCCAAACAAACCAAGATTCTACACTAAAAGAACCCAATGACAGCATGGTAGAAGAAATGCCAGAAAAGGAGTTCAGAATATATATGATTAAAATGATCAGAGAAGCAAACGATGAGTTAAGCGAGCAAATGCAGGCAATGATTGATCATTCCAATAAGCAGCTGAAAGAGCAACTACAGGAAACAAAAGATCACCCCAACAAAGAGGTAGAGATTCTGAAAAAGAGCCAAACAGAAATCCTTGAAATGAAGGAAACAATAAACCAAATAAAAAACTCAATGGAAAGCATCACCAACAGACTAGATCACTTGGAAGACAGAACCTCAGACAATGAAGACAAAATATTGACTCTTGAAAATAAAGTTGCCCAAACAGAGAAGATGGTAAGAAATCATGAACAGAACCTCCAAGAACTATGGGATATCATGAAAAGACCAAATTTCAGAATTATTGGGATTGAGGAAGGCACAGAGATACGAACCAAAGGCATGAACAACCTATTCAATGAAATAATATCAGAAAATTTCCCAAACCTGAAGAATGAAATGGAAATTCAACTACAGGGGACTTACAGAACACCAAATGCACAAAATTACAGCAGATCCACACCAAGACACATTATAATGAAAATGCCTAATGTACAAAAAAAAGATAGGATTTTAAAGGCTGTGAGAGAAAAGAACCAGATTACATATAGGGGGAAACCAATACAGATATCAGCAGATTTCTCAGCCCAGATCCTAAAAGCTAGAAGGGCCTGGAACAATATATTTCAAGCTCTGAAAGAACATGGCTGCCAACCAAGAATCCTATATCCAGCAAAGCTAACCTTCAGATTTGAAGATGAAATAAAATCCTTCCATGACAAACAAAAGTTAAAGGAATTTACACATAGAAAACCTGCATAACAGAACATTCTCAGCAAGATATTCCATGAGGAAGAAACGAACAACAACAATGTAAGTCACCAAAGGGAAGAACTATCCAAAAAGAAAAACCAATTAAAGGAGAAACCAAGTCAAGTTAAAAACCAAATCCAAGCCAAAATGACTGGGAATACAAATCACATCTCGACCTAAACTCATCAATCAAAAGACACAGACTGGCAGACTGGATTAAAAAGAAAGACCAAACAATATGTTGCCTTCAAGAGACTCATCTCATAGAAAAGGACATCCACAGACTAAAGGTGAAAGGATGGGAAAAACCTACCACACACATACACTCAGTAAAAAAACGGGGGTTTCCATCCTTCTATCAGATAAAGTGGTCTTCAGGCCAAAGTTAGTGAGCAGGGATAAAGAAGGACATTTCATACTGGTTAAGGGAACCATAAATCAAGAAGACATAATGATCATAAACATTTATGCCCCAAACAATGGCCCATCCAGGTACATCAAACAAATCCTTCTCAATTACAGGAATCAAATAGACCACAACACAATAATTCTGGGTGACTTTAACACACCACTGTCACCACCGGACAGATCTACCAAACAAAAACTAAACAAAGAAACCATAGAACTCAATAACGCAATGAATAACTTAGACTTAACAGACATATATAGAATATTCCATCCATCAATGAGTGAATACACTTTCTTCTCAGCAGCACATGGCTCCTTCTCTAAAATAGACTTTATGTAATGCCACACAGCAGTCCTTAGTAAATGCAAAAAAGTAGAGATACAACCTTGTATTCTATCAGATCATAATAGAATCAAATTAGAAATCTATAACAAAATAAAAAACAAACTACTCCAACACCTGGAGACTAAATTATATGCTATTGAATGAAGCATGGATAACAGAAAACATCAGGGAGGGGATAAAAAAATTCTTAGAGGTAAATGAGAATGACAATACAACATATCAAAATCTCTGGGACACTGTGAAAGCAGTACTAAGAGGAAAATTCATTGCATTGAGCACATTCAAGAAAAGAATAAAAAGTCAACAACTCAATGACCTAACCTTACATCTCAAAGTCCTAGAAAAAGAAGAACAGAATGACACCAAAAGTAGTAGAAGACAGAAAATAATTAAAATCAGAGCTGAAATCAATGAAATTGAAACAAAAGAAACAATTCAAAAAATTGACAAAACAAAAAGTTGGTTCTTTAAAAAAGTAAACAAAATAGATAAACCCTTAACCACACTAACAAAGAGAAGGAGAGAGAAAACTCAAATAACTAAAATTCATGATGAAAAAGGAAATATCACAACACACACCACTGAAACTCAAAACATAATTAGAACTAATTTGAAAACCTATACTCCAATAAAATAGAAAATCTTGAAGACATCGACAAATTTCTAGAGACATATGATCCTCCCAAACTGAACCAGGAGGACATGCACAATTTAAACAGATCAATTTTAAGCAGTGAAATAGAAGAAGCCATCAAGAACCCACCAACCAAGAAAAGCCCGGGACCAGATGGATTCTCAGCTGAATTCTACAAGACCTTCAAGGAAGAACTTATACCAATACTCCTGAAAGTATTTCAGGAAATAGAAAAGGAAGGAACCCTTCCAAATTCATTCTATGAAGCTAGTATCACTCTGATACCAAAACCAGACAAAGACACACCTAGAAAAGAAAGCTTTAGGCCAAAATCCCTGATGAATATAGATGCTAAAATCCTTAACAAAATTCTGGCAAATCGCTTACAAAAACACATTAAGAAGATAGTGCACCCTGATCAAGTGGGTTTTATCCCAGGGATGCAAGGTTGGTTCAACATCCAGAAAGCAATAAGTGTAATTCATCACATCAATAGGCTTAAGTTTAAGAATCATATGATTATTTCAAGAGATGCTGAGAAAGCATTTGACAAAGTACAACACACCTTCATGCTCCAAACACTAGAAAAAATAGGGATAGTAGGAACATACCTCAACATTATAAAGGCTATTTATGCTAAGCCCACTGCCAACCTCATTCTTAATGGAGAAAAACTGAAAGCATTCCCTTTAAAAACTGGAACAAGACAGGGATGCCCACTGTCACCACTTCTATTTGACATTGTGCTGGAAATGCTAGCCAGAGCAATTAGGCAAATCACAGAAATTAAAGGTGCATGAATAGGAAAAGAAGAACTCAAGCTGTCACTATTTGCTGATGACATGATCCTATATTTAGAGGATCCAAAAAACTCCACCAGGAAACTTTTAGACCTAATTAATGAATTCAGCAAAATAGCAGGATATAAAATAAACATACATAAATCAAATGCATTTATCTACATAAGCGATGAATCATCTGAAAGAGAAATGAGGAAAACTTTGTTCACAATAGCCTCAAATAAAATAAAATACTTGGGAATCAATCTAACAAAAGAGGCAAAAAACCTCTACAACAAAAACTACAGAACATTAAAGAAAGAAATTGAGGAAGACCTTAGAAGATGGAAAGATCTTCCACGTTCTTGGATAGACAGAATTAATATAATCAAAATGGCCATACTTCCAAAGGTGCTATACAAATTTAATGCAATTCCAATAAAATCCAATGACATTCATAGAAATAGAAAAAGCAATCAGGAAATTCATATGGAAGAACAAAAGACCCAGAATAGCCAAAACAATCCTGGACAGGAAGAATGATGCAGGAGGTATCACAATATCAGACCTTAAACTCTACTATAGAGCAATACTTACAAAAACAGCATGATATTGGCACCAAAATAGACAGGTAGACCAATGGTACAGAATAGAAGACACAGAGACAAACCCACATAAGTACAGTTATCTCATACTAGACAAAACATACAATGGAGAAAACATACAATGGAGAAAAGATAGCCTCTTCAACAAATGGTGCTGCCAAAACTGGAAATCCATATGCAATAAAATGAAATTAAATCCCTATCTCTCACCCTGTACAAAACTCAACTCAAAATGGATCAAGGATCTAGGAATTAGACCTGAGACTCTTCACCAAAAATAGTAGGCCCGAATCTTCTTCATATTGGTTTAGGACCAAACCTTCTCAACATGACCACTGGAGCACAAGAAATAAAAGGAAGAGTCAATAAATGGGACGGATTCAAACTAAAAAGTTTTTTCTCAGTAAAAGAAACAATCAATAATGTGAAAAGAGAGCCTACAGAGTGGGAAAAAATCTTTTCCACGTGCAATTCAGATAGAGCACTGATCTCCAAAATTTATAAAGAACTTACAAAACTTTACACCAAAAATGCAAAGAACCCAATCAATAAATGGGCTAAGGAACTGGGCAGACACTTCACAGAAGATGATGTACAGGTGATTAACAAATATATGAAAAAGTGCTCATCATCTCTAGTAATTAGAGAAATGCAAATTAAAACTGCCCTAAGATTTCATCTAACTCCAATTAGAATGGCTATTATCAGGAATGCAAGCAATAATAAGTGTTGGTATGGATGTGGGGAAAAAGGCACACTCGTACATTGCTGGTGAAGTTGCAAATTGGTGCAACCACTCTGGAAAGCAGTGTGGAGATTCCTCAAAAAACTTGGAGTGGAACCACCATTTGACCCAGCTATCCCACTCCTGGGTTTATACCCAAAGGTCTTAAAATCAGCAAAGTGTAGGGATGCAGCCACATCTATGTTCATAGCTGCTCAATTCACAATAGATTGTGAACCAACATAGATGCCCTTCAACTGAAGAATGGATAAAGAAACTGTGGTATGTATACACAATGGAATATTATTTAGCCATTGAGAATAATAATATTATGGCATTTGAAGCTAAATAGATGGAATTGGAGAATATCATGCTAACTGAAATAAGCCAAACCCAAAAAACCAATGACTGAATGTTTTCTCTGATCAGTGGATGATGATACATAATGGGGGGGAGATAAGAAAAAATGGAGGAACTATGGACGGTGTAGATGAAAATGGGATGGGAGGGGTGGGGGAAGGAAAAACAGTAGACTGAAACAGACAGTATTACCCTATATATATGTAAGATTATATGAATCATGTGAATCTACATTGTGAAAAAAAGGTATGTTCCCTGCTGTATAATTACATCAAAATGGGTTCTACTGTCATGTAGAATTGAAAAGAACCAATAAAAAAAAAGAGGAAGGACATTGGGATTCAGTCATTAATGCTATTTCATCATTTAAATATCAAATGTTGATCTAATCAAAATGAGGATATAATAGTTACGTTTGGGGAACAGGGACGCAAAGCATAAGTTGGTGTGTGTGTGTGTGCGCGCGCGCACGTGTGCGTGTGTTCATGAGGCTTATCTACAGGGCTCAAAACCCCTTATTTCAACATAGGAATATGAAAGAACAATGATGGCCCAGCAATATGTATTCCTTTCTTCCATTGCAAGAGAATTGTAGCTGATAGTGTGGCTGCCTAAAGATCCTGTTCCCATCCTCCCTTGTGGCTAGTGGGGGCCATGACACCATGTTCTAGACAACCGATTATAACGGTTGTGTCCTTAAAGGGAACAATGGACTCTTCCTATTTCCTTCTCCCCATCCTACTGGATTCCAAATGTGGTCATGGTGACGATCCATCTTGGATCAGGTGATTAAGGGTCTTTCCAACTTGATGTCTGCCATCTACAGAAGAAACACAGGTTTCTATTTTAAGGCAAGCTCATTTTATTCTTACCATAGTTATCCAAACCTATCCCCTGACCCAGAAACCAAAAGGTAATGTGTGAAATGGAACAGTGGGAATGAGTGGTTTAAGGATATTACCTAAAAATATTGAATTAAATGCCAGAAGAATAGCTAAAAGATTTCAAATATTTCATCACAGGGAATCTTCTTCAGTTTGTAGAGAGGGATGGAGTTGGATACCACTATTTTTTCTTTTAAATTGTGTCCATGCATTATTTCTGTTAAAATTACATTAAAGTAAGCTTTTCTCACAGACTCTTGCACACAAATGTGAAATTTGTGATTGCTGTCATCCCGAATGAAATACGTCCCCCACCAAAAGCTGTGATTTAAGATATTTGAGAAAACGCCATGATATCAAGAGTTTCACTTGAAACCATACAACTGCTGACAAAAGTTTGATCAGCAGCAACACTCTCCTACTTGTAATCTCAGAGCATAAACATAATATAAGACAAGAGAGTGGTTTCAAAATAACCGAACTATTACACGCAGTCAAGAAATTCTGAAAAGGAAAACAATATTTAGACGCAACCATGGGTCACCATTTCAGGGGTGAATGAAACACTTATTACCAAGGACACCTCAAGGCTATTAACTCCCTATGCGGAGTGTGATCGTGGTTTAAGAAAAATATATGTGACCCCTTTGTAACACAGAATGAAAAATGCCGTATTAGCCTCAGCAATGTGGGGGAGAGGAGGACGCTAACAAGACCTTGCACTCTGGAAATGCAAGGCTAGCCTCTTTGTATCTTGCTTTTACTTAAAAACATGTCTAATGCATCCACAGGGTTCTTTTTTTTATGAGGGTGTAAATAAACAGGAGATTTACAAGTTCAAAATTATCAAGGTAGTTTGGACAAATGAGTTGGTATTGGTAAGAGGAAGAGAACTGGAATGATCTGGTGGGGCCTTGGGCATCATTTCCTGCAACCCTCAAATCTGTGAAGAAATTGAGACAAAGTGCCAGGGCTACTGGCCCAGAGACACATGGTGACTCACAGGCACTGGTCCTGGTAGAGAGGCAGACACACAGAAGCCAGAGAGGGGGACAAAGTAAAGAAAGAGGAGAAGACCATACTCAGTCTCCCCCAAGGCTGGATCCCTGGTCTGCAGGTCAGTCCTGATTCCGGACAGGGAGATTTAGCTGGGTGGGAAATTTATTAGCTTTCAAACATGTGGAATTAAGCCACAGAGTGTTCAATGTAATTGCTTTTGTCACTGAAAAGTGATCTAAAGACATGCAGTGTGCCTGAGTGAGTCCAAGGGGCAAGGAGGTGAGGGCTAAGCAGGAGCGGTTGGCGATAGGATTGTGGGGAAATCAAACCATTGCCCAGTTGTATGTCAGTGAGCTCCGCTGCTCAGCAGGTCAGTCCCGAGGGTCTACAGTGAGTCTCCCAGGAAGCCTCCTGGAGCATGCCGGGGAGTTGATTGTGGCATTCGTGGAGGTGAGAACCTGAGGCCAAGAGGGTACAGAGTTGAGTTCCACTTCACGATGTGCAGTCGAGGGACTCACGGGATAGTCACGTGCAACTGACAAGCAGGGGGCACATGTTCATCTTTCAAGCCCAAAGCTTAGGAGCAGATTTGGGATGGAGACATCAGGCTGTAGGAGGTGACTGATACGATGAAGGGGTGACATGTCTAGAATCTGCAGAGTGAGGCAAGAAGAGGTTTTAGACTTGAGGGACAGGACAAGCGGAGGGTGGTAGAAAAGAGGGGCCCAGGAAGGAAGGTGGAAAGGAGTGGCCAGAGGGAGAAGGAAAGCTGGAAGGAGAAATGGCGGGGAAGAGTTCCTCAATAAGGAGGAGCTTCTAAGGGTGTCAGATGCAGGAGTGTCAAACTGAAGGCCAGAGCATCCTTCAGATTTAGTAAAACCAGACATTGTGGCCTTGGTAAGAGAATGTTAGAGAAGTAGTGAGGGTATGAACATAATATTGAACAGGTATATGTATCTTAAATATGATTTGTGTATATATATGATTGTGAATATATGTATATATAAACACACACATATGTATATATATCATCATGTATTATATATGTATACACACACATATACATATAAATGATGTGAGAACTTAAGAATGTTTAAATGTTCAAAACGCCTGGGAATAGACTGTGGACAGGAAGGAGTTGCATCAAAGTAAGAGGGATTGTGGGCAATGGCATAAAATCCTTGGAAAGGCAGAAAGAGATGGAGTTAAGGCTCAAGAGAAGGCATTAACCTAACATGGTACAAGGAATGTCTCTCCTTAAAGCAGGAACAGGGAAAGGGGTGCATATGGAGGTCAGCACTCCAGCTATTTGGAAAAGCTGGTGCTCTTGTAACTCATGAACAAAGATATGATATCCAAATCAAAGGAGGTGAGAGCCCCCCGAACTTGGATCTGGCAGATGCTCCAGGCAATGCAGTGTACAGTGCATGTCTTGGGTGGCAGGTTGACCAGCTGGAGGGTGCAGTTAGAGGAGTAAGCCATGGCGGTGGCAGCTAACAACAATTGACAGGAAAAGGTCAGGCTGGAAAAGTGAAGATTAGCAAGAAGCAATCACGTTCTCTAAACGCCTGGAGGAGACGTCAGAGCAGCTCTGTTCCACTATTAGAGGACAGATATAGGAACAAGTGGGAGTGATGGGGGCAGACTTTTCCACTGACATAGTGTGAAATGAATTGAAGCGTGGACTTCCTCTGGTTCAGGACTACTAGGAGAAGTGCTAAAACCTAGCCAAGGTTCCACAGAGGGTTTAGGACCACATAAATGTTTCATTCCTAAAGTATTGAGTTCTTACTGTGTGCCAGATACTATGCTGGGTTCTGGCCACACAATCTGAACCAGGCAATTAGCCTGGAATCAAGTGTGGGAAACAGACATATAAAAAGATGCTTATCATACCACCAGCTGCACTGGCACCACTCACCCATTCCAGAAGATAGCCACGACCATCAATAAAATATTAATGCCTTCTACTTATTTATTCATAGATTTCATCACAAACACAATTAAGAATTTCATTCTTCTCAGATAAAGCATTTTATGAGCCCACTCACGGAACTCTTTAAAGAACAACACGTGAACGTCCTTAGCTAATATGAGGTTTTAAAAATCAGAAGCAGAATTGTGTCCAAAGTTTCTGTTCTGATGCTGCGAGAGGATTAGAAAGAGCACAGGTGTGCGGTGTGTGCAATAATTCACTGAGCTAAAAAAGAGATGGGGTAATTGATGTCTGGAAATGCAGGAAGGTTGTATAAACACTCCCTAACTACCTGTCACCTATTTGTGTCAATATTTATAAGTCAACAGACGTGTTTTTGCATGATGTCTGCCTGCTCAGTGGGGACAGCCATCCGGAGAAGCCAGGCCCAATTGAATATGGGAATTCCATGGTGGGGTTTTATGTGACATCCCTGAGTTCAGCACAGGATAGGGACTGATTCCTGGGGGTGTGAGATTGGAACAGTAAAGTTTCCTACCCCGGGCTCTGGTGTGGGCAGTGGAAAGAAGAGGAGCAGGTGTGGAAGGTCGCAACAGGGCTTGGAATGGAAGCAGACAGGTGGATGGGAGGCAGAGTCCAGGCAAAGGGACCCTGGAGATAAGGTCAGACGGTGCACCAGGATGGGGGTTGTTTGCGCATGCGTGTGTGTATCCTGTAATGCAGAAATGTGAGAGAAGGTCTGGAGCATGGTTGAAGGTGAGGGTCACATGCAGAGGTCAAGGCGACTCGCCTGGCATCGCAGATACCAGCGGAGGCCTGAAGCCAGGGCCCAGCAAGAAGTGACTGGTACCTGGATCACTGCAGAGTGGCCACAGTGGTGAAGGGAATGACTTGGAGAAATGCCCGAGCCTTGGTTTTGATATTAGATTGTGTGGTCTGCAGCTGAGAAAAGTGTCTTGATTAGAGTTTTGGGAAATAAAAATCCAATCCAGTCTAACTCTGCCCTGGGAGACCCTGTGTGTCCCCCTAAAAGATCCGTTCACCCGGAGGGGCTCAGCTTCCTCTGCAGGAAGGAACAGCATGAGGAGAAGATGGCAAAGGTCCCTTCGAGCGTGACAGTTCAGGATTCCATTGCTTTCAGCTCTGAATGTACAAAGTTTACCATCGACATTGAGATATTCAATGAATATTGGGGACCAAGGAGGTGGCAGCCATGAGACCATGGTGAACACTTTCTTTCCTTCCAAGTGGTGAACTAGGTTCTGGCACCCAGAGCAAGCTTGCCATCATCCCTGCTGGAGAGATTTCCCCTCCATTCCTATTCTCCTAGGAACCAGACCCATTAAACATGATTAAGAACAGGCCTTATCTGGAGTTGGGGCTGGTCTCTGAGATAAAAATCCTGCATTCTGTGAACTGAATTTCTTGCAAGGATAAAAGAAGCCCCAATGCTGGCCCTGCCCTGACCACCGGTCTATGCTCCGAGCGTGGTGTTAAGAATCATCATTTATCTTCACTGTGGTAATTTGTCCTTTTATGAAAGAATTTCTGGATGTGCACTCTTGTCACTCTCAGAAAACTGGTAGTTTTGACAAATTCACAAAATAGGTTTCTAATTCCATTCTGCTCCTATCGCATCCCAGTAATTCTCACATTATTTCTGGAAGATTAGCAGACACACAGTTGTAGTGACATAATTAGTATTCACGGGAGATAATAATGTCAAGGGATTTTGTTGCTCTTAGAATCTAAATGAAAATATAAGAATAGCAAAAGTTGGATTTGTGATAATTTTTTTGTGTAAATTGGGTGCTTGCTTAAAAAAAATTTTTTTAATGCCAATAAATGAGATTGTATAATGCAATCCTATTGGATAAAGCACTTTAAAACAAATTAGATTTTTAAAATATTTTCTCCTTAGATTTGTACCTATTAGGAAAATACATTGTTTGTCCTGTCGAACCCCGTTCCTGCGATGAAATGGTTAATCCCAAGAATCGTTTCAGGCAATAAAACACCAACTGGAACCTTTCCGACAACACTTTCCTTCTTGATCTTTTTTTTATGACTAATTGAAATGAAAGCCTGGGGGGGCTTAATGTTAAGGAAACACCACGTGCTCACTGTGATGCTTCTGCGAGGGGTGTCTGCTGGTGGGGAGCTCTCTGCTCTGGAATTTTAAGTTAGAGACCTAACTGAAGAATCAATATTTCAATTAGATGCTGCGGTGGTTTTGGGATTACTGTTACTGTAGCTGGAAATTGCTGGGTCTTTCCTTGGGAGGGGTCATTGCTGTGAGCTGTTCTTTATTTTCTTTTTAGTCACAGCTCCAGGGTCCTGCTTTGTCTGCATTGGAACCACTGAAGTGACCATCTACAATGGAACTGAATGTGTGAGGGATTCTCACGGTTCCACGGTGGCCACTGGAGGGAAGGCCACCATTCTCTGCCATTGCGTAGCACGCTGGGATCATTGGCTCTGTGAGCGGGTGGGGCCAGGTCACCGTTTTCACATAGGGCTTCAAAGATCACCCTTGAGGTGTGGTCAGCAAGCAGCGGGCAGTGTGGGTTGCTAGGTTTGACTGCATCCCCCCAGAAAGCTCACGTTGGAAACCTCGTCCCCAAATTCACGTTAGTGAATTCAGAGGTGGGAGCCTGTGGGAGGTGATTAGGATTCAATGAGGTCATGGGTGGGGGGACCTCATGATGGCATTGGTGACTTTTAGGAAAAGAGGAAGGGAGGCCTGAGCTGGCATGTTTGCTTTGTGAGACTTCTTACTATGACACGGTATTGTGATTTGGATTGAGGTGTCCCCCAAAAGCTCATATGTGAGACAATGCAGGATTGTTTGGAGGAGAAATGATTGGGTTGTGGCCTTAACCTAATCAGTGAATTGATCCCTGATGGGATTGACTGAGAGGTAATTGGAGGCAGATGGGGCATGGCCAGAGGGTATTGGGGGCATGGCTATGGAGTGTATATTTTGTATCTGGAGCTTGGAGTGTCTCTCTCTCTCTCTCTCTCTCTCTCTCTCTCTCTCTCTCTCTTTGCTTTCTGATCACCATGTAAGCTGCTTCCCTCTGCCATACTCTTCCACCAAAGTGTCCTGCCTCATCTCAAGCCCCAAGGAATGGAGGCTGGTGTCTATGGATTGAGACCTCTAAAACCATAAGCCTCCACATAAACTTTTCCTCCTAAAATTGTTCTGGTCAGATCTTTTAGTCACAGCAACAAAAAAACTAAAACACGTGGCAAGAAAGCCTTCACCAGGTGCCATCACTATGCCTAGGGACTTTGCAGCCTACACACTGTGAGCCAAATGAGTTTTTACTCTTTATAAATTTCCTGGTCTCAGGTATTTTGTTGTAGCAATAGAAAACCCACCCTGGGTTCAGTCAACCAGTGTAGCCCCCTTTCATCAGTTTATGGATTGAGTTCACATGCGATTTGATTTGAAAAAACAATTTTGTTATTTACAACCACAGGCAAAATTGACAGATGCCAAGTCAATCATCTTGGGCTTCCTCACAGTCAGTCACCCAGTCCCTGCAGACCCACCTCCAGGGCAGAGGTTCCTGACCTCATCCTGTTAAGAAAGATCACCACCAGCAATGCCACCAGCAGAAGGTTTGCTTCTCAGGACTTGAAATAGATGGGTCAAGACATTCCCGTCAGCCCCTGAAACTCACATTTTGTCAGCAAATGCTGTTTCCCAGTATGACCAAGATAACCATGCAAATTAGTTGCCATGGACCTTGGAATAAGCAGAATGTCTCTCTCTTCCCTCAGATTTTTCTACCAGAGACTCGATGGTTTCTTGTGTGGGGTTTGCAGTGAAAGCACGGGGCGAGCAGTCTAGAACGTGACCTGGGAGAGATGTCCAGAAACACATCTTCTCACCACGAGTTGCTCCTCCCAAACTGCCTCCTGCCTGAGGCCTGGAATTGCAGCCGTGTGGGGACGGCAGAGGGCACTGGCTAAGTCACAAAGATGGTGCTTGGGCACCTGTTCTTCCCACCAGCTCCTGGGAGCAGGGCTGATGTCCACTCAACTGTCCATCGCTGGGCCCTCAACCACTGCCTAGCACACCATGGGTGCCTAATAAGTGCAATTTATTTATCTGAATCCAAAAGACCTGTGTTTGATTTTCAACAAAGTATTTCACTCCTCAGAGATTCACTTCCTCAAACAAAATCGAGTCAGAATGAGAACATGACCTTGGGTGGTTGGAAGAATCGAAGGAAGGACCCTGAATACTTGAGTGTAGAAAGAAAATAAACAGATTATTTGAAGAACTTAGAGTTCAACACTTTATCAAGGTATTTAGAACGATGATATAGGACCAAATTGAACCATAAGAAACCCACATGTTATTACATGGCCTCTGGGAGAATTTCCTTCACTGAGTTATTTTTAATTATAATCTTTCAATTGTTTCAGTATGTATTGAAATACACTATAAAAAATAATTGCAAGGTTCTCAAGATTGCATTTTCTATGGAAATGTTGGCAAGGAAGAAATTTCTTGCCATGCTCAGAGCTCCCTGAGTTTGCCAGGGCTAGGGAATCTTTGAAAAGATTAGTAGGTTTGATATTTGAGAATGACTAAACTATGTGTCTGTTTTTCCGTGGGCTGCTGGGAAGCTCAGACAAACCTGGGATTTAATTAGAAAAAAATACAGTTCTCAACAACAACAATAAGGGTAACTGATCTAGTCGTTCTTTTGGTTTGCAGTATTTGTGCTTTGTATCAGATACTCTTTATTTTTTAAAATACACATTTATCGACTCAGGAGTTTCACATTCATGGGAGATAGTTTTAAAGTATTTTAATGAATATTTCTCAACTTCCTTATGGAATAGGAATAATTCACTAGACTATAAAAAGATAGTTGGATACAAAATAACATTTTGAGAAATCTAAGCATCTGTGGTTTAAATGACTAGTACCTGGTCCAGCATCTAAAAAATTCAGAACAAAATTGAAATTAACTCTAAAGGTGTCTTATTGACAGAGTTTGGGATGAAATTTCTGGTAGCTATAAGATGGATTGTATTGGATTAAGGAAAGCAATTAAGGGCATATTCACAATCCATTATATGAAGCCACATTCTTAGAAATTGTGCTCTACAAGTGTAAAGCAAGGGGTGAAAGGACATGGATTGCAATGACTCAGAGTGCCAGTTCCAGTGAACAGCTTTCTCATAGAAGGCATTGTGTGTGTGTGTGTGTGTGTGTGTGTGTGTGTGTGTGTAGGGAGTGATGTCCAATATCTAAACTGTCCTCCTCTGGGGTTTCCCATGAGGTGTGTAGATTTGGTGAGATGCAGAATCCACTTACCACTATGTAAAAGACAAAAAAGTCCCGGGTAGCCCAGAGCATAGGTACACAACTTATATTGATCCAGTATGAATGTATCCTTGGCCCTTGGCTTGACGATTCTGAGGAAGGAATCTCAGATCTTTTCTGCATTGAGTTTCCAAGGCACAAACAAAACTACCAAAGACAAAGTGGATACAAGAGAGGTGGGAAGCCCTGAGAGAAAGGAAAAAAGTGACTCTGGAGCCTTGATCCTACCTGCCCTGAAACACTCCATTTTGACTCTCCGATTATTAAGTTAGATACTATGTTATTTGACACCATGTATCTATATATATGAAGTTGCAGTTTCTGAGAATGGTTTGAAGTTTTTATCTATAAACTGTGTTTTCTACATTGGAAAATGCAATACTATCAATTCTGCAAAATTCATTCTCATTCAAATGGGGAAAAACCATACAATGACAGCAAATGAGACTTATAAACTTACAGCATTTGAAAATTCAGAGGAAGTACAGTTGTTGGAAATGACTTACTGCCAGATACAAAAGAAGACATTGGAAACTCTTTTGGAAACCTCAAAAATGTCAAGAGAATCTGGCCTCTGTGGAGAGCAGGAACTGATAAGAGAGCTAATAGGCTGAGACATAAAATGACAGAATAAATTCAAAAGGCAAAAGGAGAAGATATAAAGGCAACAAAATTGAGTGACGAGGGATCAGGATGGAGGGAAAGGGCGATTAATGATGTAGAAATTAAACTTCAGATGCATTCCGAGGGAGAGGTTATACATGAGTGGAGGGAAATAATCACCTCTGTAGTTAGGTCACAGATGATTTTATTTTCTTCTTTTTTATTAGCTTTTTCTTTTAAAATATTTTAAAATATTTCTTCTATAATGAATATAAACTAATTTCGAACAGGTTTGTTCTTAAAAATCGTATATATACACGTATATATACATATATGTATATATACATATGCATACATATATACACAAATATGCATGTATATGTATGTATACACATACATATATATATATACACACACACACATATATATATATATAATCTCCCCTATTCCACTCCTGAGTGTCTTCTCAGTCTAAAATTCCTCATCATACAGAGAAACAGGAAAACCTAAATCTTAACTTGAATGGAATAAAACACCCCACACTCCTCTGTCACAGTGATGTGGATGTCAGTATTATCTGACAGTCATGAATGAATCGATTGGGAAGCTGCTTCGAGAATGACGGCCAACCCCGCTGACATGAGTGGAGGGACAGGAAGTCTCAGTCAGACGTGTAAGACAAGAAGAAAACGTGGAAATCCTACAACTGTAAAATACATTAACAAAAACTAGAAGAAATGACCTGGATGGGCTCAACAGAAGGATGAACACGGTGGAGCAGAAGGTCAGGGAACTTGCAGACAGAGCGAGAAGAGTCTTGCAGTCCCTAGGAGGACCAGACCAAAGGACCAGACCAAAAGTCTCAGTGTGGTGCCAATAAGATCCTGGAAGAAACAAGGACTGGAATCTTCTCAAAGCTGACCAGAGAAATCAATTCACAGATTTAAAAACACTAGTAATTTCCAGACATGATGAACCCACAGAAACCCATGCTCAGAAAGACCATCATAAGATGGATGAAAACTAAGAATAGGAAAAAACAAACAAACAACAAAAAAAACAACCCTAGCAGCCTGAGAAAACGGATGCATTAGTTAGAAAAGAACAATTGCTCAAAAGACAACAGACTTCTCAGTAGAAACCATGGAGTGCAGAAGGGAATGACAGCACGGCTAAAATGAATAAATTAATAAATGACAGAAAATAGGAGATTTTTCTCCGTATGCTTCCCCCCATATAGGCCTATATAGAACAAATCTCCTGAAATTTTAATAGGAGGATTAGCCAAATAATGCTTTTTCTCATTTCTAAGAAAATATTGCTTTATTTGTAAAAAATTAGTTTGTGTTTATAATAAAGAATTTTAATAATAAAATAAATAAATAAATAAACGACAGAAAGAAATTCTATGTGTAGTTAAAATATCCTTCAGCATGAAATGAAGATACCTGAAGTTGAAGGCTAAGAGAATTCATGCCCAACACCTGCTAAGAATAGCTAACGAGGATTTCTTTAGACATTAGGAAAATGATACCAGAAAGAGTGGAACCGTAGGAATAAAAGAAGTAGAAAAAAAATTGGAAATATCTGGGTAAATAATATAGCCAATCCTTCTCCTCTTGTTACTTGAAAGTCTGCTGGTTTTAAAGCAAAAATTATAACACTGTCTGATATGAGCCTTGTCAGGGTCATATTGGTAACATGTAAACCACCAGCATCATAGAAAGGAGAGGATAAAGGAATTTACATGATGATTATTTTGTGTGTTGGCTTGACTGGGTCATGGGATGCCCAAGTATTTGGTCAAAGATTATTCCGGGTGTCTCTGTGAGGTTCTGTTCTGAATGAGATTGACATGTGAATCAATAAACTGGAAGGAGAGATGCCCTCCATAATGTGGATGGGCCCCGCGCAGTCAGTTGAAGGCTGACAGAACACAAGTCATACCCTCTCTGAATAAGAACGAATTCTGCTACCTGACAGTCTTCAATCTGGATCTCTGCTCCTCCTGCCTGCTGGCCTTCAAACTGCAGAACGGGATCTTCCTGGTTCTACAATAGACTGTCAGACTTCAGACTGAAACTGGGTGATTGGTTTTCCAGGTTTTGGATTTGTCACTCTCCAGAACTACATGAAACCAATTACTTACAATAAATTTTCCTCTGTCTCTCTTTCCCTCTTTCACACACACACACATACATACACACACATGCACATACACACACACACATATGCACACACACACACACACACACACATACACACACACACCTATTGGTTCTGTTTCTCTGGAGAACTCTGAGTAAGACAGTAGCCTACCATATTAACAATCTATAGAAGAATAAACAGATGGTTATATTAATTAGTACAAAAAATCATTTGACAAATGCTAACATCCATTCACAATAAAAACTCTCAATGAAGACAGAACCTCTTGAACCCAGATTCACATAAAACCAACAGATAACATTATTATTAGTGGTGGAATGCTGAAGGGTTTTTCTCTAGAGTGGAGAACAGGCATGGATGTCCACATTAACCACTTGTATTCAACATCAAACTGAAAATCCTAGTCACACCAATAAGGCAAGAAAAAAAATTAAATCCGCACGGACTAGGAAGGACTAGGAAGGGAGAAATAAGACTATTCTTATTTGTAGGTAACATGGTTTTCTACATAGAATATTCTAGGAAATATACAAAAATATTCTTAGAATTAAAAAGTGATTCAAGAAAGATCATGAGATGCAAGAGGAAGAGCAGTCCAGAGCTATCCGAGGAATCAGGAACCGGGATCAGCAGCCCTGAGGAACTTCTGGGACATGTGAGAAAATGGTCAGATCCTTGGCAAAGCAGGAGATTCCACAGCACCATGCAGGCCAAAAGGAACATTTCCCAAGACAACCTGGGAGAAGCACTGGCTGGCTGGAGATAGGGCTGTCTGGCAGCTGGGCCCCGAGTGCCTTCAGAGTGGTTGGCTCCAGGATTTGCCCAGGGCACAACTCCATGAGAAGACGTTCCTGATGAAAGCTTGAGGCACCTCACTTTTCTTAGCTCATGTCTTAGAATTGGAGACAAGAGTAGGATCACATCCTGGGTAAGGTCCAGCTGTCACCAGGTGGCCAAAGTCCCTGCACCTCAAAGTGCACAAACTCCTTACACACTCCTGAAAAGACCATAACCCCCTTTTGTGTGGGCCCCTGTAATTGCAGTCCACAATTGTGTGTGCTTAGGGATCTGCTAAATTGCTAAGGATGGCCTTTACTTTGCAATCCTCCTGTGTCAGCCCCCCAAGTCACTGGGATTGCAGGCATGCACCAATGCTTTCGGCTTGACATTTTCTTGATATCTCCCAAGTTTTATCCACTAGTCTCTTCTCTGTCTCTCTGTCTCTCTGTCTCTCTGTCTCTCTCTCTCTCTCTGCAGTTTATTTGCAGAAGAAACAGAGATGCTTGTCCCTGAAGTTTCCTGCTGTCCACATTCTGCTGACTACACTCAGCATTGACCTTGAGGTCATTTGCCTAAATTCCCTGTCTGCTGTGTTTCCTGTAAATTGGTAGTTTGATTTTATTTATTTTTTTATGCTTGCTCAGTTTTGTTTATTTTTGGCCCTTTCCTCTATTATTCCTTATGGTTTTATTAGTTCATTATCGATATACTTACTGTGGAGGTTGATTTTGACACAATTATACAAGCATGAAATATAATTTGTTATTTTTCTTTTTTAGGAAGCTTGATGGAGGCAGGAGTCTTCAGCAGGATGACTCTGTGGATGGCCCTCTGTCTTTCTATCAGGAGGCACAGAGATCAGCTCTTGTTTTGTGCTGGGAGGCCGACATTGATGGACAGTGTCAAGATGCGATGTCAAGATCCTCTGGGCTCCAGCTGGGTCATCCTCATTCATTTACTGGCTCAAGTATTTCTATAAAGAGAAATCTCCCCTCATCTAACTCTTGGTTACCCTGAGGTACATTTTGTAGCAAAAAAGTAAAGGTCAATGCTACTTTCTTTTTTAATTATTAATTTTTAGATGAAATGTCTATATCCTAACTGCTGCCAAAGATCAACCAAAATGTTGCTGTTCACTCGTTTTGTTTTGTTTTGAATTATCTGTGTGAACCAGTAGGCTTGAATGTACTGATGTGTTTCGGTCCATTGAGTTTAATTCTCGTATGCATGTTCACATTTTCCTGTATGTGGCTGGTAGGAAACCCACATTCCCCCTCAGGCTTATCTGTCTCATTTCTATCCCAGGGTAGGAGAGGGCTATTTCTCTGGATATCCTTGTTTCTTCTTAGTGGTAAATAGTAATTAGGCACCACACCTTGTATCACATTTTTTCCCTCTATTTTTAAAAGTCACCTGTGTATCAGCATACTAGCCCTTCAGTTTCTGATTTAAGTTGCAATTCTTCTTCCTGCTTCATCATTCATCTTTTATACTGCTTATAATGTTTTATTCCACACACAGTTTTGCTTTTATGTCAAATTTTTTATTGGTACATTATAATTACCCATAACAGTGGGATTCATTGTTACATATTTGAACACACACACAATATAATAGTTTAATTTGGTAAAACTCATTTAAAACTCAATGTAAAGATTCCGGCTAATCTGGATCAGTAATCAAAAGTAAATTGTGAGAAAGAATTTGTAACATAGACTGACCTACTAGTCAAAGTGTCATTCAGATTTGAGGATTAGGACTTTTCTTTTAAAAAAAAGACCATATTCCCTAGTAAGTTTACAACCAGTGTATCTATATGTCTATCTATATGTCTTTTCTTTGAGGAAAAAACAATGAAACAAATTTAAACATTTTACATTGTCATGGCAAACATCATCAATTTAGCCACGGTCTACCTTTCTTTTGCCAGTAGAATCCAGAATGCTGCTGAGGGCTGGGGGGACCAGTGCAGGAGAGAGGCTGGCCCCTCCTCAGCTGCAGGGGTGGGTCAAGGTTCTGCTAAGCCAACCTTAGCTCATTTTTCTGGCTGGTGATGGAGAGCGGAACAGAGCTGGGTGTTTCTGGAAAGAGTTTTCCTTGAGCCCCATGGGAGGAGACATCTTTGCCTGTCCCAGATGCTACTTATCTGAAAGTGACACCAGGAAATGCCATTGCCATTTTAAAACCATAAGGGGACTCACTGGCATGCTGAGCCTGGCAGAACAGAAAGAGGGGAACACCTGGTTCCTTGACGACGTGGTGAAGCTGCTAAATTAGCCAACCCTGGGAAGGCCAAGGTGAGGCTTCTAGTTGTGAGATGACAAATGTCCCTCCTGAAGGCCACTGATGGGCAGTTCCTGTGCCTGAAAGCATCTCGATTGACACGTTCACTCCACAGAAGGAGAGGTTGAAAATAACACACACTGATGAGAAAGGAAACAGCTGAATTCACCATGAGGCCTAAATAATTGTTATTAATGAGGCTGAATTAAATGGGAAGGATTCCCAGAACATAAGAAGTCTAATGTAAAAAAAAGAAAAAAATGAACAAATCTGGAAGAAGTGAAATTCCAGGTGTTTTGAACAAGACCCCAGGGATGTGGTGGTGCAGAGAAGTGAGTCTGTTCTAACGCCCTGTGTGCACCGGCTGGGTAAAGGGGAGCACTTGGCACAGGGCGGGTGAGTAGGGGAAGACTCCAGGCCCCGCCTCAGCCACTGCTGTGCGTTGGCATCACCCTGAGCCTCGAGTGCTGGCGTTCAGGTCCACACTATATCTGATCTCTTTTTAAAATAAATATTGCATGTATTTTATGAATTTGTTAAACAAGATTAACAAATTTAGAGTAGATACATGCTAACAAAAGAAAGAGTAATAATATTAATATTACTCAAGATAGACTCAAAGTAGACCATCAGCTTTAAAAGAGACTTAGATCCTTTATTTGATGTAGCATATATGAGCAGTTCTGCGATATCTGAGGTGCAAATTAATTTTTATTCATTTAAATGACCATGAAATGTCCTTTAGTCACATCTACCTGGTTGGCAAGGACACCAGTGGGCACCTTTGGGGGATTGCTCTCATTGCCCCTCCTGAGAACACTGGGACTTGGTGGCCAGTGTAGGATGTCATCCCAGAAGAGCTCATTTCCTGTTCCTCCTCTCCCTCTGCACCTACATCTCACACTGTGCAGTAAGCACTGGCGGGTTCTGTCCTACCAACGCTGCTGGAGCACACTGGAGCAGTCTGTCATGTCAGCTGCTGCTCTGTCTCCCCAGCCTGGCACGATCCCCATCACCTTTTGGAGGAAAGCACCTCATTTCCTCAGGGCCACCCTTTCACCTTGCAGATTCAGCCCTGTTTTTTCTGAAGTCCAAGGCCCCGAAGCCATGTACTGGCCTGATGTGAATCTCAAACACTGACCCTTTGTAGAGCTTTGAATTCATCATGGGATGTAACAGATTGTTCTGCATAATCAATCATCCCAATCTTATTGAATCAGCATGGTGACCATTAATTGTTGCTCATGAGTCAACAGGCAGGGTGGTTCCACTGAACCGGGCCAGGATAGGCTGACCTTGCCTGGGATCAGACATGCATCTGTGGTCAGCTAGGAGATCAGCAGGGCCTCAGGTGGAATGACACCATTTTCCTCCTGTGGCACAGAGATCCCTTGTCCTTGAGCAGGCTGGCTTGAGCTTGCTTATATCATGGCAGCAGGGTCCCAGGAGCAGAGGGAGAGTGTGTGATGGCTCCCACGGCTTAGGCTTGGAACCAGCACAGTGTTCATCTGAGACTCTGGGCACAAGTCACAAGGTAAGTACTGATTCAAAGGTTGAGGAAATAGGTCCCTCCTGTTGGTGGGAAACCTGCAGAATCTCCTTACAAAGGTGTGTGGATGTAGGGAAGGGTGGTCCCTTTCCATCCTCATGACCATGGACCCTCATTCCCTTCTGTTTCTTGGACCATGGTGGCCACATTTGGTCAAAGAAGTTGCATATTGCATGATTCCAGGGGCCATGATTCACAATCTAATTTTGTCCCACAAGGAATAAATTCCATTCTTCTTTCCTAAGGTGCTCTTCAGATACTTGATGAGAGCTGCCACACACATACACATGTACACACTGACACACCGGTCCCATGGGCAGCTTACTTTACCACAAAATTGGTTTCTGGGACATGAAAACAGTCTGCTATTACAAAATGCAGCTCCCAATCCTAATATCCAACAGGTTTAAATGTACTGATTTTTCTTAACTTCAGCTAGTTTATATGGTGGTATTAAACTTGTGTAAGCAACAGAAAACTTACACTGTTGACCCCTTAAAATAAATATTTATGAGTTCCATTTTCAGGAAAGTTTTTTGTGAAAAATGTCTATTGGTTTGCATTATCTACAGTTAAATGCATTCTGCATGTAGTTTAACATTAAAATTTCCAACAAATAATCCCCAGGCTTAAATATACATCTCAGGTGAGGTTGTGAGATCATTTATGTAAATGAAGAGCCTTGACTTTGTTATTTCAATGAAAAGAGGAACTTTCATTAGGGTAGAGTTTTCATTTTGAAAAGATTATTCCATTAAGACTGTTGCATTGCTGGGAGAGGAGATGAGGATCTATTTCTGTACATTAAGATCCAAATTCCATGTAAGTTGCCTCCTTGAAACTAACGATGCTATTAATAGGCTCCTGCAGTGTTCTGTTGAGTGTGGAAAGCAGGAGAGAAGCAGCAATCTTTAATTTACCAGGGAACCGAACACCTTTATACAACCATCATTTCTAGAAGCAACCTTTACCTTCCTGTGTGATCTATTTGCACAATAGGATGGATGTTACAGGTTTGCCTTACTAGAGGTTAGAAATCATGCATTTCTGTAATAACTCCGGCAGGCTGATTGCAAATGCATTTTTTTAATTGAGCTGAGCTTGAAGGTTTGTTAATGATCTCAATTTAAAAAAATACTGCATTTACATTGACCAAACATCACTCATGTATTTATGGAGCAAAAATTTGCTAATTTGGCCAAATTCATTGGGAATTTCTGGTCATGTGGACACGCCCTGGGTTGAAGTTCATCTTTAGTGATATCTGAAAGACAGATTAATAAACAATGAAATGGTTTGATGCGATTTCGAGAGAATGTACATCACCTAAACCACAAGCTCTGCTCTTAGGTTCTTAGATACACCTATTTGCCTCCAAACAACATAATCGAAGGTTGTCTTTGCAGAAGCTGGTGTTTGAGGGTGTTCGTTACGAAGCATTCTTGACTTCTTAATGAGGAACACCTCGATATGCTTGAAAGAATAAACCAATAATAAAAATATTAGGTAATTTAGACCACTGCTGGACAAGTTTATGCATGAAAGTCTATTCAAGAAAAACAAAATGTTTGCAAGCTATTGTTTAAATTTTTTTCTTTTTGTTCAAATGGGATAAGGTTAATGAGAAAATTGATACTGCTTTTCAGCCACTAAAACATTAATATGAGGGGCTTTTGAGAAGTAGCAATAGACTATGATTTTCTTATCTTTTGTACTTTACGTTTTGAGACCTTTTAGAGCTTATTGAGGTATGTTTGTGTGTAGTACTTCCTTTTCTATCCAAGACATATTAAGGTCCTGAATTAGGGTCTCACTTCATTGAAACAGATAGAAATGCTCACACTGGTAAAGTCACACACAGAGAAAGCCATAGTGCACACTCAGTTCAATTAGGACCACATGTGTCACAGTCTGCAGTGGACCAGGCAGCATGTCAGAGAGGAGGATGGTGCAGAACTGGGTAACGCAATCACCAACCTCCCCTTCCTCCTTCCTAAGCAAGCTCATCCCTACTCTTATCTCCATCTAAAATTCTGCATGAAACTGATGATGTCTTTGAACTTCCTGCACTTCAGTTTTCTCATTTGCAAAGGAAAGGCTTTTGGGATCACTGTTCCCAAAATGTCATCCTTCCATGTACCATCTGCACAGCTGTTCTTACGGACCTCTCCATCAGTATCCTTGCTGCTTCTTTCTCTACAATTGGGTGGATTTTTGCCTTCCTAAGTCTATCTGTTTAAAAGGAAATTTCTATTGCTCTGTAAAACCAGCATCTCTTGCCATAGAAGAAACCTTAAAAACAAATACCATAAAATAACAGAATGACAGTCAATCCTCAGACCTGCTGCTGTCTGTCTGTGTAACACTGTGCACCTAAAGTCTCCTTGGTTTCTGTTAAAAGGGAGGTCAGTAGGTACTACAGAATTGGGAAAGTTAGCACTTCAGGGAGACATTCTCCTTGACACACCCAAGATGAAAGGGATTGAAATGAAAGGAAATCTCCCAACCCTTCTGTGATCCAAGTAGCTTACTTCTATGTCTGAACCTTCTTCACCAGTAGCATCCTGAGTCCTGCACTTGAAGAAACAGAGATGGGTCTCTTAATGAGCTTAGAGTCTATCGTTTACCTAATTTTAAAGCTCTGGAAGACTGGGATCCCCCTGGCAATCAATGCCTGTTTTTCACAGCTGTCGGGTCCTGGAGTTCTTTTTCTACTTCAGTTCTCCTGCTGTCCTGGAAACTCAGGTTGTGCTAGTAGAGCCTCAGTGGGAGCAGAGACAGCTGGTCGCCATCTTCCCCCCACTACTCTCCTGTGCTTGGAGATAGTTGGGCACCACTTGGTCTTTACTTCTCTGAGCCAAATTAAGTCCTCAGCTCTCTCCTCTTCCATCTCATTCCTAACTTTTTTGGTGCTGTCCAATTTCCAACATATTCTAGGAGTAATTTTTAACTTCTTGAATACTCTGCATTCTGACCTGCAGTGCAAAAACTGTGTTTGGGGTTCTGGTTTCTTGCTTCTGTTTTATTTAGAAGCACATTTCCTAAGAGAAGCACCAAAGTGTAGACACGACAACTTCCGTCCTGGGGCCAAGGTTTGCTCTGCTGCCTCCTGCTCCCAGTTCCCTTCTCTAAATCCCTAGACCAGAGGTGCCAGATAGGTGCCTGAGCCCTGGAGCTGGTACTACTTGAGTCTAGCCTGGTGCTCTTCCCAGTGGGCTGGCAGCATCACCTGGCGGCTGGCAAGAAATGCCTTACCAAGACCCACTGAATCAGAATCTCTCCCAGTGGCATCCTAGACTCCACATTTTTAACAAACTCTCCTGTTGATGCAGAAGCTGAATTAAGTTAGAAATTTAGCTGGGCCCCACTAAGTATTTTAAACATTTTTGCATACTGCTGACTTTTAAAAATTAGAAGATCTCACATAGTACTGCAACTTTCCATTAAAAAATCATATAATCTTGAAAAATGAACCCCACTATTTTGTGTAACTCTAATGCACTAATAAAGGGCTAAACAAAAATTTATATCATTTTTTTCTTTTTTTATTGAAAATACTTATCATTTCTTTTATTTGTTTTATTTATTTTTTTTAATTTTGAAACAGTTTCCCAGATTCCTTGCCCCTCTTGAAATCCAGCCAATCAGCACCTGCTTAGTTAGCACGGGGAGCCAGCACCAGCTGCCATTTCCCATGATGCATTCATTGCTGTCCTTCCTGCAACGGAGGGAAGGTGACAGCAGAGTGCTTCTTGTACACAGATGACAACCAAATATATGAGGTGAAAGTTAGACCCAGAAAGGTGATTGACTCAGCATGAAAATGAAGATTTTTGAAGGGAGGTGATGTGGCTTGCTTTAATTTCCAGTTTCCCAGCCCTGTAAACACTTGAGTATGTGGCTCCTACTCTGGACTCTGGCTTTTTTTAGATTTGTTTGGCTTTTTCAGCCACATCGCCCTCCTTTGGCCCTACATATTGCCTTTCTGGCTCCTGGTTCCTGCTGAAACCCTCCTACCTACTCAAACCGTTGCTCCTGGCCTCAATGAGCCCACGCTGACTGAGCTCATTCAACTGTCTCATGGCACCCATGCCACTCATCACTCTTCAACTCATCACCAGCCATGCTGCTTTCAGCTTAGCACCTTGATTTGTTGAAACAAGCAGCACCATGCAGTGTAGAGGAGAAGCCTGAATTTGGGAAGCAGGAAGAATAACTTTGTCTTTGAGCTCTGAACTTACTGGATTGTTAAGAGAAGAAGGGAGTAAGCAGAGGGCTCCTGTTTCCTTGTCTGACTCGTAGTAAATACTGAGTCACTGGTATTTCTGAATAAGTGTTCAGTAGTTGCTTATCTGGTAATAATCTTAACTATGTATTTATCCCCTACATTAGTCCAATGCTGAGCTCACTAGACATTAGGGTATTGAGATAGAGTGAGGGAGTCAGTCACATAAATGCTTGTAATAAAGAAATATGGACACAACAGTTTGGGATCACAATGGGGAAGAGCTTCTGGAAGATTTTTGGGTAAGCTTTGTGTAGGAGGTGGTTGTCTAACCCTAGAGTCGACACTGAAAAGAATTTTCTGAGCAGAGAAGAGAATAAAGGACTGCACTGTGTATAAATACCCAGAGCTATAAAAGAGTATGATGTGTTCTATGAACGTTCCAAAAATCATGACTAAGTCCATGACTCTGGAAGAGAGGGTATGTGGAGAAACTGAGAACATGTGAGATTGGACAATTAGCTTTCCCAAACTAGAAGAGTTTAAACATTCTTTAGACATCAGATCATGGTTTGGAAAGACCACTACAACACCCGAGTCACCTGGAAAAAACTACAATTAAATTCTGCCCTATTGAAGGCTTAGATATGAGAGAGGAATTTTATAGACATTTCCATTCAAAATGGCAGACACACATTTTTAAAGGATGAAATTCTCAGATTTATTCAAAATAAGGAACTTAATCCTTTTACATTCCAGTGACTGAAAGTTTTCCTGTATCACACTTTCATCCAGGTCAACATGAAGTTTGTGACTAAAACTAAAAATTACCACAGTGGTGGGATTTGTTGTTGCCTGGGTAACACTGACAATGTCCAGTGGAGGATTCTGGGTAATAGACTAGGCTGTAGGTAAATTATTATTTGGACTACTTTGGGCCAGCAAGTTAGAACCACAGAAAAGCCTAGCTTGGCATTCCCTGACTTGGAAATTCTTTAATTCACTCTTGGCAAAGTATACCCATGGACTTTGCTCTGGGTTGGCCCTTTGTGAGGCAGATGTGTGATTTGATGGGCTTTTGACAGACCTGACAGGCCAAAAAAAGAAAAAAAAGAAAAACAAATCTTGCCAGCCCCAACACTCCCACTCTGAGAGTTTTCCTCCATTGGTTAACACATTATTTCCAGAAAGTTCTGTCAAAATGTAGATGCATCAATAGAGAACTATGACATACGAAGCAAACAGCAGAGAAAAATGCCAGTCTTGTGAAAGAGAACACATGACATCTGAGTGCATGTGGTCTGGGTTTTACCTCTACGGCCCTCTGTGCTTGGGCAAGACAACCACCACCATCATCATCACCATCATCATCATCATCATCATCATCATCATCATTAGAATTCCTATTATCTTAGTTTCATCATGTAAATGGATATTATGATATGTGTTTTCTTCCACTGGGCAGTTGGGTGGGTTGAATGATGTGGTAAAAATGTTTTGTAAACTGCAAATGCTGTCCCATATATAAAGGACAATTCCTCTAAATTATCTGGGACTGAGACCTGGGACACTAGTATCACAGCTGGAGTGAGGAGGGAAGATGCAATGGGGGCATCATGGGTAATAAGCCTGTGACCCAGGTGCCAGGAGAGAGATGGGCTCTCCTAGGACAGACCTGGCCTTCGAGTCTCCCCCACGACTGCGTCCTATGCCACTCTCTCTGCATCTCGGTCACCTTGAAGCTTTGCCATCCACCTGACAGATAATGCTGTGTCATGTCAGTGCTTTACAAAACCTGTTCCCTGTGCCTGGATTTCCTGACTCCATTCAGTCCACCTGAATAGCGTCCTCTCTGCCTTTCATAACCATCTGGACGGCTCAGATGCCACACCACAGAAACGACAGTATCTTTACCGTATTTGTTCCATCATACGGCAGTTATCTCTCTGGGTTTGCCTTTTCCAATTAAATGGAGTTAGGGACTGAACTGTGTTCTCCCCACCCCCAAATTCATATTTGATTAGGGCTTCATATCAAAGCCAATGTGATTGCATTTGGAAATAGAGCCTTTTAAAGGGTAAATAAGTTTAAAATGAAGCCATAAGGATAGGGCCCTAATCGAGTAGCGCTGGTGCCCTCAGAGGTGGAGGGAGATAACCAGGGGTGCAGGCTCAGAGAAAGGACCATGTGCAGATGTGGTGAGAAGGCAATCGTCTAAGCCGAGACCTCACCAGACAGCAACCCTGCTGGCCCCTTGACCTTGGGCTTCTAATCTCTACAACTGCGAGAAAATGAATTTTGTTGTGGGGCCACCCAGTCTTTGATATTTTGTATGGCAACCCAAGAAGGCTAATGCAGATGATTAGTATCTTAAGGGCAAGGACTGTATTCTACAGTCCTCTCCGTTTTTATAGAAATAGAGTTTTCCATCCATTGTATTTATGATAACTATCACGTATTCACATAATCACCTATTACTGGAAATACAGTATGTGCTAAGTAAATAATTCTTGAAGGAATGAACAAATTAATTAATGTAGCACACCTCGACTGGTCAAGCCGATGAGACCAGGAGTGAAAACTGTTTACTCAGGGGCACTGGCCATGACCACAGAGACCTGGAGAATGGACAGTGGAAGAACTTGGTTGTGTGTTACAGAGAAAGTCAGGGCGTGCAGACATAGAACCAAGTGTGTCCCACAACAGGCCCCAGGCAGATGTCCAAGCTGGCCTTAGAATACAGGGTGGGGAATTCCAGTATCGGAGGAGCCTTGGGGTGTGGGTAAGAGTCACCTAGAATCCTCTAAGAACTCCACCACTTATAGGTAGAGTTCAAGTTTTTAACTTGGTCAAAGAGGTTCTCTCTCACTCTGCAACCTGCTCACTCCACCTGTAGGTAGCCAGTGGCCATCTATTTAAGGATTGCCTTACAAAGGTAAGGACTACATCTTTACTTTTGTCTTCACCCAGTACCTTGAAGAAGGCTTGGTATATTTTAGGTGCTCAATAAATGTTTGCCTAATGAATGTTTGCTTAGGGTCTAGGTAGGGGACCACCAGCTCCTGAGACACTCATCTATAAACAGGTATCTCTCAGTGACCGGGAGCCACTCAGAACAGGATTTCTTGCATTAGTTTCATAGTGTGGCAATAATTTTGCCAGAAGCATGGTAACTGAAGGGGTTCCTTTTCTTGCGACTGAAAAACCCTTAATTCCTGTCTTCACGTGACCTCTGCTGTGTGTTCTCCTCTTGTCTTTTCTTATTAGTGTGTGTAGTCTTCATAGGACTTAGAGCCCGCTCTAATCCAGGACAATCTAATCTCCAGATTCTTAATTATGTCTGCCAAGATTCTTTTCCCAAACAAAGTCACATTGACAAGTTATCAACAAACATCACTTGGGGAACCAATGGTCACCCCACATGGTTCGCCAAGCAGGACACTTGTTGCCATGTTGCCAGGGAATAAGCTGGAGGAGTCACTGGGGGGACTTGGCTCTAAGATGAAAGCTTAGACTCATGGTTCAATCACAGAAAGCATTGGGGAGCAAAATATGTTCAGGCGCTGTTATGGTTTGGATAAGAGGTGCCCCCCACAGCTCCTGTGCCGATGCAGGAGGTAAATGATTAGATTTTGAGAGCTGACCTAAGCAGTAGCCTAATCCATTTGATGGATTAATAATGTGAAATGATTTACTGGGTGGTAACCGTAGGCAGGTGGGGTGTGGCTGGAGGAGTCACTGGGGATGTGTTTTGGTGACTCTCTCTTGTCCCCTTGGCTCCACACCGCCTGCTCCCTACCCTCCATGAGGTGAGTAGCTGTCCTTCATCACACACTTCCACCATAATGTTTTGCCTCACCTCTGGCTCAGAGCAGTGAAGTCAGCAACCCATGGACTGAATCTCTGCAACTGTGAGCCAAAATAAACTCTTCTTCATCAGAATTATTCTTGTCAGGCGCTGTGGTCACAGCAATGAAGAGCTGACTATCAGGGTAGCACAACTTGATTGAGTGCTGCATCTTTGAGTCACTGACCTAGCATTTCTTAAATTGCTCCAGATTAGGATAGAAGGATAGAACTTAAGAGACAAGGACTAAGGAATCTCATTTTGCTATGGAGTTGCAAAGAGTAAAATGGGAGTCATTTTTCCTTCCTATAATATTCAAACTTGTTTAGAATGATACTATTCAGTTTTTAAGAGGGAGAAGGTAAATGTATACTCTTACATAGTGATGGTGAGTATGAAATTGCTACAATATTTTGGTTGCTTGTATTGAAAATTTTAAAGAAATTTGCACGCACCTTGATTCAGCAATTTCTCGAGTAAGGCAAAGGTTTGGTTGCATGTGTGTTCACAGCAACTGGAAAAAACTGGAAATAGCCAATACTTCCAATAATAGATGATAATTTTAATTCATGACTGTTGTCCTATATCCAATGAATGGAAAGCTTTATTTCTATTAGAAATTATTTTTAAAAAAGACCCATTGATGCTCTTTGACCTGAAGTGATGATCAAACATTGTTGAGAAAAAATAGTAGATTAAAAACCGTATATGTAATATCATCCAATTTTAGCTAAAATATTTACATTTTGCAAAAAGCAAGGATTATCCACTCACATGTGAACAATTATGAGTAATATTTTATGCTAATGTTTATCTTTGGTCTTTTTCTCATGAACATTATTTACTTATAAATGAAAACTTTTGAAAATATGAAAAATATCTCAACTTTTTCTAGATGACTGTCTTAACTCCTACTGTTCTATTTACTTGGGCCTATTGATGGCTCATCTAATTTCCATGATAATGGTAACACTGGCATTTACTCTTACATGAGCAGGGAACATGAGCAGACAAGTGGGTTTGTTTAGACTTCTGTAAAGCACTGGCACCAAGGGTTCTTGCAGATCCTTCTTGCTTCTTCAGAATATGCTATTGCTGAACTTTCTGGAATGTCCACAGTCTGGAATATTAAAAGCTGGAAATGGAACCTCTTCTCACTTTTGGTCTTCTACTTAGAATGACGGTGTGCTAAGTGAGAGAGGCTTGTGAGAGACTTTCTCATCCAGGTAACTGCTCACTTTTCCATGATTTTTACACTGCTTGATAACTGCAGATCAGGAAACCAAATGACACCCAGTTATCCAGATAATGCAACTTGGAGATAATCATTAATTCATTCATCTGTTTCTCGTGCAGATCTGATGAGACTCCTTGCACATCTAGTTGGAGATTAAGTCCACTGATCCTCTTCACTCAGCCTCATTTTGCTCTATTTCCCTTTCCTTCCCATTGCTACTGTCTGTTAGGGCTTTCTTTCTCTTCCTCCCTTCCTTCCTTCCTTCCTTCTTTCCTTCCTTTATTTTTTTCTTTCTTTCCTTCTCTCTTTTAAAAAAATTGTTCTGATTGGTTATACATGACAGTAGAATGCATTTTTTTTCAAGTGGGATTTATTCCTTTATTTTAAACTATGCAACATTATACCATTTTCATTAGCATATAACATTTAGTGCAACTTTGACATGATTATAGATGAATCTGTTGGAAATAATAAAAATCCCTCACACCTTTTACCCCAGTACCCCAATGACAACAGTGTGCAAAGCCATAATATAACAGCACAACTATGACTTCCATTATGACAGGGCCAGGACACTTGGGCTCTGGTCCTTTCCCAGCCACACCTGCTCCCTGCCCACCTTCCCTTCATTCCTGGAAACTGCCAGTGAGTTTTTCCAGGACCCTACATGCCCCTCCTGACAGCCCCTGCTCAGCATCTCCCACCACCCCCGGCACGGGGGATGGGATGGGAAAAGTAGAATGCACTTTGACACATCATACATAAATGGAGTGTAACTTCTCATTCTTCTGGTTGTGCATGATATAGAATCACACTGGTCCTGTAATCATATATTACATGGGGGAATAAAGTCAGATTCGTTCTACTATCCTTCCTACCCCTATACCCGCTCCCCTTGCTTCACTCCCCTCTGCCTAATGCAAAGTTCCTCTATTTTTCCCTAGCCCCCCTCCCTTATTGTGAATTAGCATCTGCTTATCAGAGAAAACATTCAGTCTTTAGTTTTTTGGGATTGGCTTATTTTACTTAGCATGATATTCTCTAGTTCCATCCATTTATCTGTGAATGCCATAATTTCATTTTTCTTTAAGGCTGAATAATATTTCATTGTGTATATATATTACATTTTCTTTATTCATTAATCTGTTGAAGGGCATCAAGATTGGTTCCATAGAGAAGCTTGGCTATTGTGCATTGAGCTGCTGTAAACATTGATGTGGCTGCATCACTGTAGTATGCTAATTTTAAGTCCTTTGTGTTTAAACTGAGGAGTGGGATGGCTGGGTCAAATCGTGGTTCCATTCCAAGTTTTCTGAGGCTCTCCATTCTGCTTTCCATGATGGTTGCACCCATTTGCATTCCCACCAGTAATGTATGAATGTACCTTTTCCCCCACATCCTTGCCTGTATTCTTGATAATTGCCATTCTGACTGGAGTGAAATGAAATCTTAGTTTTGATTTCTATTTCTCTAATTGCTAGAGATGTTGAATATTTTTTCATATATTTGTTGATAGATTGTATATCTTCTTCTGTGAGGTGTCTGTTCAGTTCCTTAGCCCATTTATTGATTGAGTTATTTGTTTTTTTGGGGGGGAGTGTTGAATTTTTTAGTTCTTTACATATCCTGGAGGTTAATGCTGTATCTGACATGCAGATGGCAAAGATTTTCTCCTATTCTGTAGGCGCTCTCTTTACATTATTGATTGTTTCTTTTGCTGAGAAGAAGCATGTTAGTTTGAATCCATTCCATTTATTGATTCTTGATTTTACTTCTTGCACTTTAAAAGTCTTGTTAAGGAAGTCAGGTCCTAGGTCAACATGATAAAGATCTGGGTCTACTTTTTCTTCTATTAAGTACAGGGTCTCTGTTCTAGTAACTCAGTCTTTGATCCACTTTGAGTTGATTTTTGTGCAGGTTAAGAGATAAGGGTTTGATTTGATTTTGTTACATATAGATTTCCAGTTTTCCCAGCACCATTTGTTGAAGAGTCGTACCTTTTTTTTTTTTTTTAATGTTTTTGGTACCTTTGTCTATTATGAGATAACTGTATTTATGTGGGTTTGTCTCTGTATCTTCTAACTGGCAAATCACATACAAAAACATATTTAAAAGATAGTGCACCTTGATCAAGTGGGGTTCATCCCAGGGGCGTAAGGTTGGTTCAATACATGTATATCAACAAATGTAATTCATCACATCAATAGACTTACAGACAGGAATTATGTGATCATCTCAATAGAATCAGAAAAAGCACTTGACAAAATATAGCACCCCTTCATGGTCAAAACACTAGAAAAACTAGGGATAGTAGGAACATAATTCAACATTGTAAAAGCTATCTACGCTAAACCCAAGGCCATTTTAAATAGAGAAAAAATGAAAGTATTCCCTCTAAAGTCTGGAACAAGACAGAGATGCCCTCTATCACCACTTGTATTCAATATTGTCCTTGAAACTCTAGCCAGAGCAATTAGACAGACAAAAGAAATTAAAGGGATAAAATAGGAAAAGAAGAACTCAAACTATCACTATTTGCTAATGACATGATTCTATATTTCAAAGATCTAAAAATTCCACCAGAAAACTTCTAGAACTAATACATGTATTCAGCAAAGTAGCAGGATATAAAATCAACACCCATAAATCAAACATGTTCCTACTCATCAGTAATGAATCCACTGAAAGAGAAATTAGGAAAACTACCCTCTTCACAATAAATATAAAATACTCAAAAATATAAAATACTTGGGAATTGATCTAACAAAAGAGGGGAAAGACCTACCGAACACTAAAGAAAGAAATTGAAGGAAGACCTTAGAAGATGGAAAGATCTCCCATGCTCTTGAATAGGCAGAATTAATATTTTCAAAATGGCCATACTACCAAAAGCATTATACAGATTTAATGCAATTCCTATTAAAATCCCAATGACATTCTTAATAGAACTAGAAAAAGCAATTGTGAAATTCATTTGTAAAAATAAGAGGCCCAGAATAGCTAAAGCAAACCTTACAAAGAAGAGTGAAGCAGGAGCGATCACATACCAGAACTTAAACTATACTACAGAACTATAGTAACAAAAAGGGCATGGTTTTAGCACCAAAACAGACATGTAGATCTTTTCTTTTCTCTTTTCTTTTCTTTTTTCTTTCTTTCTTTCTTTCTTTCTTTCTTTCTTTCTTTCTTTCTTTCTTTCTTTTTCTTTCTTTCTTTCCTTCTCTTTCCTTCCTTCCATCCTTCCCTCTTCCCTCCCTCCCTCCCTCCCTCCTTTCTTTCTTTCTTTCTTTCTTTCTTTCTTTCTTTCTTTCTTTCTTTCTTTCTTACTGGGGATTGGACCCAACAGTGCTTAACCATTGAGTCACATCCCCAACCATTTTCTTGTATGTATCTATGTATTTATTTATTTATTTATTTTTATTATGAGACAAGGTCTCATTAAGTTGGTTAGGGCCTCGCTGAGTTGCTGAGGCTGACCTGGAATTTGCCATCCTCCTGCCTCAGTCTCAGCAGGAATTACAGGTGTGTACCACCATGCCTGACCTTTGTTAGGACTTCCATGAACTCTTCTTCCTCCCTTCCACCAGTCTTTCCCATTCTAATCCATCATGCTGACTGCCAAGAACAATCTCCATAACACTATTCCCCTCACTCATTCCCAGTGCACATCATAGGCTGGCAGGATGGAGAACACACTTCTCAGGGGGTGCCCTTGAGGATCTCACCTGTGTCCTCTCCAGATGGGCCTTTTATCCAGGGCACCTTTGCCTGCACCGCACACTCACTGCCTACAGTTCCCAGCTGGACAGGTGGAGTCACTCCTCCACATTCCTGTTCACTCTGCAAACTTCTGATGAACAGTCTCATCCTTACTTGTTTGCATTTCAAAGTTTCCCCTGGTCTCATTTTCTGAAACCTTTGCTACCTCTTCTCTCTCAGTAGATTTGACCGTCTTCTGTAGAGAATCCTTAGAGAATCCTGAGGGACTTCCTCGGCAGGATTTGTAAACTGCTCTTTCCTCTTCTTTGTCAGTGTTGTCAAGGATCTAGGCCCTTTTAGTGCTGGGGCCCATGGTTCCCTCTGCTGTGCTCTGGGAGTTTGAGCACCCCTCTCCCCATCTTCAAATTCATATGCTAAAATCTTAATCCCCAGGGTGATGGCTTTAGGAGGCTGTGCCTTTGGGGAGGTGGTTAAGTCATGAGCAGCAGCCCTGGTCCTGGGATCAGTACTTTTACCAAAGAGACCCAGAGAGTTGACTTGCTTCTTTGCCCAAGCGAGGACACAGCTAGAAACTGCAGGCTGCAGGAGGAGGCTCTCACCAGACACCAGAACTGCCAGAGCCTTGATCTTGGACTTCTAGCCTCCACAGCTGAGAAATAAATACTGTTTCCCAGTCCGTGGTATTTTTTGTAGTAGCTCAGATAGACTCCGACACCCACCCGATGCAGACCCTCACATAGCAGGCACTCAGCAGATGAGTGGAGTTCCTGGAGGAAACATGGGTGGTTTGCAAGCTTAGATGGTGAGAGGGTCAGAGGGACACTCTTCTACCTCCTCCTCTGCCCCTCCCACCCTCGTTTTTTCCTTCTTATACCCCCAGAGCCTGCTTTAAAACACACAAAGCAATTATCTAATATCTTCCCTGGCCCCCTATTTCAATGGTTATTATTGTATTTTAAACAAAATCCAAACTGTTTGTTAGTTAGGAATGTTCACATCTAAACTTCTGCCAGTCACATAGCTGTCCACACCTGGCTGGGCATATTCCTGCAGGTATTACAGACTTTGCACTTGGCTTTCTCTCATTCTGGAATGCTTCCCCTGTGCCCCATTTGCATTATAGGAGACCTTAGTAATTCCAGACTAAGCACTGATGCTACTTCTCAGAGAAGAGTTTCCTGATAAGTCCACCTGACTCCAATTACACTGCATTTTTTGGACACCACTTATCACTATGTGCAAACATCTGGTTTATCGATTTATTCGGTTGGATATTGTCTGTCTTCTGAGCACAAGAATGGGATGATGATAGACAGCTAATACATATGGCACCTGCTGCGACATGCTGGACTTGGTTCTGAGTGCTCTCGTGTGTTTGCCCACTGAACCTGTACAACAGCCTATGAGGAAAGAGAAATGTCAATCCCATTTTAGAGATGTAGAGACTGAAGCACAGGTATGTTGAGTAATTTGCCCAAGATCCCAGGCCCTTTGATGACTGGGCTATGCTACTCTGTGTGTTAACAAATCTTACAGATTCTGTTCAACGCCATTTCCTTGGTTCTTAAGTACTCTTGATATATTTATGATCTAGAAATTAAAACGAATGAACGAATGCAGTATGGGACGTGCTGCCTCTCCTGATTTTACTGGACACAAGCACCTTCGTTTGTAACGAATCATTGGAACTTAATTGGAGCCAATTGGCAAAAGGAAAAGCCAAATGCTCTTTGGTTTAAGTAAATTACCTTTCTCTAATTTTTAGGCTACACTTTTCTAGACATGATTCTAAAATCCCCCACCCCAAAACAACAATGACAAGAGACCACAGCAGTGACAGCCTTTGCTTTAGCTAGAGTGGTGGTAGAAAGGCTCACTGTATTCTTGGGAAGACATAAAGTTTCGCTTGCCATGGTCCATAAAGTATCCAGAATAATTCTATGCATAGTCATTAAAGAACTCTATAAAAGGCACTGAATATTGAGACCACTCAAGCAATCTGAGTGCTTAATTAAATGTCTAGAAATGCTCAATATGTGCCGATTGAAACTGTATCACCCATAAAAAGAAAAAAAAAAAAAAGATCTCCGTGCCTTCTTTCTTTTTCTTTTCATTTTTAGTCTATAATAGCAATAATGACCTTGGCCCTGGGCATTTCCTGGAGATTAATGACTGGCTAGGCTTTATGGCCTTCAATTGCACACCCCCTCCAGTGAACTATCAGCTCCTCCCAACTTGTCATTTATCCCTGGAGAAGTACTTCTCCTCTCACTCTGGTTTGTGGAGGATTGTCAGCATTTGTCAAAAATGGTGGGGATTGATTTTGTGAATAGTGATTTGTGGATTCTTGGAAACTCTGTGGCAATATTGACATCTCTGAAGAATATGTCCTAACTAACCTCAGAGTGGCCTTTGATACACTCAGGGTGGACACAAGAGCGTGCTCTCCTCTACTCCACCTGGCACTATTGTGGTTTAAAGGAGCTCCCCAATGGTTTTTTCTGCCAATGAAGCTTTGTTCTCTTGTCTTTGAAAGTGATTTTCCTAATCTCATGTATGGACGTAAAATGCATTGGAATCATCGGGGAAAAACCTTCTTGTGAAGTCAAAGATGGTGATGGCTGCATCTCAGGAAACAATTATGAATATAATACAATGTAAGCAGGTCAAGTTTCCGGGCTTTTAGGACCACTGGGAGCGTCAGCAACTGGTTGCAATTCAAATTCTGCTTACTTTGCATCCTAATTGTCAAAAGAGGCACTCAACTTTTAAAAATGACCATTGCCTCTCCAGTTCCAGAGCATGAGCCTGGTAAACTTTAGCTGCTACTTCCCATCTGTCCATGCCCGTTTTCTAATCTGATGTTATTAGTGTCATTAGTTTGACCTTGAGAGACATGTCTACTGTAATGATGCTATTGGCAGTGAATATTCAAATAGTACTTTAGAATTTACGAAGTGCTTCCTAGGAACTCATGATTAATTTTATTTTATAGAAGAGGATGCTAGATACTGAAAAATAGAGCGACTTGCCCAAGATCATATATTTGATAAACAGAAAAAGTATTTTAAATTTTCTAACTCTAAATTCAACCTCCTTTTTAGGTCTTTCAATTTCCATTTTCCAAACAGAGCTCATAATTCACTTTTTTTTTTTTTACACCTTAAATCATTTCTTTCTATGCCAGAGCTAATGAAGGGCCTTAAACAATGTGAGTTGCTACAATTTACTGTTAGCTGTGGACACACATTCACATACATCATCTCATTGTATCTTCACAACTCAATGAGACAAGAGGTATTGCCATGTCACACAGGAAGACACTGTAGTTCAAGGAGGTCAAGCGTCCTAATGGAGCTCAGGCTCTCTCAGACCTGATTCCAAAACCAGTACGCACATAGCTCTGCTATCATGCCAGTCAGTGGGGATTATCTCTATGGAATAACTATAGTCTGATAATTTTTTCCTGTTGCAGAATATCAAATATGACTGTTCAGTAAGTCAAGAATGAAATCTTTGAGCACCCAGGACAAATAATGCTGTTGATCACAAGAAGAAAATAACCCCAGCTGGATAGCAGCCAAAGTGGGGCACTCTCTAGAGGTGGTGTGGGGTGGGCTTTGGTATTCATTTTGACCATGACAGAGACACTTAATTTGGCACACAATGGCATATATTTAATTTTTCCAAAGTGCCATCAAATAATGTATATAAGGAAAAGGTGGTTGGCTGGACAGGTGTCTGCAAACTTGGGGCTTACGTCGTAGAAGACATGCTTTTGGCTATGTGGAACCAGAGCAATCATTTATTTCATCCTTTGCATTCTCTGGGATAAAGAGAAACCCAGGAAAGTTAGATGACTTACTTGCTGAAGGTCTTTACACAGGTACTGGTCTCCCTTTGCTTTCCTTCAATAAATGGTTGCTCTCACAGGCTCTGGGAAAGACTCAGGCCTTGCCCTCAGACACCTTAGGGTCTATCACACAGAGATGGGGATCGTTGTTTCAGCATCAGTCTATCATCCACTGAACATGCTGCTCATCTCAGAGCTTGGCTCATGTCTGTGCTCACCCTGAGTCCTGGCTGATCCTACGTGTATCACCAGGTCCTTGTGATACACATAGGGAATGCCTGCCACACACACACTGTTCCTAGCCAGGAGTTTCTCCTTTTATCCTGATGGATTGGAGTGGGGTGAGAGATAGACCTTGAAGCTCCCTTCACATAATTCTAAGCTAAAATCAAGTTTGGTACACCTGCCCCCTCCCTGAAGCTTTCTGTTTCCTCAGAGCTTGACTCAAGTGCTGGTCTCCTGTTGAGGAATAAGGAAGCCAAGAGGTCACTGTGTCCTTTAGCAATTCACATGCCAGTCTTCCCTCCTTTGCTTCCCTCATCTCTGTCTTGAAACTTTGTTCTGTGGTGGACCCACTGCGCCATCTTGCTCTTCCTGTGTCCTTGATGGATGCCAGAGTAACCCCCTAAGGTCAAAGGGAGGAAGGAGCAGATGTGGTCCAAAGCACATACCAGCAGGTATTGAAGAAAATCTTGAGAAATAAGAGTGTTCTGTCAGTTTTTCAAGTTGTTCATTTATATGATGTTATTACATAGCCTCCGGAGAAAACAAAAACAAACCCAAACAAAAACAAAAAAATAGTAACTTGGAACTTCAGAGTCTGCAGTAATTTATTTTTCTTAGGGAAGCTTCCTCCTATGGTTCCTTACTCTGGAGAACTTGATTTGCCATCAATATTTAAAATGAAAATAAAGTAGTTCTTAAAAAATGAAGATCACTTAAAACATAGTGCTACTTGAATGTCAAGAAGCCATTATGTTTAATAGCATTTTTTAAACTATTAAAGTTGAGTGGTTACTTTTTATTTTGCATTTAGTCACTCATGGGAGACATTTATTTAGCCTTATATGCTACAAATAGTGATGCTGGTAGTAGAGAAGATTCTCATCTTGAATAATGGTCTCATTTATATAATATATCTTGGTATAATATATTCATATCATATGAAGGAATGAAAATGCACAAATGTTAAGAGAGTGAAAATGCTGCGAGACTCGCTCCTTCAAAGCTATAGAGTTGTGGAATCAAGAAATGTGATAATTATTTTGAGTTGGTCAAATGGCCAGTGTGTGTTTGCGTGTGTGTGTGTGCGTACCTGCACACATTTGTTAGAACCACCTTTGGGAAAATGGACAACATTAAAAATGAAGAAAACAAATCTAACTTATCTTGTCAGTTAGTTTAGGATACCATCCCCTTTCATCACAGAATCTAAATGAACGAAAGCTGAAAAGACAAAACATGGACGATAAAGGAGGCACTTTTCACTCCTAGATGTTATTTCATAAAGCAACTTTTCAAAGCATTATCCTGGGTTATATGGACAAAGTGGTTGACACTTTAAAAAGAAAGACTTGGTGATTTTGCAGAAATCTTGTACCCTTTTCTTTCCCTTTCTTTAATTTCTCAGTCAATCAAATGCATGGGCTAACCAGAGGGAATTGCAAATTCTGGACAAAAATGGCACAATTTTCTGAGTTTATATATTTTCTGAGTAAAGATCAGAAATGTAGAATGCAGTGAGAACACAGCAAGGGGCACAGATGTGTGTGGTAGGGACACAAACATGGGAGCCTTTTGCAGACGGCATCTGATCCTTGAGCATTGGTGGTTCTGATTCTCAGGTGAAGGACAGCCTTTAATGAAAAGACCCCCCACTCATCACACGCATACTGTGTGTCAGGCACTGTGTTACACACACACTAATTTCATTAGTTAAGATCCTTTTGGGTATGAGTGATAAAAAAATTGAGTAAATTGTGAATTGATCCAGGATTCAAACAATGTTTCACCTGCAGTCAGTTTTCTCCTTTCCTCAGCAGCCATTTTCCCTCTCTCCCTCTCTATTCCCCCCCGCCCCTTCTCCCTCTTCTTCTTCTTCTCCCTCTCCTCCTCCTCCTTCTTTATTAGTGGTACTGGGAATTGAACCCAGGCGTACTGTGCCACTGAGTTGCATCCCCAGCCCTTTTTATTTTTTGATTTTGTGACAAGGTCTCCTTGAGTTGCCCATGCTGTTCTCAATCTGGTGATCCTTCTGCCTCATCCTCCTGACTTGCTGGGATTGCTATACTCCAACTATACTTGATGTTGTTAGCTATAACCCTGCAGTTAAAGCATAGTTTCTGAACCTCAGCACTACTGACATTTCCAGTTGGAACATTCTTTGTTGTGGGGATCCATCCTTTGTGTTATAGTATGTTGAGCAGCACCCCATCCCCTATCTCACTGCTGTGAATCATGATAATGAACAATGTTCCCAGATGTTGTTAAGGTCCACCCATTGAGAATTATAGAACCACAAAAGTGAATGAATATATCTTTCAGGTGTTCTTAAAACCATGTCTTTCCAGATTCAGACTTCTGTCCCAGAATTCCCAAGAAAAAACATTCTGAGATTCACTCTTATAGCACCATCTCAGGTAGGTGGCCCACTATTGAAGCAGTCACCCTGAAGCCAACTCTGATTGGCAGACTCAGGTCATGTGCTATACCCCAAGGTGGGAATGGAGTGCCCTACATTCCATGTATTGAGAGCTGAGTGGAGGGAGAATATTCTCCAGTGAAGGTCAGGGCCACATCTGAAAAAGACCAATAGAGACTGGTGAGATAAAGAACAAGGTCTGCCGCAGAAAAATAATCTCACTTATTCCACAACCCTCTGAGGCACAGAGAGAGTGGGTGGCCCAAGGTCATTCAGCTGATGATTGGTCAGATATACAATCATTTTCTACCTGATTCAAAGCGATGGTAATGAATACCACGGGGAAAATGCCTGTCTGCATAGAGTTGTCAGGAGTTAATAAATGCTTGGTACCCAGGTATATGTGCCAGTCTTGCTGATGCTCAAGGGATTTGTCTCCACTTTGGGGATCAGGGTGGGAAGGGTCTGCTCACAGTGGAATAGTCTGACCTAAGAGTTGTAATTAAAACATATTTATTTCCAATTGCAGTATCATAAAAGGTCAAATGGGGGCTGGGGTTGTGGCTCAGTAATAGAACACTTGCCTAGCACATGTGAGGCACTGGATTCAATTCTCAGCATCACATTAAAAAAATAAATAAACAAAATAAAGTTATAAATAGTCAAATGATGTTTTTACAGCAATGCTGCCTTAGTATTAACACCCTGGTCTGGGTTAACTAGGCTTTGTTTTGCTAACTTAGGAAACCACTCGTAATATGTAAAACTGAAGATACGTTCTGAATACTAAAACTGTCAGCTTACCAATGAGCCTTTGGAATTCAGTACATTTCTAAGCTGGGGGTTGCTTGTCTTTTGAAACCCACACCATACTTGTAGGTGATTAATTTTTTCAGATGACTAGAAGTATTTGTTCAAAATTTCAACCTACTGGTTGCATTTCTAATAATAATGAAATGTTCACAAGTTCCCAACCTCCAGACCAGAAAATGACCCAAATATAAGAATATATGTGACAATGAGAGTTTGCTCAATGAACTAGAGGGATTTACCTGTCACATGTCATCTATCTTACCATTTTTTAATCGAAGGTCTTTGTCGATCATACCTGGACAGGTTATGAGTTACTGTATCTTAAGAGATTGCAACTCAATATTGAGCTCAAAGTTGATCTACTTACATTATGTGGAAAGGAAACATGATCGTTTTTACTTGTGAAATGCACTGACTTCATTTTAAAGTTGATCAAAACCGTGAAAGGATGGAGGGGTGGTTGTGGGCTGGAGATCCCTGCTTTCTCTGGACAGCATTTCAGAACTGCCTTTGGAAGTGTGTTATTTTTTGCAAAAATGTTCTTACATACCTTCCACCAACATCTTAGACTATTTAACATGTTTCCTTGAAGTAGGCTGCCATTTTACCCTGTTACCATCTATTTCTCAACTTTTCAACTACCATTTTGCATAACATGATGTTAATGAGAGGGGGAAATCCCACTGCTAAATTAGTGAAAGTTTAGCTCACTCAAGGGACCTCTTTGGTGAGTTATTCTCTGGAAGATATGATGTACAAATATCTATTTAAAATAAGGTCAAGAGCATTAACGCAGTAATTTTTACTTCTAAAAATTGGTACCTTTGGAAACACATTGGTATCAAGAATGTTCAAGAATTTCAAAAACAGCTGCACAGAATCTTGAGAGAAATAGCTTTAGCTTTCTATAATTTTTGCACTGTTTAAGGACTGCACTGAAGGAATTTGAAATCAAGATGATTGACATTCCCAAGCTTTTTTTTATGCAGCACACATGGTCTTTTTTAAAAAGAGTACTCTGCACGCAAAACATAATTGCTCTCTGCTTCTGCAAAGGTTTCCCTTCAATAGAATTGCATTTTCCTGATATAACTGATTAAAATAAATTAAATGAACCACTCACTTATTCTTCTAGTTTGCAAACTTTGAAAATTTTAACAGGGTTTCTATACAGGCCTACATTGTGCAACTGTACATACTATTTAGTAAAGTGTATTATGAGTGTACTTTTGAAAACCTAGATAACAATGTTCTCCATAAAGGGAAAAAAAAAGACACAATATCTAACCCAGGGACCATCAGATCTCTGCTGCCTGGCCATTTGGGAGATATCTTTTGATGTCCTTTCAAGTCAACTGGTTCTTGCCAGCTGTTTAGACCCTAGGATGGGAATTGCCTTGGGTGAAATTATATCCCTCCCAACTTTTTGCATCACAATTTGGGATGAGGGAGAAACAAAATTATTGGGCTGGATTCCCATTTCCATGACTGTTATGATCACTGTTTTTTACTCTTTCAAAAAATCATCCGTATAGCTGTGTAGGCATGTATGTGTGCATGTGTATGTATGTGTATGTTCATTCTGCGTATTATATTACATTGTTATTTTTATATACTTATGTTAATATTATATTCTTAATTATATTAATGAATTATATTTGTGTTGCAAAGACAAGATTGTTTCAAAACTTTTTATAAGGAGCTCCCAACTGAGGTTTTTTTTGTGATTTATACCCTTTATGAATAAATGTATTACTTTAGTGGTAAATCGATTGTCACACTACAGAAAAATACATCTGAGTTTATAAAAATGTTGCAAAATCATAGCTACTTGGCATAATGTAAAGTATTGAGGGTGTGGCAGTTGTTTAAAAAAAAGTTCATACATTGATCGATCCAACTACTGCAGAGACCATAAACCCAAATGGGAAGGAGGAACAGGGAGAAGAGAAATCTCTGTGGAGATGAGAGTGGCAGACAAAATATCAGAAATAATCTACTCATTTTCAGTTTTCTTTCTAAATTAGACCATATCTCACTGTGTCTATTGTCGCCAGGTATCATAAACCTTAAATATGTGGTCCATTATTTTTTTTTCTCTGAGAAATTTTGGGGGAGTTAAGGTTCTGAGCCAGGCAAGTCTTTAAACATTCCAAGCAGGTTCCCCCAGGGTCTCGCCACTGGAAGAATGTCTTATGGGTGAATTTCCACTCTCTCTCTGCGGGAATGTTTTGCATGAACTGACTCCCAGGAGAAAATGTTATTCCATACAACAAAGCCCAGGCAGTGACTCATATTAAACTGACCAGGATGGGGGAGGGGAGACGCTGACCTGGAGGGAGTGCGGGGGAGGGTAGGGGACACAATTTACTTTCTTAAAACTGACTACAGCTCTCTGGGAAATGAAAACCCTCCCAGGTCTCTGTTTCCCTGAGATGCCTTTGTATAAAAAGTATTTGCAATGTGTCATAAGGATTTTCTAGGATGAAATGAAGATTCTCAGTCAAGGGAAGAGAAACCAAGAGTCTGTTACAGAAAAAGTAACCCAACTGTCTGTCTCACCTACCATTGTTAGTTATAATGTCAATCATAATTGATAGGATGGACATGGGTAATTTAATAAAGCCATTCCCTGCTCACCACCAGGAACAAGACTTTAAAAGATACTGATTTGAAAGGAAACCGTTTCTTGCCTGGATTTGCATGTTTCAAAGGCAACACAACCTAAAGATGGATTCTTTTCACATTAGCTAAAACAACTCAACCGTCTTTCCTTTTCAAACAGATACACAGACCATCACTATCCTGATGGTTCCTATTGTTTTAAGGCTGCTTCTTGATCAAATGATACAGTTCTATAATTTGATCCTTTTAATTATCTTTTTTATTATTACAACATGCACCAGGGCCCTAAACTTCCCAGGATTTATTGATAAGGGCATCTTCCACTTGTACTGCCTCATTTTATTGCTGTTTTTATAATGGTTTCTAACTAATAAAATGTTATCTTATTCATTTTGTTTATGTGTAATAAATCAGAAGCTTCGCCTTCTTCTGCGAGGCAGATATGGGTTCTGCTGCGGGGTCGGGGAGACTGTCTCAATGTGTTAGACCCATGACGTCTTTTGCATACAAATAGAAATTAGTACAAGAGCGTTTCATTAAGGAAAGTATTGCTGTTTCTGCATGACCTAGGGAAAATTAATATTCTAAATACAAAATCATGTGACTTGGGGTTTGCCTCTTTCCAGCAACTGAAGCTGTGAAAAGATGTCTGGCTTAGAGCCCAGGTTTCTTCTCCTTCCTATAAGCAATATTAGTTCCTCGATGAAGGAAATAGATATGATGGAAAAAATAGTGCACACAGTTTTTAGGCAGCTGTAAACCTGGAGGTTATATTCATTCAATGGATATTTATATTTATCAAACCTTTGGGACACTGTGGTGGGTGTGGGGGGCACACAAGAGGCATGGTCCTTGCCCCCACAGAGCTTATATTTTTAAAGGGGAAAACAGAGATCAAGAGAATGATTACATCAAGAAGATGTAATTGCACTTGTGATTAAAAGGGTGGGGAAGAAAAAAATAAGGAAGTCCAGGGCGCATATCACATTAGGTGTCGCTCACTTCTCACTCTCTTCCTTTATTCAAAGACTCTGCCTGCCTCTCAGGTGCTGTGCCTGGTCCCAAGGGCAAGGATGGGGAAGCACACTGCAGTCCAGTGTATCCACTCTGTATATGCTACTTTCCTATTAATCACTCAATACCTGTCATGGTAATCAGATCCACTGCTGTGGTATTGCAGTGCTTGTGTATAAGTCACCCTCACTAGTAGTAGCGTGATGACGGGTCTCTCACTTCACTTCATTATATTACAATACATTACATGTATTATCTCACATCATAAGAAGGGTGAATAAGGTATGATAGAATGCTTTGAGAGAGAGAAAGAGATCATAGTCACATTTTTTATCATATTTTTATAACTGTTCTATTTTACTTTTAGTTATTATTGTTAATCTTTTCCTGGGCCTGATTTATAAATTAAACTTGATCACCCATATGTATGTAAAGGACAAAAGATATCTGTAGGGTTTGGGACTATTTGTGGTTGCAAGCATCTCCCAGGGGTTTTGGAACACATCCCCCATGGATAAGGAAGGACTACTGCATCTCAATTTATGTTCAGGCATCTACTCATCCCCTACTAGCCTGCGTCCTCCACAGGAAGCTGAACTAATCTCCATATGCAGGGCCTGACCCTACTAAGTGTTACCCTGCCTCCCTCTTAACACTTACCCGCATCTGATTTGACTAGCCACCCTGACCAAAGCCAATCAGCTCATGACTTCACTTTGACTATATGAAAAGGATTAGTCATGGGCATATGACCAACCATATGCAAAGAGAGTTTGCTGGTAGGGAGTTCTGCAGAAAATTCTGAGAAAGAAGTTTCTTCTTTCTCACCAGAACTGCTGAAAGGATGCCTCTTTCTTGGGGGAGTTAAGAGGTGCGCAGGTGAAGCCCCAAATTGCTACAGGCAACTTGCCCTCTGTGTCCACCTCCAGCTGAAGCCTTCATCCCGGGTGAGGTGTGCTCTGCCAGGGTTTGCGTACAGCTGTGCCCCTTATTCCCTTGTGATCCTAGGCCAGGTACACAGTGGAGACAAGAACAGTGCTTATTTTTTGAAAGGCTTGGAAAAGCACTTGCTTCATTGTAAGTACTTAATAAATGTTATTGTTACCCATCAATTAAAAATTTGCAGTTACTTTGCTAAGAAGTGAGATGCAGGGTGATCCAGAGAGATGTAATTCCTGCCCTGGAGGAATTTGCAGGATGCAACTTGGCCTGCATTAGTCTCTTGCATGTTTTTGTCATAGTTAGTGACCGACATGTGCTTTATTCATGTTTAAATCTGGTCCATGATGCTTATGATGGTTGCTTAGATATACTCAATACTCACAGAACATCTGCAAAGAGGAAATGCCAAAATAAACATTCATCATATGCCTTGTAAGCACGAATCCTGAACCAGGCTGTGGTGGCAATGCTCACAGACAGACTGTGCAGGGTAGTGGTTAGGGACCTTGGTGTTTGCTAGTTGTGTGACCCTGAGTGAGTTACTCTTTCCTTGACCCTAACAGGATGATATCTGTCTCATTAGGGGTATTATGAGAAATTAAATGAGATGATGGAGATGATTTATATTGTATATTATACATAGAACATTGCCTGGAAGTGCGTAATATATAACGGTTTATTATGTATTATATATAGTGCATTACCTGGAAGAAAATGACTCCAATAAATTAGAATTATTTGTGATTGAGGTATTTCACTGATATATTGTACATTTTACTGTAACCGGTTTTAGTTAACAGGCTTTGGTTGCCCAGTACCTAAACACTTGATTATTTTAGCAAGTTGACTATTTTAGCCTAAGTTGGGGACAGGTATTTCCTCTCTTCCCTCCCTAATGGCTAGATTCTGCCCCAGAACATGAATGTGACAAACAGGCAGGTCCTGCCTAGGACTTTGAATTAGGAGATAGTGAGGTAGAGATAGAGGCAGCCAGACGTTGCTCATGGCTCTGTGGAGGGGTTGGGGAGCAGGATGTTAGATGCAGTCAGACTTCTTTGCTGCCCCCTGAGCCCAGACCTTCAGTCCATGATTCATCCTTTGCACATCTCAATACTCTCTTATATTCCCCTCCCATTTAAGTCAATCTGACTTGGTTTTGGTTGTGCAACCAATGACCCTGGCTAGAATAACACATGATAGAATTTCTAAACCAGAGATTTGAGTTTTGTGTTTTTATGGCATTGGTGAAATACTTTATGAGATACCAAAGGTTAATTGTGCTATTAAAAAGTAAGCTTGAAAAAAATCAACACAGAATCTTCTCACTTACTCCTCCTAAACTGTTAAAAGTCAAATATCCAGCTGTGAGGCTAGCATTTAAAAAAAAAAAAAAAAAACCCCGAAAAACCACCCCCTTATTTTAGATTCCTTAAGCTTGGCCAGAATCCAGGCAAGATGTGGCCTAGATAATGTTGTTTTCAATGTGTCATCTTATTTCATGGCGATCTTCTCTGTATGTTTAACTCAAAACATGTTGACTACAAGCCAATCCATGGGGCCGATACTTTATACCTAAGACCTGTCCCAATTTTCTCTTTAAAAGGCTTGCTTTGGGGATGCAGTCTGTGAAAGCTATTGTCTTAATCCTAGGAAAGAGCATCTTTTTGTCAAAAATATTTAGATGATTTGTAGTCAGAACATTTTCTATCTGGAAGACAGTTTCAATAGAGGATTCTGTGAGGATAAATCCAGAGTCGAAAGGCTCCCTTGTTTTAATGCCACTGCCACCAGGGAGGTCTGGAGGTTTTTATTGCTCGTGGTATAGTGTATGTTAATAGACAGGGCAAGATAAAAGCAGTGATGAATTTATGGGCAAAAATAAATTTGAGGGACATCAGAGATGATCTAGTCTAGAGAAGTCAAAGAGCTGTTAGCATGCACGCCAAGTTTAATCAATGGGTGTGTTTGCATGGAGTGCTGGTGAGAATATTTATGAAGCTGCGTCCAAGTTCAAAGGGAGCGAGCGCCATGATGAATGAGGAGTGTCCGTCACAGGAGCTGGCAGGCAGAGTAGTGGTTCCTGTGTCAGTTATTTGTCCTTGGTCTAATCCCTTCATCCCACTGGTGGAGAACAGAAGCCCGGAAAGCAGGAGCTGGCCAGAGCTTGTTAGAGATGCTCCTTTTCTCAGACTCATGCTTCAGTCCTTCACTGATTCTGTGCAGGATGTGAGTCTAAGTCCCTGTCCTCACTTCCCTCCATGGACATTCCAATTTGTTATGGGAGGACAGCACCGGGTCCTGGAAGGCACCTGCTGTGAAGTCAGGAGACTCCTTGGTTAGAATCCCAGCTCATCTGCTCCTTCACATTGCAGAAACTTAGCTGCCTCATTGCAAAACAAAATGGATCATGTTTCCCTTCCCATTGAGATGGAAAGACTAAATTCATTCATTTCACAAACATTTCTTGTGCACCTGCCATGTGTCAAGGTGCTAGGATAGTGAACAAAACAGGCAATGATTTTTGCCCTCAGGAAACTAATTTTCTAGCAGGTTCAATGAAATTTTATCTGTGTGTGTGAGCGTGCACATGTGTGCGCGCTTGTGTGTGCCTATTAACAAATATCTGACAAGTAATAAATGTCCAATAATCACAGGTTCCCTTCTACCTGTTGCTGGACCTCAATGCTACACAGTGCTCCAGGGTGATCAGGGGAAGGCAGAGCAACCAGGATTGACAATAGCCTTTCTCCTTAAGGACATACATTAAATTTGAGTAAGAACAGCCCATGTTCACAAAAGCTATGGCTAGGAACAGCCCATGTTCACAAAAGCTATGGGGGGACAGTTCTTTTGCTTTGGGGTTCTTTCTCGCTTAATAGACAGTGCTGGCATCCAGTGGTGGCCACAGACCATTGATTTCCTCTTTTCAAATGGCCTTTTCAGCCAGGTTCCTCTCTGGCACACATTGATTTCTTTGTCCTCCTACCCCTGTGCCAGTTCCTTCCCACATACACCAAGCAAGGAAAGAATATGGCGCATGAGTTTGGAGTCTGTCGGCTTTCAGGAAATCTCTCTCTGTCTCTGTCTCTGTCTCTCTTATTTGCAAATGGAGGAAGGGGCTGTAAGATCTAGCTGCTCATCTCCCCTTGAGCTTGAAAGGGATTTTGTTTGGAACAAACAGGAGGGAATAGGAGGGATCTGCCTCCTACATTCACCTGCTCATATTGTAGCTGGACTTCACAGCTCTCTTCCAATTTTTGTTTTATGACCTTTAGAAAAATCAAAGTAGCTGTTCATCAAGAAAAGACTAATTAGTTAACAAACAGATTTGGTTCGTGTTGGAGAAAAGAACCTTAAATACAATGAATTAGAAGTGTCAAAAGATTTCAGAAGAAGCATATTTATAGAAACAGTTCTGGTACCATGAACCAGAATTGGCTTGGTCTCCTAGATTTGATTATTTTCCCCAGGTGGCACCCACTCTTACACCATTAGTGAAGAGCTAAATGTCAAGGGAAGTATCTAGTTCCCTTGTTTCCTTTTTAGTTTTGGGTGTGCCATGGAAAATCATGCAGTGGAAAATTCTGTTTTGTTCTGTTACCTGCCGTTCACCATCGAGAAGAAGCTATTTGGAAATTAGGTTGTTTGAAGATATGTATAGGATTCCTTTTTTTCCCTTCAATGCAAAGATTATGATCCTTTCATAAGGAGGGAGAGCTGGAGGAAGCTTCCTGTGCAGAATATTCTGGAGCCAGCCATGAAGGTTGAGAGGAGGGAGAGCTGGAGGAAGCTTCCTGTGCAGAATATTCTGGAGCCAGCCATGAAGGTTGAGAGCTGCTTCCACATCTGCTTTTCATGTCTAGTTGTGTAAGCATAGGAAGTGGCAGGGTAGGGATCTGTTACATTTGTAATACCTTGCATGTGTAGAACATTTTATAAGATTTCAAAGTGTTTCATTGACATCACATACTCTGAACCCTGTTGTGGCCTTATGAAGGAAATTGGACACAATTGTTTTCCCTATTTCATATTTGAGAAAACAGAGACATAGCAGGGCAGAGGACTTGGCTGAGGCTCGCTGAATCAGATTGGGGCAAGAGTGCAGCTGGAACTCACATCTCTAGCACTTAGATCAGGTCTTGCTCCACTCCTTCCTGCTGGGGGCTGCCTGCACCTGGCCAAGGGCTCTTCTGGACAGTCGACCAATTGGCCAACTCCAGTCTTGGGATGTTTACTGTCCAACAGAGGGACTCAAATACTGAGGCTGTTGCCAACACCTAAAGCCAAGCCAGCCACGCCCTCCTCTATTTAAGTCCATCCATGGTTCCCAAATAAAAGAGGTTATTTGGGCCTCGCACTGATGACAGAATCCTAAAATCTGGCTCTTTGACTCACAACTTTAAATCAACTTGTTGGAGTTACAGGTTTATCTTACATAAAGTAGGGATGAGGATTGTTTGCCTCATGGGGTTGTCATGATAACTAAGGGAGAAAATTAATGTGAAATGCTTCGTAAAGGATAAAGTACTGCATAAATGTAATTTATTCATGTATTACATAGCAGTTACTGTGTGCCAAGCCCTGCTTCAAAAGCTTTACAAATATTAGCTCAAGTAATCTTCATGCTAACCCTATGAGATGTTTTATTATAATAATAATCCTCATTTTACAGATGTGGAAACTGCTTGCCTAAGTCCCACAGATGGCAAAGGCAGAGCCAGAAGGTGAACACAGTCAACTGTTACCCTATGAGAATCTGCATCATTGGCCATGACCTCTCTGCAGCCTGTGTGGATTAGCAATGTGACCAATGTGACCAGACAAGACACAAACAGGTCTCACTTTTTTTTCTCTTTTAAAAGTGTGTGAAAAAAAAAAATTAAGACAGGAATGAACGAAGAAATGCTGAAGATAAAAGTGGGAATTGATAAATTAGAAAATTAGAAAAAGAGTAAATTAGAAAAGAGTAAGATGCAAAAATGATAATACTTTTGCGAACTGTTTTTTTGAAAAGACTCCTAAAGGAAAACATTTTCTTGCAAGTCTAATGAAGACAAAGAACAAGTAAAGGCACTTGCAGAAACACTAGGAATGGTAAAAGACAGGATCACAGGTAGAGAGGAGGTGGAAAGGTATTAGAGTGTGTTACCCATAATTCTGTAGCCAGACATGGGGAAAACATTGGTAGATCAACTTCCTAAATAAATTTTTGGTCATTTAGATTTTCTGAGGAAATTGATTTGGAATTTTTTTTCTTATGTCTTGGTATGGAATATCCAGCTCAATTCTGGATGGCAAAACTGGAGGGTTTCCACGGGCATGAACATATCCAGTCACCCCTGTATTTCAAACCTGATCTGGTGAAAAGATAAAGGAAAGAAATGAAGTGGGCTAGTCTGAAAGATAAGACTGTCTGATGATGTTCTTAATGATATAAAATTCTCAACCTAAGAAGCAAATTGCTAAGGATTTGGCAAAGCAACAGGTTAGAAAATAAATTTCCAAAATTTAGGTTTCTTGCATAGAAGCAATAATTAATTTTGTAATTGTGTGGAAAAAAATCCCACTTCCCTTATAATATCAGCCAATGTTATAGAACAATTATGAATAGATAAGAAATGTATAAACTTGGAAATCAACCTGTTTAAAACTTCAACATTTCAGCCATTGCTGTAGCCACAGAGGGTGCGGGCCACCCTAATGGTGGCTCCTCCTTAAAGAGAGTGAGTGTGCAGCCTCCAGCAGGGGCACCTCTGGCTCCAACACCCCGACAAAGAAAGGTCTCACCCACTGGGGCTGCTCCCAGTGAATGAGTCGGGGCAACTGAATGGAGCACATGAGTATTTTTGCCAGAATCAGAAATCCTCCTTGTAATCTTTGCGTTGAGGTTCCAATACAAACACAACCTTCTTTGTTGTGCTTATTTATCTTGTTCATTGTCTTTTTATCTCACTAGAACATAAGGTCTACCAAGACAAAGAATTCTGTTTGTTGGGTGTTGTATCCCCAGTACTTAGGATGATATCTGGCTCAAGGTAAGTTGCTCAATAAATATTTGTTGAATGAATTAAGGAAGGAAAGGATATTAAATAAAACTTGAATAATGTTCCTGGAATAGATGAAAATTTAAGTAGAATTTTTTTAAAGTTTAGTGTGGAAAATAAATACTAAACGATGGCCAAGAAAATGGAAAAAAAAAAGAGATACAAGTTATCAAAGATACAAGTGATCAAAGAGTATAAATATAAAATAAATAAAGCAGCCTGGTTCTGACTGGTTTAGGTGTAGATTGACCAGTAGGACAAAATTTAAGCTCAGTCTCAATTATTTCTGAGAACTTGATATATGAATAATCATAATCTTAAAACTTATATAAAAAGGAAGGATTATTCAGTAAATGATTAGGAGAACATTCATCTGGCAGGAAATTAGATCTGATGTTTAAATCATATACGACTTACATGTCATATGGGGAAAAGATTTAAATATAAAAACAAATCATAAAATATTAGAAGAAGATATATTTGGGATCAAGAAAATATTCATAATATAACATTAGAAGGAAAAACCATAAAGAAAAATATTAATGGATTTGGTGCCTTGTAAAACAAAGCAACCAGCACATCTGTACAGTAGAAATAGCCACAACAGTGGCTTTTTCCAGCCAAATTAATGGTTAGGAAAAATATGCACAGTGCCATCACAGAGCTCAGTTTTTAGTGAAGGCATCTTTGTTTCACTGACATCAATAATTGTATAATTAACAAATGGAGGAATCTTAAAAATCAATAAGAAAATTTTGAAAAGATAATTCATAAAAGAGGAAATACAAATAGCATACAAATATGAAAACAGACTTCATTTGTGAAATTACAGTCAAAGACAATGGAGTACCATCTTTACATTTAAGTTTGGCAAAAACAGACTGGCAGACAGACAGATACATACTGATATCACCTATTCTTTATGCTATTGACAATGCTGTCAACAACCTTTTTGAAGATAATTTGTCACTGTCATGCCAGAAAACTTATCTTTGAATAATGACTTCCCTTTCTCTGATCAAACCTTAAGGCAATAATCAGAAATGTGAGCACAAATTTAAGTAAAAACATATTCCTTACTATATTGTTTATATGAATTTGCAAATTTGGAATACTTTATTTAACACAAAAAGATTGGCTGAATAAATCATATTACATTTGCAATAAAGTGTAATTCAGTCATTTAATAAATGCAGAATATTTAAGTTTACAACAATGCTAAAGATTGTACAGGTCAGAATAAACTAGATAGAGGTATAATCTAGTGTGAGAACCAACCCAAAGTTCTCAGGGTCTCATGTGGTGACCCATATGGAGTCAGGTGACTGTCAGTGGCAGCTCTCCTCCCTGGGTTGGCATTTCAAGATGTATTTACATCCATGACACCTCATGTCACAGCAGGGAGACAGCAGATCAGATCGTCACTCCTGGGGATCAGAGTGCTTCCACTCCAAAGTGACATGTCACCCCAGCTCGAAGGCCACATCAAACCTCAAACAACAGGGTATTAAGTCATGTCATGATTTTGAAAGCAGAGGGGACCTGGAGCAGATGCTGATGGACAGTTGTATTGCATGCCATGAGCACGTGTTGTTAAGCATTTAAAACGATCACACGGTTTGTGTTCATGTATGTGTTTGTGTGTGTGTCTGTGTGTCTGTGTGGACAGACAGACAAATGTAGACAGGTGTATATGTGTATAATAGAGTCAAAAGAGGATCTCCCAGGGTGGCAGAATAACAGATGATTTTTATTATTTCCTTTATCTTTTCCATATTATCTAAATTTCAGATAATAAGCAAATGTGATTATAAGAAGAAATCAAGTTACAACATTAAAGAAAAAAACAGCAACAAAGAAATATTTTCTTTTCCTTGGTACACGTACATGGTATGCATATAACTGTTTGAGGTCCAAATTTTATAATTTTTTTAGGAAAGAGAAGTTCTTTAATTTTTAGCCCTGCCATTTTGGGTCATTCCTGTCTCCCGCTCCACAGCTTTGCTCAGGTTCTTAAGCAGTGGAAATTGTTGTTAGACTTGCTTTCCATCTCACTCCAATATGATGGTGCTCCACTGGTATGATTGAATTATAATTAAAATAGCATTACTCCTCTTAAGGGAGACACAATGAAAGGACAGATGGAGTTAAGTGTATTTTGATGGCATTTGAGCAACTGTCACTAAAGAGATTTAAGATATGATCTTTTCTCTTTTATTCTCAACCACAAGTGTTCTTTAAAAAGAGAGAAAAACCACAACGTTGTGCATTTTGAATATCATCGCCACTTGACCCCATTTTGCTCAGCAAAAATTTTTGAAATTTGAAACATAACCCTGTTTCCTACTTCATTCTTGCCACGAGAATTCAAGTGTGTTGGCCAAGGTGAAAGTCCTGCTTGACTTTGGCTTCCTTAGCCTCTGACTCCATCTAAGCATGTAAGGCCCTTTAGAGGCAGCTTAGCTCTTTGCCTGAGCCTGCAGAACTGTGTTACCTATTGCATGACTTTGAGATTAATAAGTTAATTCTGCCCTGGGGGGCAGGGTGGTCTCTGGCAGCATCCTGACCAGCACTGCTCCTATGTCTCGAGACCATTCTTCAGCGAGAGACACTTGGGCATCCACAGGTTCTGATGGGATCCTCGCCTTGCATGTCTGGGGACATCCAGGAGAGCTTTACTGTCATTGTGGTCTCTCCTGGGGAGTCTGTCATCTGAGAATCTCGAATTTATTAACTTCCTTCTGAATCTTTTAAATAAACAAACCCAATTTAATTTACCCAAGCAATGTCTGTGCCTTTCATTCTTTCCATCTGAAAAAACTATTTATGTTTGCCTGTATGGAGGCCAGGAAGAAGCCGAAATAAACTTGAGCTTAACCAAGCAGAAAAGTAGTATGCTTAAATTTAAGGACATATGCAGAGACACCCAAAATTTATATTCCAGTTCTGGGTGTGGTAAATTATAATGGTGTTAAGGTGAGAATCAAATAAGACAATTCATAGACAACTCTAAACACAATAAAGGTGGATATTATTCAACTATCCTTCCTATTCCAGGTTCATTAGTCAGGGATCCACAGTGTACTTCTGCATGTGAATGACAGTCTCTGTTTTGCCCTGGATAATCCCTGTCATAGTCCACTTCCATTTTTGAAATTTTGGAGAGCCCATGTTTGAGTGATAACTTCTAGAAGGACCTCCTTGAGTGGACATTACTCTTACGGGACTTGCCAATTTTTAATGCACATATTAACATTTTAGAAATGTGATCATTATCAACTGAGCTGTCAGCTCCTTGATAATGGGGCCATGTTTTAAAACCCTTTTGTCTCTAGCAGTTTTAAAAGTGCAAGAGCTCAAATATATTCTGATTTCAGTGATGACGATGACAACTGGTTTGTCTCGAGAGTGACTTTTGGAGAGTGAGCATTATGATATTCTCATCCTCCCAGCCCAGTGTCACGCTGTGGTTTCCAAACTTCAGGTTCAGCAGGCTTTTGGCAACATGACATTACAGCACCCAGCAGATGTCACAGAACCAAGCTGCACTGCTCTGCTGAGATCTGGGAGGGAACCCAGAGGCCTTGCTCTCAGTCTCCACCCTCTGCTCAGAGCTGCAGGTGCCTCGGGATTGGAAGAACTGGAAATGAGTCCCCTTTAGAGGCTCAGGAAATAAAAATCTTGGTCTCATGCCGTTTTGACCCCAGTGACCCTACACAAACATTTGAAAACAGAGATTTGATTGCAAAATGGGGGCGAAGAGACAATAGAGAAAAATTGATATTAATACTGTTAATTTATCTTTTAAAGTGGGACAAGGTCTCCAAGGTTTGGGCCTTTCATCCTCAAGTGTTGTGTGGTATGAGAGAGGACCAGCATCTTGGATGGCGGGGGGGTCCTCCTAGAAACATTGACAAAGAGGATCAGATTTAAAAACACATGTTACCCTTGAGGGAGGGGTATAGGATTAAAAGGGCCGATTTGGTCTCATGTGTCATAAAGGGGAGAAAAGGTCTGTGGCAGTCATTTCTGTGAGTCTGGGAATGGGTCTCCTCAGGGCTCAGAACACGATGTCCCCAAACATGGTCCCTTGGCACATGGAGAACTTAAAGCTGAAGGCAACAGAGAAAACGCAGAGGCAGGGAAGTCACTCTCTGACCCTCTTCCTCCCTGACCCTGAAGGGGCCATGTGAAGGTGACCTGCCCTCTCACACAGAGGCCATCTGAAGGAACTGGCCTTGCTAAAATTCCCCAGCTCGTTGCCATCGGTCACATCCTTTGTCCTCCAATTGTGCTTCTGCATGTCATAAAAAGAGTTTTCCCTGAGTCTTTGAACCTTAATCCTGAAGGTTCCCATATCATATTAAACTTTTGTTGTGCTTTTCTCTGGTTATTCTATCTTTAGCTGTAGGAGTGTCAGGCCTGGACCTTGCATCCTTGGGGACGGAATCCCTGTAAACCTTCTTCCTTGTGGTCCATGTCCCCCACAATCCTCCCACATCCTCCTCCTCTCAGGATGGCTCCCTCCCTCTCCCAAGCACAGGGCCTGGTACCATGAGGAAGCTACTCCACCTGGACAGCACTCAGGGAGAAGTCTCTAATGTGACACAAGTTACTTGGAAGGTGTTAAATGTCAGATCGCCAAATAAACAAGAGCTTCTTTTTCAATCATCTCTTTTCATGTAGTGTAGGATACCCTGAATATTTCTCGAGGCACAGATGATTCCATTTTAGATGTTTTGATATTCAGAAACACCAAGACCAGGAGTTGCCTTCCCAACATCGGACTGTCCTTGGAGGCAGGGTTGTAGCAGGCCACCACCAGGTGCATGACACAGTTTGGTGAGGGTGAAGTCCTTCGCGGGTGTGGACACCAGCATGGACTCTTTTGGAATCTGAGTTTGCCATTTCCATCCCATGCAGTTCTCCAACTTTCTCAGGCTGGGCCCTGAGCAATCTGCTAGCCGCCCCAGCAACTCCTCCAAGGGGCACATCTGAAGGGGCAGGAGACCTTGATGGTGGCCTAGAGCATTTGCTTCTACTTGCTTTCCCTCATTTTCACGGATCAGGAAAAGCATGTTCTGTCTTATTAGATTTGAGATGTGGACACAGTACAACATTCCCAATTCAAAACTGTCAGCTCAAAAAAGGGGACTGGAGTCTTGGGAGAAAGGTATTAGGTGACTGGGGAGGAAAGATTTGTGAGGCCTAAATACAGATTCTCTGTCCAGGGAGGCCACTGTATTTCTCACTCATTATCCTTATTAAAAAATGAATTGATTATGCCTCTTAATGTTCTCGATGAGAAGGTCATTAACTCAAGTGGTCTGGATGGAGCCAGTTCTCAGTCACACTGAGAGGCCGGAGGGGAGGCGGGAGAGCTACCTAGACTTACACAGAGGAAAAACCATCGAAGACCTCCACACGTAAATGGGAAAAGAACATGCATGAAAACTTCACATCAGAGGACATTTAAATAACAAGCATTAGAAACATTCACGTCTTCCTATGTAGCACACACGGCATGGGTGTGAGATGGTGAGGCTGCGAGCACCAGGCTGTGCAGCCAGGGAGGACATTTAATCACATTTCTGGAGGAGTGCCTTTGGGATCAGTGCTACTACCCAGTTCAGCTCCATCTGAGAGCTACCTGCCTACGCTCATCCTGCGGAGCTGGGATTGATCGTCCCTAGCCACCCTTTCTGCTGGGAAAACAGTGTGTCACTTGGAACTCTCCTTGCATTGCAAGTAACAGCTCTTATTTGGGGGACACACATCACAGACCAGGTTCTTCGCTAAGCATTCCTGTGTTAGTGGATGTAGTCTTTAGTACCATCCCATGACATCAGTCTCTGCATCCTCCTGCTCCTGCTCCAGCAGATAGGTAAACTGAGGCACAGAAGATGTGAGGTAGCTTGTCCAAAGTTGCAAAGCCCTGAAGATTCTGAGCTGGAATTCAAAACCAGCCAGGCCAGGATGTACGTTCCTATCTTCAACCTCTTTATCTTTCCATCGAGGCCTCTTTATTCCTTCTTATCTTTGGTGTGTGTACGTTGGGAGGGTACTGGGGATTTAACCCAGGAACAGTTTACCACAGAGCTACGTCTCCAATCATTTTTATTTTGAGAGAGGGTCTTACTAAGTTGTTGAGGGCCTCACTAAGCTGCTGAGGCTGTCCTTGAATTTTCAACCCTCCTGCCTCAGCCTCCTGAGTCACTGGGATTATAGGTGTGTGCCAATACACCAGACTCTTCCTTCTTATCTTAACTCAGCTTTTTTTGATGCACTATAAACATCATTTTGTGAGTTATTAGGTAGCTTTCCTAATGCTGCAGTGGTTAATATATGTATATATATACATATCTAAAATTTAGGGTGGAATGTATTTCTACTGCATAGTATTTCTCTAATGTTTCAGTTTGTATAACATGATGTGATTTTATCATGCAGTATAACTCAAACTTTTATGATAATAGAAACTTTGTTTTGCATTACTTGGTTGTTCATCTTGAACTTCCAGGCGGAGCTACCATTGTGTAGGACACAATTGGGGAGCATCATTTGACCTAAATAGCAGCTGAACCTGGGAGGACACTGGCTTCCCCTTTGGCTGCTGAGTTTTCTCTCATGCTTCAACACTCATGAGGGATCAAGCTTCCAGACCTAGTTGCTTACAGCCCATTGCGTCTAAACCATTGCTCATTCCTTCTCCTGGACATAGAAGCCCACTTCCTTTGAGGCAAATGCCTTTCATCCACCCCACCCTTTCCTTCTTCCGTTGCCCTTATTTGCTTAACTCCCGACTTCTTCCCCTTCTGCACTGAGGACTTTGGCAATTGCTTAGCTGTTTTCCTCTCCACTCCAGTTCCTCCAATCATCATGGGCAGCGTCTGTGTAGATGAACCACCACGCAGTCCATCCTCCGAGCTCACTTTCCTCTGTGACTCCCATGATCCTTAGACTTACTCCCTCTTGACCACCTATACCCATCGTTATTGCCCCTAATCCTACTCCTATGAGATGTAAGTTTCTGTATCCCACAGTGACCTAGATGTCCCTCCTTCCTTACCATGCTTTTGATTTTTAGCTCCATTACAACTGCTATATTCCCCAGACTTCTTTTTGCAATCTAGCTCACCACACCAATTCAATGGTTCAGTTTCTTCTTTTCGGTCTAAATTCCAAGGTACATTAATAGCTGGAATTCAGTAGCTCTATTGTTGGTGCCCTCAAATCTCTCAGCCTCTCATCCTTTGCTAGACCTGTCCACTTCTGCTTGGTTATTCTTTCTTTCCTGCTGCCTAAGGAGCCCTTCTCATTCCAGTAATGACAACTGGTTGAAATAAAGAAGGAAAACGGTACCTTGACTATTGAAGTGATAGTGGTTTAATACTCAGGTTTCTCTTGAGGGTTATCAGGGGTCAATTTCCAATGTTTGGTGCACCTTCTGGTGAAGTTAGTTTTGGAATTAGATGTTGATAATCAATTTCCTCACATAATTGGAATATCACAGATCAGCACTTCAGACCTTCTTGCATCCCCAGTTGGCTTCTTAGTTTTGACATCACTTTTCATCACAGTTGTCCGTGGACAGAGCTGGTCCTTCCACAGCAGCCATACTGCAGGACAATTTCTGCTCCTCTTAACACCTTTTGTTGCAAGCCAATTTAGGTCAAATTAGATTTCTCCTGATTTAATTAAAACTCCTGCTGTTCAGGAGATGTTTTGTGATGTGAAGCCAGCATACCCAGCAGAAATTGTGTGTGTGTGTGTGTGTGTGTGTGTGTACAGAGGGTGCTTTCGTGGCTTGTGCCTTCTGGGTGCTAGACTTGTGCCCCAGCAAAAGCACATGATGTTCTTCCAGGCCTGAAATCTGAATATGACAGTACCTGAATCTTTCTTTACTGCAGGATTTTATAAAAAAGACAAAAGGATTAGTTGAGCAAGATGAGTCCTTCACTGTGGAAAGAGAAGCAGTACCGGTGCTGAGAGAGGTACTCCAACAGCCTGCTGCACAATGGTGTCCCCATGTCAGTACTGGAGGGTGGACCCTCACCAGAAGGGTCACGGTCATGGCCACCACTCCATAAGAAGCAACAGGTTAACAAAGACACACCAAATACAGTTTAATCATAGTTTTAAGAAGCATGGAGTCTTCAGAAAGAAGGCCTAAAAGCACAGGGGAAAATGCTTGTTTTATGTCTAGACTCGATGAAGCAGGGACAGAGATGTGATTGGGTAAATGCCGTTGTAGACGGTGGGCCTTCTAGCAAACCTGTTAGAATTCGTTTTGATGTCTCACTTGCAGCACTTATTCCTCCCAGGGCTGGGGCAGGACTCCCTTGGAGATAAGGTTCTTATGACCTACTACTGGACAAGGGTAGATCAGAGAATTTATTTATGGCAAGTTCTGAGAGAGAGGTGGAGGAGGTTAGAGCAATAATTCTGATTTTTAAAGGCTGGTTTTGGGGAAAGGGGTTCTCATTTCCATGACCTGCCTTGGGGAGGAGAAGTTGGGTTTCTATGACCCATTCTGGGAAGAAGGACGGGCAAGAGATGGAGGGGCAGGAGTAGGAGGGGCAGGAGATGGAGGGGCAGGAGAAAGAGGGGCAGGAGAAGGAGGGGCAGGAGATGGAGGGGCAGGAGAAGGAGGGGCAGGAGATGGAGGGGCAGGAGATGGAGGGGCAGGAGATGGAGGGGCAGGAGATGGAGGGGCAGGAGATGGAGGGGCAGGAGATAGAAGGCAGGGAAAGTCAGAGAGGCCTGATCCTCCAGCTTCCCCTGAAACCTCCTGATGTCTTTCAATTCAAATTCCCCAGTGCACCAAAGTGCCCCACTTCCGGGTTTACATTCTGAGCTCAAATGATACTTGAGACCTTCTCAGTGAGGAACTAGGGCAACCCTGACTCAGCTTACCAAGGCAACATCTTTGACTAAGACCTGGCCTGGATTCCCTTTCTGCCTTTCCTTGTCCTTCCAGTTGATCTCCTCGTGTGTTCCAGAAACCATCTTGGCTCACTGATTTTCCCCTCAGCCATTACTTCTGTGGTCAATCACTGCTCACTTTAAGCAGAATCTTTACCAATTTATTCAATTTATTTTTCTTTCGGTTTAGCCAAATGCTTTTGATATGCTCTGTAAAACTCAGGGTGCTGCAACCTTCTGCAGAACCTGAATGTTGGGCCTGTCTGAGTCCATTGTCATGTAGAGGAGAAGGGGCTGGGCATTTCTTCTTTCTGGTCCATAGGAGAGCTCTTGGAATGAACCTCCATATTGTTCAGCAGTGTCCCATCCATGTCCCTGTACTTGCCAACCAGTTTCTGTACTTCTGTGCCTGGGACCATTTCTCTCATCCTCTCAGGTACAATTGTTAAAGTGAGTGGCACCATGAATTATTTGGAGATCAACAATCCCCAAGTGACCCTCAGTGAATAACTCTTGGGTATTACCATATATGCACCAGATATGCCATTTCTTGAGGAGAATGTTTGTGAGGAGATGCTTTGTATCATTGCCCTGGGATGAAGCTCCAGTCACACCCTTAATGGACTGCCTCTCCTCCTTGTATTACCTCCCCTGGCCCCTAACTGGGGTTCCTAGTACATCTTAAATAATTGTCTCACTCAAATCCTTGTCTTGGACTCAGTACCTCAGCGGCATTCCATTTAACCATTTAACAGACTCTGTTGTGAGCTGGACCAGCCAAAGATTTTGGGTTTCATTTTGAACACATATAAAGGCACCAAAAATTTAAGTTTCTCTATACAGTGACCCCAAAAACAATTATGCCGAAGGAAGGGTCATATTTCTCTAGGGGTTTCAGGGTCTTCTAACCCCTGTTAAGTGGGTTTCTCAGACCATGAAATACAAAGCTGTTAACTGAATCACAAAATAGTGGGCTCCATTCTTAGGACAAAAACTGATCCAGGAAGACTATTTCCAATGCTGCGGAGATTATTAGAGGAGAGTAGCAGTGTGAACTTCTTGAAATGTGATTCATCGGTGCATTGTGGAGAGATTTAAGATAATTTATTGAATTACATTCTGAGCAACTTAAAAGTAAATGTTTTCAATATGATTAGAGCAGCTGCTGTAGTAGTCCAGAGGACCACTTAAATACCTCTTGCTAATAGAGACAATATTCAGATGTAGCATACCCATTCACACATTTATTCATTCTGCTAAAAGTGGTACTGAGCACCCACCACAGGGAACATGCCACATTAAAAATTGAAAATATAAGAAACTCAAGATTTCCCTGCTTCAGGGAGAGCAGTGTCAAATATGGTAAGCAATCAATGAATAATTGCAGTTGCGAGTGGAAAGATGTAAGGGAGAAGTAGACAGAATAGGGGTTCTTACCCTAAATATCTATCAAGGTGGGAATCTCAGAGCCATGATGTCAGTGCTGCATCTTGAAGGATTCCATGGGCGACCATGGGGGGAAGAAGAAGTCAAGGCACTCCAGCAAGAGGGATTACAGGAGGAAAAGCCAGGGGGAGGCTGCTGTGGGGCCTCCAGGGCCTTATCATGGCTCGAGCCTATATTTTGATAGTACAGCATGAAAAATGGAGATTGGATCAGATTTGCCTGAGATTAGCAAGGTACTTATATTTACATGGTACTGGGTAGGGAACTGTCTTAGTCAGCTCTTTGGCTGCTGTGACTAAATGACCCTACCAGCACAATTGTAAAAGAGGAATGGATTTTTTAGGGCTCACAGTTTCAGAGGTCTTAGTCTATAGAAGGCTGGCTCCATTCCTTCGGGCTCAAGGTGAGGCTGAACATCATGGCGGGAGAGGGTGGTGGAGGAAAGCAGCTCACATCATGGTGATCAGGAAGCAGAGGCAGACTCCACTCACCAGATACAGATACACATACCCCAAAGCCATGTCCCAATTTCTACCTCCTCCATCCACACCCTTCCTGCCTCCAGTTACCACCCATCAGGGATTAATTCACTGATTAGGTTAAGACTCTCACAATCCAATCATTTCTCCTCTGAACCTTCTTACATTGTCTCACATGTGAGCTTTTGGGGGACACCTCACATCCAAACCACAACAGGAACCAATGAAAAGTTTTTAAGTATGGGGATGTAAAGGGTTTTATGAAACTCTCCCAAGCCCTAGTGTGATGGTTTCCACATTTCAAGGTCTTTAGTAAGAGTGAATATAGAGACAAAGGAATAAAGTTTTCTCTCCTAAGAAGGTCAAGAGCTGTTTTTCAATGTTTAAGGCACATCAACTCAAAGAAAAGCAAAGTTCCCATTTACAACCGTGGTCCATCTTGTTTCTTCCACTTTAACCACAGTGATCTTGATTTTTCTCAGAAAAGCCCAGATCATTGCAATCACATGCTATTATTTTTCTTCATGGGCAGGGCCAGTTCCCTCAAGTATTTCAGGTCTTCTTTCGAATAGTCTTTCCTGAACACCCAGGTTTACTTGGCAAGTCATCATTCCTACTTCTTGTTCTGTTTTTTCATCCTCAGCTTTGCTGAGGTGCAATTGACCAAGAAAAATTATATACATTTAAAAAATAAAGCATGATATTCTGATATGCACACACAGTTTGAAATGATCACCATAATCAAGCTAATTAACATGTCAATCACCTTACACAGCTAACATTCTTTTCTGGGTGGTGGAAACATTTAAAGTCTACTATTTTAGTAAATTTTGAAATGCAAATTTCAGCATTATTAGTTATAGTTCTCAGACTGTACGTTAGATCTCTAGAAGTTACTCATCCTGCATAAATGAAACTTTGTACCCTTTGACCACCATCACCCTACTTTGCCCAACCTCAGCCCTTGACAGACACTACTCTACAATTTGTTTCTATGAGTTAGGTTTTTTAGATTCCACAGATAAGTGAGATCTTGCAGTATCTACCTTTCTGCATCTGGAACATTTCACTTAACATAAGGGTTGGATTGATGGTATTCTATAAGTCCCGTAGACTATCTTTGCTCCTTTTCAATTTATTTTTAAATTTCTCTGACTGAATAATTTCAAATAGCCAGTCTTTGAGCTTACTTATCCTTTCTTTTGCTTAGTTGAATCTTCTCTTGAAACTCTCTATGGAATTTTTCAGTTTAGTCATTGTCTTCTTCAACTCCAGAATGTCTGTTTGGATTCTGTTTAGGGTTTCTATCTCTTTATCAAATTTTAACTTTGTGCATACATTGTTTTTCTGATTTTGTTTTGCTGTCTACCTGTGTTTTCTATAGTTTACTGAGCTTCTTCAAGACTTGATTTTAATGATCTGTTGGGTATTTCATGTCTCCATTTTTCTAGAGTTGGCTACTGGTGCTTTATTTTGTTCCTTTGGTGGTACCTTGTTTCCATAATTATTTATGATCCTTGCAGCCTGTGTTGGTGTATGCATATTTGAAGGAGTAACCATCTCTCATTTCCAGCCTTAACAAATTTTAACAGGTAAAGATCCTCACCAGTCAACCTGCACAGAGATGATGGCAGGGTCTATGGGAGGGCTTCTTGCTATAGTTCTCAAATGGGCTGGCCTGGTACCTGGGTTCATGGAGGTAGGCCTGGATCCTGATCCACAGGTCTATAGGAGCCAGTCTCATGTTGGGGTCCACTGGAGTGACCGTGGAGGCTAGGTCCTCAAGGGTGGGCCTAGAACATAGGTCTATGGGTGCAGTCCTGGTGCCTAGAGATTCTGGGGCTGGTCTGGTGCTAGAATGAATCTGGAGCTTGGGTCCTCAGGTGCTTTCCTGGAATCTGGGTGTGTGTTGGCCAACCTCTTGCCTGGGCCCTTGAATACTTTCTTAGAGCCTGTGTCTACAGGGGTGGGCCTGGCAGTGGACTGAGTCTGGGGCTTGGTTTTCCTTTGCTGGGGTTGTCTTGAAGCCTAGTTCTGTAGGAGACAGGGTGGTGACTGGGTCCACAGGACTTGGCTTGGAGCCTGGGTAAATGTGGGCTGGTTTCGGCCTGGTGCAGAGTTGGAGTCTGGGTTCAAGGGGGTCAGCCTTGTATTAAGGATCACTGTGTCAGGCCTGGTGCTGGGTCCATAGTGAAGGTGGGCACTCACTTTGCTCTCTTTCTCCAACATGGAAGATATCCCTTTCCACCCTGAGCTATGTGGGCTTGGGGAAAAGTGGGAGTGAAGAGAGTGATGTATCATAGTCCTTTCTGCCCCACTGAATATTTGTATTCTTATCTCTGTGCTACGCTCAGGTGAAGTAACCTCTCACTACCCGAATTCCTCAGCATGGGTGGTTGTTCAAATTTAAGTTTTTGTTATGGGACATGTACTGGAAAATCCTACTCTGCCATCTTGCTGACTTTACTCTCTAGTCCATTCTACCTCACATTGTTTATCTGTGCATTTTCCCATTTGATTTCTGTTTCTTGCATTGGGATGTAAACTCCATGCAGGCAGGTGGATTTTTGTCACTCTCACTCCTCTATTCAAGGTGTCAACACCTTCAATAGTGCCTCACATTGTTCAAAATCTATTTGTTGAATGAATAAATGAATAAAACCAAAACTCCTCTCAGACTCAGAGTAACATAACTAATTCAATGGACCTGAAAACTCTGCCAAAAATTTTGTCATAATTTCATAGCTATTCTTCCTGGGATTTAGCTGGCTCTATACTGTTATGATCACAAAAAGTCACTGGCAATTTCCATAATAATCCCATTTGTCACAGACACATGCCCTTTGCTTCATCTTGTGGGCTGGATACAATAAGCATAATTAAAGTAATAAATAAAAATGCCACTAGCCCCATGGGACCCAGAATTCACTCCTAAGAGAATTCTATGGGTTCTGACCCTGTTTTACTAAATACACATTTCAATGGAGGAAGGAAAATGCTCATAAATAATTAATGAGCCAGTGCATGTCCACTGGCTGTTGTCCTCCATAATTCAAGGCCACAACTTTTCTAAGCTTCAGATTGTTTTGCTCCATGAACTCAAAGATGATGAAGATGATGTTCACAGTTGTTTCCAGGCACCAGTGCTGTTTCCAATTTATCTGTTTTGTATATTCCACTCATGGCCATAGAACTTTTTATTTCCTGAATGCTGGTGTCTACCAGTGGGTATTGGGAAATAATTCTTTGTGGAAATCTCACATTTCTGGTCATCTTGCAAGTGGAGACATTGACAACCTTCTCAGAACTGTTGTTGAGCAAGTTTGTATAGGAAACCACCTTGGAAGATAAAGATAATATATTCTTTCAGAGAAAAAGTTTGAGTAGGCTTGCTTATAAACTATAATAAAAGATGGGGTTTCTTAAGTTCATGGTTTCTCTTGAATAATGCAACTCGCTTGTGTGCAGTTGTTACCTGGTCCTTACCACATCTCTTTGAATTGAAACTTAGGAAATTGGCACAAAGAAGTGATACATCAGCTATTGTTTTTGCTGTGCTCTTCTAGTTTCTGAACCAGGACTATTGTGTCTTCTGCCAGCATCCATGAAACGTTAGCAGGTAACTTGTTAACTTGCAAAGAGTATAAAATCTGAATCCTTTACAGTATTGACAGAATTTGGTAATTCTTGGTCAACCATGAAGGAACTGTATGGTAAAAGAACAAACAAACAAATAATCCCACAGAGGCGGACATCCAGAATGAGTATTTGTAAACCACATTTCACAAAGAGTAGTCAAAGGGACCCAAAGAGATGTCTATGGAGCAAAAGGCCAAGACAGAACATAAAAATAGACGTCTAGTCTTTGAAAAGTAATGTGGAAGAAAGTATCCATTTTGCCTGGGCTTCCATAAAGTCTTCAAGCTAATACTTTGAGGTTGAAATCATATCAATACAGATTTTAGTGAATTGGTAAGGAATTATGTCCCTTACCTGCAAAAATCTGCAACTAGTGCACACAAACTAATTAAGTTACATAATTAAGATAGAAATTATTTGTTTCAGGCTTTAATTAGACATGCTCAATCATGCAATGGGCTCCTGCAAAGGTCCTGTGCTCATGGATATGGAAGGCATTTAAACATATTCCTGGAATCGTTTATAGTGAAATAATTCTCTTACTAGATGAAAGATTATTTCAGATAACATATTGCAAGTTAGAATAACAGGTTCTTTGTCAGAACTTAAAGTCACTTTGTATACATCTTTCCTTACTGTTCAGCTGCCATTTCAAAAACCAGAACACCACTCTAGAGAGGAGCGGAGATGGATAGGGGAAATCTCAGGCAGGAGCCAATCATACTGACTGTGTCACTGTCTTTCTGTGCACACTTATTTTGCATTTACTCTGTTCCAGACCCTGTCCTGGGTATGGAGAACATGGTACAGAATGAAACAGCTCCTTGTCCTTAATGGATGAGCATCTCTGTGAGGACACAGATAAGTAAGTCAACAATTACAGCATATTTTTCTTAGTGCTGAGATAGGTGTAAGCCCAGAGGCTGCAAAAGCAGAAAAGGAGAGTGTATGAAGCAGACCTAGGCATGGAAAGAGGGCCAGGGAAGACTTCCCAGAAGAACTGAGCAATTCTAGAAGTGAGGTTGGGGTGTAGCCTGCAGAAAGAAAATCATGTCCCATGGCATGGGGGTGATGTTTCTGTCTCTTTTCTGTTGGTAGAACAAAGTAAGTGAGGCTAGGTACTTTATTTTTAAAAAGAGGTTATTTAGCTCACAGTTTTAGAGTCTGAAAGCCCAAACAGCATCATGCGAGTTCTGGTGAGGGTCCCCCTGGGTGCATCACATCATGGTGGGTTCCCTCAAGGTAAGTGTGTCTAAGAAGGATCATATGATGAGAAAGGAAGCTACAGGGGGTGTGTTTGATCTTATTCTCTTACAACAACCATCTCATGAGAATTAACTGGGGCCCATGAGAACTACTTAATTACTGCTGAGGGTGGTGTCACCAATGACCCAATCACCTTTTACTAAGCTACAAACAGCAAGGTCTCTGCCAAGCAAAGGGTGCCTCTGGAAGAGTAACAGGGCTGCAGAGTTAAGCAAGGGCCAAAGCAGAAAAGGTCTTGAGAGGCAGAAATGAGAATTTCCTTTCCCAAGGATGGCTCCAGCTTCAGGGTCAGGACTGACCCAGGGAGGGAAGGGCTTAGTGGCAGGAGGCCAACTTTGGGGAAGTTGCAGTTATCCAGAAGAGAAAGGTTAATGGTTGAGCAAGGGTGAGTAGTGTATACTCTGCATTGTGAGCATTCCAGTACCCTAGATTTTCTTTAGGAAACTTCATGTATTAAGAGTTGTTCCAGGTTCTGAAATGTGGACTCTGTATTTTGTGCAGGCCAGGACACCCTGAAAAATGAATAAGGCCTGGTCCTGTAGGTGGTGGCATCAGTAGCACCAGCTACATCTCACTGGGAGGGCAGGCCCATGTCTCCCATCATCATTGGTCTGGGCACTGTAGGTGCTGGGTGTGACCTTCAGTGCCTGTGGAGATCATTTAAAGATGGGCACTGAGATACTTCTGCAAGAGAAAGGACTAGGTTGCTAGGAAACCAATGGCCACCATTAACCACACCTACAGGGCAGCTCTGGATGAAGTTCTCTTTCTTTAGAAAGGAATTTATAATTCCTCCTTGAACTGCTTACTGCCTAAATATTTAATTTCCTTTTGGGGGTTCAGCAGCCATCTGGCCTTCTAACAAAGGGTTTCTAACTGATTATGCGAAGTGTTCAGAGCAAAACTTGTACAGATATTTTTCCTTCCTTCCTTCCTTCCTCCCTCCCTCCCTCCCTTCTTTCCTTCCTCCCTCCCTCCCTCCTTTCCTTTCCTTTCCTTTCCTTTCTTTTCTTTTCTTTTCTTTTCTTT